>CM053038.1:43527384-43650233 GCA_028564925.1 Lithobates sylvaticus | reverse complement strand
CCAGGACCCATATTCAAATCCTTAGGCAGTTACGATCGCTCTTCCGTATGTATTTCAGTGATATATTTAGCTGTTGGCCTGGAGTACAGCTTGACCCTTCACCTTGGAGCACAGCAGGGAAAGGCTTTAAGTATTACTTTGCATACAGGGTTTAGTTGTTTGCGTTGGTTGCTTAGTTACTCTTGATAACAGGTTTGCTCCTTCAGGTTTAAATTCGGCACAATGTGTCGATCTATATGATGACTTAAGATGTGTTTTAATCATTTTCATCATTGAGAGTTCGGTTTTTTTTTTGTTTTTGTTTTTTTTTTGAGCGATTAACACAATATTGTCTCTGATACATCTCATAGGAGGTGAGATTCTCTTCTAAGTTATTTAACATTATTTTCTTTTATAGTTAAATACACACGGAGGGATATCACGAGGGCTGCAAATAATGTATTAGTGATCATAACTTTTTTTTATTGAAGCGTTTGTAATGGCGCCGTTTTACACCTTCACCCCCTTCCTGCCCAGGCCAATTGTCAGCATTCAGCGCTTTTGAATGACAATGGCGCGGTCATTGTAACACTGGACCCAAATTACATTTTTATTATTTTTTTTCACAGGTAGAGCTTTCTTTAGGTGGTATTTAATCACGTCAGCCCAGAAAGATTACCCCCCCCCCCTTCATGACCCGGACATTTTTTTACTAACTAACGACTAGACATGTGCACAATAGAAAAATTTGTTTATTTTCGTTTGGTTTCTTTCGTTTCCGTTGATTCGTAGCGATTCGTAAATTCGTAAGTCGTCGGTGTTCGTATTCGTAACGATTCGTATTTTCGTAAGAGTTATTTTTTCGTTGATTAGTTTTTCCGTTAGTTTAATTTTCGTTTATTCGAAATTCGGACGCATTCGTATTTTCGTAGATTTAGTTACATTCGTACTTTCGTAACATTGTTTTCGTAGATTCGTAATCGGAGCATAATTCATAATTTTATGTAATGTGTATGCTATTATTACATTGTAAGAGACACGGAAAATTACGAATCGAAAAAAAAAGTTACGAATGTACGAATTTTTTCGCTCAATCCATTCGAAGCACGTTAAGCAGCGCCATTGTAAGAGACGCGGAAAATTACGAATCGAAAAAAAAAGTTACGAATGTACGAATTTTTTCGCTCAATCCATTCGAAGCACGTTAAGCAGCGCCATTGTAAGAGACACGGAAAATTACGAATCAAAAAAAAAAAGTTACGAATGTAAAAAATTTTTTCGTTCAATCCATTCGAAGCACGTTAAGCAGCGCCATTGTAAGGGACACGGAAAATTACCAATTCAAAAAAAAAAAAAAAAAACTTACAAATGTACGAATTTTTTCGTTCATTTTGATTTTCGTTGTTCCTGTTTTCGTTTTTCGGATTTTCTTCTTTCGTAGTTTCGTTGTTTCTAATTCGTTATTCGTTAAAATTTTTAGCGAATCATTCGTTCATTCGTACGATAACGAATGAACGAATATAACGAATTTTAACGGAAAACGAATTAAAACGAAACGAATTGCACATGTCTAGAAATAATCAAGCACCGGCCCTGCCTACAAGCAAACATGCGCATGCTTATGTGCATGAGCCTTACAGCTGGCACGATCTCTCTGATGGCTGGCAGGAGGTGCCTCCTCCGCGCCCGTTTTAACCGCGAAAATGCCGACCCACCTCACTGCAACTACCGTGCATTGCGCACAGTTGCAGGGTGGATGCCGCCTCGCTCGAGTCACTTGAATGGGTCACATTTGGTGGTGGTACCATCTGCGACATTCCTCTTTATTTTTACATGTGTACAACCCTGGGCAGCTGAATGCCCTTGTGTAGGTGGGTGGTCGTATCGGCCTCTGGCCGCGCATCTGAACAAGTCCTTTGATGTCAGGTCCATTTTTAAAGTCAAAACATACCAAAAAAAAAAAAGACATAAGAACTTTCCGAATATTCGCAAATGGTAAAGCTTTGTCTTTCCGGTCCGCGAGATCTAACATTGTAGATGGTCTCCATAAAGCTGCGCACATCATGTCAACGCGTCTGTCTTCTTCCAACGCACAGCAAACGTTTGGCTTCTATAGAAATTGACATCTTTGTATACCGTCGATTACAAAGCCGGGAGATCAGAGGGGGATCAGCCAGCGGCGCGGTGCATTGTGGGAGCTGGAACCCTCCTCGCCTACCGTTTAAAATTCCACACTAACAGCACAGTTTTTGTCCCTCGAAATGCCGTAATTTCCATTCCGTTTTTTTGATTTTCAGCTCCATAAACACTAAATGTGCCTTTCATTTATTTCTTTCCACACTCCAAGTTCATCTGTTCCAATTTTAGGAAATACGTTCTGCCGGGTCCAGCAAGGGAACATATCCTCCAGGCCAGGAGCTGCGTGTTCTGTCAGTCCCGCCTTGTGTATAGCAGAGTTCTAGAACTGACAAGTCAACCTTTCAGACGTTGGGCCATAGCGTAGGGTGGTTTCCGGGGACAGTCCCCGGATTGAGGACACTGTCCCCGAACCAAGTATGTCCCCGGTTTTGTCCCCGGATCGGATTTGGGTTGGGTTAATTTCAAAGACAGTCAGTGCAGAATTAAAAAAAAAAATCTCTGCCGCTCCTACTAGCTTAGGGGGTGGGGGTGTATTTTTTTCATTATCTGTGCCCCTTTCTGATGATCATGTGTTGGTCAGAGCGGAGAGAATATTTCTTCAGTTTCGGGTGCATGCCCGTTCCGCTCCCGCTCGCATGTTCTTCTGCCTTGGCTCAAGTCCCGGCCAGCCAACTGCCCATCTCCTTGCCTTCCCTGGCGGAGTGATCTTCCTCCGCTCCCCGCCCAGTAGTAGCCGGGGCCCGGGGAGTAAGACTTGACATGTTGTGAGGCGTGCGGCGGCGGCGACGGGCAGAGAGTCGCTAATTGCCAACGTTACTAGTAGAAAAAAAATATGTCCCCGGATTTCATTTGAAAAATCTGGTCACCTTACCATAGGGAAGCCATCTTGGGAAGCTATAGTCATAGGTGTGCGCAGCCTATAGCGTTAGGGTGTGCACCCCAAAGCTCAAACACACGTATGTGTTTGTGTAATATATATATATATATATATATATATATATATATATGTAGCGGCAACACTTTTGACAAAGGTGTCCGCTATGTACAAATTTTGTTTTTCCTCAGAACAGTAATGGGGTTCTGAGGGTTAATTGTGCAGGTTTAACTTTGGCATCAGTCTGGCTGGGCTGTGTTGGGGTTCTGCCTGGTCATGTGTACAGTTAGGTGCACATGACAGGCCCAGAACCAGGCCTGGTTGGACGTTTTGAGTACCGACATTCCCCGGAGCCAATCAGTGGGTGCGTCTGGCCCCGCTGGGGAGTCTGGAGGTGGGTACTTAAGATGCTGGAGTCACGTGTTCAGTGTGGTTCGTTATGCCGGAGCTGCCTGTTCCTGAATCTGGACCGGGGTAGCCCCGCGAGGGGTCCCGGTCACGGGAGCGTCTGCCGCCCCGCAACGTGGTCCATTTGACTAACCCCATAGACCAGCTTGGTCTGGGGCAAGGATCCATCTGTTCCCGAGTCTCGGAACCGGCTGGTCCGAGGCGCAGTAACTGAGCCAGGTGCGCTCTCAACTTGGAGGGGCACCGCAGCTCTTGTAAGTGACCGGGGGAGGACTCTTCGGAGGAGGGCCAACAAGCTGGCATCCTGAGAAGTGCCTGGTTGCTGGGTTGTCAAGGACACTAGAAAATCTACGGAGAACGTTCCAGGTACTGAGGAGAGGTTCCTGTTCACTTTTGATTGCAACTTTGTTCAAGGTCAGAGACTTTGCAAGTTCCGGATTGAAGTGCTGACCGCCATAATCTCTGGCTAGAGATTTGTTCAGCTTTGAAGCGCCCAGCTGCGAGTGGCTACTCTCTGGGTTGGCATTAGAGACTTTCACATACTTAGCAGTTCAAGGTGCCTGAGTTTCTTCACCCTTGCCCTCTGTCCCCATACAAGACTGTGTCTGTTGGATGTTAGCCCTGCAAATAAAAACCTTTCTAAAGGACTTTTATGGTGTCAGCTTCCAAAGTCGTTGGGTACTAACCCTGGGAACCCCTAGACCTGGAAGAACAAGCCAAGCGGAGGTAACCGGTAAGCCCAAAAGTCAAGGCTGCCCCATCAAGGGTTATGGCCGCTACATATATATATATATATATATATATATATATATATATATACAGCATCTCACAAGATGTGCAAAAATTGCAGTAAAATATATGAATATAAAATTGCATATAAAATTTAAAAAGTACAAAAAATAAATAAATAAAGTGCGGTAGTGATAAATATGGTGGTAGTGAAAACACTAATGGTAAAAGAGTCTCTCTTATTCAAGATGGACTACTGAAGTGGAGGTATGGAATTTTCTTTTCCAAACGTAAGTGAAACTGGTATGGAGAGGCATAAAATACACCAAAGTATAGATGCGATCCGGAGGAAATATTAATACTGAAAAAGGTACTTCTTACCGGATGAGATGGACGCACATACCATATGGCAGCGAGTCAACAGCGCTTGTGTGTTATTTCTCCCTTTGGATGTTGGTTCCAGGTACTGCGAATACGTCTTAATGGTAAGAACACGCAGCCTCAGGGCATCACCGGTACTTCCAGGGGTAAACACGCGTTGGATCATCCAGTAGACGCACACAATGGTGCAAGGTGAGAAACTTGTATTTCCAGTAGGACATATTGTGAGAAAGCAAAAAATGCTCCATATGGTGCAGGTTAACCAATATAATTTATTGGATTAAAATGTCTCACAATGAAGGAGCAAATTAAAAATAGTCCAGTTAAAAGATACAGGCTAAAAACAATAAAGGGCAATGTGGATAATATTAGATAAAATTACCTACGCGTTTCGACCTAGTGGTCTTCAACAGGCAAGCCTTATCTGCATTAAATTAGCCTTAGAAACTGTGTAATTCTTATGTGTTCGGGTTTAAAGGGATGAGGTGGCAACCCTAGTGGAACGGGAGATTGGCATCGTGGATGTGCAGCCGACAAATCTGCAGCACTTTTGTGATGGCATCATGTCACTATGGAGAAAAATCTCTGAAGGATGTTTCCAAAACCTTCTTGTATCTGTGCCACGAGGAATGAAGGCCAAAGGGGGTAAAACCCGCTACTAGCAACTACCAAGGGGGACCTAATAAAGTGTCCGGTGAGTATATTTTATACATTGCTGTATTTGCTTTTTATTCTAAATGTATAGAAACGAAGGAAGCACCTTTTTTTAAATTGTTCCTTTTATTTGGTAAAATGTAATGTTCAGTTGACTGGTTAATATTTGCTGCTGTCTACCCTCAATTGGTGCTGGCCTCTCTCTCTCTCTCTCTCTCTCGAGCTTTTGAAGATATGAGTAGATTTTTATTGACTTATAAAACAAGGATTGCATTTGAGTTGAAGCAGTAAAGTTTGAGGCTGGTATGCGGCGCAGACGCTCCGTATGAAGCGCTGTTATATAAATGACACGGACGTCGTCTTGAGGAAGGGGAACTGGTTAGCTCGAAAAGAACCAATTTTCCATGCAATCATGGGGCTGATAAAGTCTCTTTCAAACTTCAAAAAAAATTTGATTATTTTATTATATATATATTTTTTTTTTCAGGTATAAAACCTTGAAAAATGATTTTCCAGATGGGAGTAGGAACGCTAAAATGAAAAGACGGTTTGTTGTAATCTTTTACTAAAAAATTAATTTGCAACTGCCTTAAACTGGCACGCTGACATTTTCTTCCAGGCAAGGAAATTGGAAAGGGTCAGAACCAAATAGGTTGGCTGGCGATGTTTATATACCTATTATACAGCATATACACATGCATTAGAGTTAATTGCCATAAATAAACTGAACCAAATGAGCAGTTGGATGGAGATGAAAATCCCAACCTCTCCGTAAATCCAGGCTAGGTGGGTCACGAGTAACGCCATCGCCATCTAGATATTGCTTGTGCGGGAATTCCTAATAATAACTCTTCATATGGAATCATCTCTCTTATGATTTTTCAGATCATTCTAATTATTATTATACAGGATTTATAGAGCGCCGACATTTGTGAAGAAGGATTAGGAGGGCCCTGCTCATGGAGCTTACAATCTAAAGGGTAAGAAGGTGCTACAATAGGTAGCCAGTGGCGTGGCTGTGGGAGCACGGGGGTGTGCACCCACCAGAGGGGGCGGCACAGTGGTGTAGTGGTTAGCACTCTCGCCTAGCAGTAACAAGGGTCACTAGTTTGAATCCCAACCATGACACTACCTGCCTGGAGTTTGCATGTTCTCCCTGTGCCTGCATGGGTTTCCTCTGGGTACTCCGGTTTCCTCCCACAATCCAAAGACATGCAGGTAGGTTAATTGGCTTCTGTCCAAAATTGGCCCTAGTATATGAATGGGGACCTTGGATTGTGGGCTCCTTGAGGGTAGGGATATGTGATGTGAGTGTACAATGTACAGGGATAGGGCCAATTGTAGACACTCACTCAGGTTGAACTGGATGGACTGGTGTCTTTATTCAACATTACTAACTATGAAACTATGAAACTATAACTATGAAACCATCAAGTAGAAAGTGATATCTGACTGTGGTGTCACCCCCATCAGGGCCAAATTAAAGTAGGGGCTATTGGAGCTGTAGCTCCAGGACCCTACCTTAATATAGGCCCAGCTTCCCAAAAACTTCCCAACCTCTCCGTAAATCCAGGTAAGGTGGGTCACGAGTAACGCCATCGTCATCTAAATATTACCCCAGTCCTTAGCAGTCAAATCCCTGTACCTTTTGCAGAATATCAGTCTGTCCCTGATGTTTTTCCTGGAGAGAAGTGGCTTCTTTGCTGCCCTTCTTGACCCCAAACCATCCTCCAAAAGTCTTCTCCTCACTGTGTAGTCAGATTACAGTCACACCTGCCTGCTGTCATTCCCGAGCAAGCTCGGCACTGGTGGTGCCCCGATCCCGCAGCTGAATTAACTGTAGGAGACGGTTTTGGCACTTGCTGGACTTTCCTGGATGTCCTGAAGCCTTCTTCACAAATGCAGTGGAAATGTTTTTTTTATGGGATTACCGTATATACTCGAGTATAAGCCGAGTTTTTCAGCACATTTTATTGTGCTGAAAATGCCCCCCCTCGGCTTATACTGGAGTCAAGCCCTTTTCTGCAGCAGAAAATTATATTTTCCGACCCGACTTTGGGGCCCCTTATCTCGGGGTCTCTTGGTGATAGGAACCCAATTTGGTGTACAAACCCAGTGGAACCAACACTACAACATATCCAAAGATGGGGTTCCTAGCACTAAGTGGCCCGAGATACGGGGCCCCAAAGTCGGTTCGGAAAATTTAATTTTCTGCTGCAGAAAAGTGCTTGACATTTTCCAAACTGATTTTGTGCCCCGTATCTCTGGGCCACTTGAGGCATGCAAATGGGCACAGTGAGGCTGCAAATGGGCATTGTTGACCCTCTTTTCCACTTACAGTAGCTGCGCATTTCTCACCCTAGGCTTATACTGGAGTCAATACTGTGACAGACCTAGCCGGGACAGAGGCTGTTGGAGGGGACGTAATGCAAGCCTCTTGCCTTGCGATTATGGGCCCTGGCATTTGGGGGAACGGTGCTGTTTGTGAGCTGTATGCCTGGGGACCGCTGAGCTGGTTTTACTTGGATTCAGGTCCATGCTGGCCCCCCAAGACACATAGACTCTGGACATGTCAGATGCTAATATCATCAAATCCAGCCACCTGTCTGTTGTCTTGTATAATGCAAATGAGTAGTCTGGCTTGACACAGATTCTGAAGAGTATTTCACCTATTGTTGTATGTGATAATTAACCCTGCAATTGAATGAAGGAGTCCAGTGTTGATTTAGATAATTAGCTCATGCTAATTAGGTTAGGTTTTTAGTCATCCGGCTGTATATATTTGTGTGACATCTCAAATAAAAGCTATTCCTGATGTACTCCAAGACTAGTGTTGTCTAGTTCTTGGGGGTTCCTAGAGCCAGATCCATTGGACTCATGTTCCAGGACTTAGGAAGCGGTATACTGACGGAAGCTTCCGTCACAAATACGTTTTTCCATTTTTTTGTGGTAAAATTAGGTGCCTCGGCTTATATTCGGGTCGTCCTATACTCGAGTATATACGGTAAGTTCATTTTTATGGCAAAGAGGGAATTTTTCAATTAATTGCATCTTCATAACATTCTGGAGTTTGTGCAAATTGCCATCATAAAAACTGAGGCAGCCGACTTTGTGAAAATGAATATTTATGTAATTCTCAAACCTTTTGGCCACGGCTGTACATTAGGACATAAAGGGCCGTTCTGCTGATCTTATAGGAAGTAATTACTGTGTTTGTCCACTTGTACAATACCGAAAAAGTATATGGGACTGCATGTGACTAGTAGACATGTGCAATTCGTTTAGTTACGAATTCGTTTTCCGTTCAAATTCGTTATATTCGTTCATTCGTTATCGTACGAATTAACCTATGGTTTACTCAAAATTCTAACGACTAACGAACTATCGAAAAGAACGAATATGAAAAACAACGAAAATACGAAATAATTAAATTAGAAACAACAAAACTACGAATGAATGAAAATCCGAAAAACGAAAACAGAAACGAAAATACCGAACAAAGATTCAAAAATAACGAAAATCAAAATGAACGGAAAAAAATCGAAATGACGAATATTCGGAAAAAGGAAATCAAAACAACGAAAATCCGAAATAAAAATTCTGCTGATCGAGAATTTCGAAAGAACGAATGTTAGTTCTGATTCTGAAATATTCCCTCCAGAGTCCAGATAGGGTGTGGTAGGGTGTGGTTGGGTGTGGTTGGGTGTGGTTGGGTATGGTAGGGTGTGATTGGGTGTGGTTGGGTGTGGTTGGGTGTGGTTGGGTGTGGTTGGGTCGGAGGCTCTGTGTTTTGGTGGATTTTTTGAGTTAAGTTCTGACTTGTGAGAAAGAAATTCTTTGTTTCTTAAACATATAAATAGCATACACATTACATAAAATTACGAATTATGCTCCGATCACGAATCTACGAAAACAATGTAACGAAAGTACGAATAAATCAATCTAACGAAAGTACGAATGTAACTAAATCTAAGAAAATACGAATTTCCAATCAACGAAAATTAGATTAACGGAAATACGAATCTTTTTAAATCAACGAAAATATAGCTCTTCCGAAAATACGAATGCGTCCGAATACGAAATATAACGAAAATACGAAAATACGAATTTCGAGTAAACTAAAATTAGACTAACGGAAAAACGAATCAACGAAAAAATAACTCTTACGAAAATACGAACGAGTCCGAATACGAACACCGACGACTTACGAAATTACGAATCCTTACGAATCAACGAAAACGAACAGAAACGAAACAAAACTAAACAAATTTTTCTATTGTGCACATGTCTAGTGACTAGGGCCGTGTCCTGATACAATATGGAGAAGGGGGAAGTCACTATACTAGTAGAAGGATCGGAGTCCACCAATATCGCAGTACAGGAATGTGAAGCCCGGGTCCCAATGGAGACGGGATACTGTGGTGTCAACCACACCTACATTTACAACCATCCAAATGGTCTTTTTTTTTTTCTGTTACTCATTTCCTAATAAGATAAATAGTTTCTTTTTCCACTTGTAGAACATTTTGTTTCCAGTACTGTTTTAGTCATTAACTTTTCATCACTCAAATGGTTTTGGGGGTGATTTTCCCGAAAAAAAATAGAAAAGTTTGGCTGCCGAGCTGCAACTCCGAAGCGTACAAGATTATGACTTGACTCTGAAATAGATGATAACGCCAAAAGTCATAATGTCCCCATTGAAAAATGGTTTAAATGTCTTCCTTCAATATCTGACCTAAACCAGACTTGAACCCGGGACTCCAGAGACATGAGAATAACAGCTTATCCAGTTTTGCAAGCTGCGCTGCTTCTTGCTCCAGGATGACTTTATCGGAGCATTGCAATGGAATTGGCCAATGCTTCTCCTTTGGGGCAATGAGGGTACATTGCTACATGTTTTAGATACTTGGAGATCTCTGTTATTTCTCAGACTGCTCTGATGAAATGAGATGTGGCAGGTCAGGTGGCTTTGTGTCCAGAACATGATACGGTTACTGAGGTTCCTCAGGTGCTCCTCCATGTAAAATATTCTAAATGTTAATTACTTCCTCATTGTCTTTATTGTAAAATTTAAGAAGAAAAACTTCCCTTTAATAGGACAATTTTTGAGTATTATTATATCTTTTGATATTGGCACTATGGAAACATGACCAACCTTGTAACCTCTTGGATACTTGTAGGCAGGTGCAGTCTACATTTTCCACTGCAGGAAGTCAAGAGGAACATGGTCCCTCTATGGTTTCCTGGGTTCCTGGAGAAGCTACCCAATTGGATGCTGCTGTCCCATGTGACTCTAGAAGCCATCTTGGGTCAGGCAGAGCCTATTCAAGGCCCTGGCTCCCGAGCTTGATGCGCATCAGCGAGTGAGTGGCGTAGGGTCAGGTACCCCGTTTGTCAGGGACAGTATTAGTGGCAGGGAAAGGTGGTAAAGCATAGGGTTCGTAACTTCTCTGGACATCTTCCAGCTTGGGCACGAGACATCCAGGCCACATCCTGCTCCTCCTAATAGGCACTGTTTTAGATACTTGGAGATCTCTGTTATTTCTCAGACTGCTCTGATGAAATGAGATGTGGCAGGTCAGGTGGCTTTGTGTCCAGAACATGATACGGTTACTGAGGTTCTTCAGGTGCTCCTCCATGTAAAATATTCTAAATGTTAATTACTTCCTCATTGTCTTTATTGTAAAATTTAAGAAGAAAAACTTCCCTTTAATAGGACAATTTTTGAGTATTATTATATCTTTTGATATTGGCACTATGGAAACATGACCAACCTTGTAGCCTCTTGGATACTTGTAGGCAGGTGCAGTCTACATTTTCCACTGTAGGTAACTTTCATCTGCAGGAAGTCAAGAGGAACATGGTTCCTCTATGGTTTCCTGGGTCCCTGGAGAAGCTACCCAATTGGATGCTGCTGTCCCATGTGGCTCTAGAAGCCATCTTGGGTCAGGCAGAGCCTATTCAAGGCCCTGGCTCCCGAGCTTAATGCGCATCAGCGAGTGAGTGGCGTAGGGTCAGGTACCCCGTTTGTCAGGGACAGTATTAGTGGCAGGGAAAGGTGGTAAAGCATAGGGTTCGTAACTTCTCTGGACATCTTCCAGCTTGGGCACGAGACATCCAGGCCACACCCTGCTCCTCCTAATAGGCACTGTTTTAGATACTTGGAGATCTCTGTTATTTCTCAGACTGCTCTGATGAAATGAGATGTGGCAGGTCAGGTGGCTTTGTGTCCAGAACATGATACGGTTACTGAGGTTCCTCAGGTGCTCCTCCATGTAAAATATTCTAAATGTTAATTACTTCCTCATTGTCTTTATTGTAAAATTTAAGAAGAAAAAATTCCCTTTAATCGGACAATTTTTGAGTATTATTATATCTTTTGATATTGGCACTATGGAAGCATGAGCAACCTCGTAACCTCTTGGATACTTGTAGGCAGGTGCAGTCTACATTTTCCACTGCAGGAAGTCAAGAGGAACATGGTCCCTCTATGGTTTCCTGGGTTCCTGGAGAAGCTACCCAATTGGATGCTGCTATCCCATGTGACTCTAGAAGCCATCTTGGGTCAGGCAGAGCCTATTCAAGGCCCTGGCTCCCGAGCTTGATGCGCATCAGCGAGTGAGTGGAGTAGGGTCAGGTACCCCGTTTGTCAGGGACAGTATTATTGGCAGGGAAAGGTGGTAAAGCATAGGGTTCGTAACTTCTCTGGACATCTTCCAGCTTGGGCACGAGACATCCAGGCCACATCCTGCTCCTCCTAATAGGCACTGTCAGTTTGGCTGAATCCTGCTCTTTACACACTATTGGAATCCATGAGTGTTCCCAGTTGGGCTGTCTTCCCACTGGGTTTATTGTGAACCATCCTTGCCTTGCCTTCAATTCAAGTTCTTACATTACACCTGGACTGTGTTGGTTATTGCCACCGCTGCACCATGCTGCACCCTCCTACATAATGAACATTTAAAATATATAAAAGATCTTCATCAGTTACCGAAGTCTAACAAGTTTCTAACAATGCCTTGGGTCATTCTATAAACTCTGCAGTGACGTCATCGCGGCTCAGCCAGTCAGCTGGCCGGAGCCCATGAACCTGGAAGGAAGCCCGGGGTGAAGATGGAAGCCCTGTTAGTGGTTTTAAGGTAAGTTTCTCATAATGTGCTAGTATGCAATGCATATGTAGCCGTGGTGTTGCAGCTAGTAACAAACAACCCACAAATTCACCCCGCTGCTAGACTTCATACATCACTTTCAGAGGCAATGAACAGTCTTTTGCTGGTTTTGTTTTTGTTGTTTTATTGGGGGGGGGGGGGGGTACAACTTGGATAGGGATTTGGAATATGGGATGCCCATAGGATACATCATTGCCCACATACCGTATATACTCGAGTATAAGCCGACCCGAATATAAGCCGAGGCACCTAATTTTACCACAAAAAACTGGGAAAACGTATTGACTCGAGTAGAAGCCTAGGGTGAGAAATGCGCAGCTACTGTATGTGGTCATAGACCTTCCACTCTCCTGAGTCCTTGATGAGGAACTTGACCGGACCATACGTTCCGACAGCTTCACCTGCCCCTCTGCTCCAGGAGCTCTCTACCACTGACCGTGTGGTGGCAGGGACATTGCCAATGACAGTGTAGAGGAAATGTTCCCTCACAGCTCTCCCCGGGCCTCCTCCTGCGATCGGTACACCCCCCCCCCTAGATGGGGGTGCCCTCCTGCTGCTGCCTAGCATTCCATCCCACACTTCACTCAGCTGACTTCTCCCCCCATCGGCATCTCACCTCAGATTATATAGGAGGCCCGCCCCCTGCCAATACCAATTGGGGATTGATCAGGGCTCCCACACAAGCTGCCTACCACTCCAGTTCCAGGCCCAGCCCCTTTTCCAGAATCTTCTCTCTGGAAGCAGGGGAGGCACCCCAGAACAAGAACACAGGTGGTCACACCCACTGCTACTACTCTGACCACTCCCAGCCCCCAGATCAAAACAGACAGGCCTAGCTTGCAGCATAGGCCTGCCTAAATTTGCCTGTGCTGACTGTCACTAGTAAAAAAAAACACATACTGGCACCTACCTATTGGTAGAGGGTGCTACACATACTAGCACATTATGACATTGCCTTGCAGGATGAGATTTTTTTTTTTTCTTTTACAAACTTTACTACCACTTTAACCAATAAACATTACGAAAAGACCTTTGAGTGATGTGAACATGTGTAATAGGCACTCCACAATACAACCCCTCCCAGTGTTTGGCCTGCTTCACATGAGCTTCAGCTTGTGTAATAAGATTTGACAAAGCATTTGTAGAGCTCTAAGCTAGCTTCAGCTCTACTCTGGAAATGTTGAACACAAATCATAATAGGAGTGCTGACTGCCACTTTAAAAAAAACTGCTATCAGGCTTCAGCACTTCTTAAAGCTTGTTGGAAGCCTGTGGAAGCCTGCTATCAGCTTGCTTAAAGTGGCAATCAAGCCCTCCCAATAGGATCTTTCTTCAACATTTGCCAAACTAGAGCTGAATGTTACTTTAAAATCTTCAACAAAGCTAGCTGAAAGCTCTGCAAATGCTTTGTCAAAGCTTGCTGTTCACACCGCTCTTATACAAGCGGAAGGCCGTGTGAAATGGACTGTAATCTTCTGCTGAGCTCTCTTTTTGTCACAAACAGAGAGGTTAAGAGGACGAGAACGAGGTCCACCTACACTATACCTTCAAAAGAAGATGGACTCCATTGTATATCCATCAGAGCCAAGCCCCACTTCTATTGGTCCAGCAAAATCACACACCAGACATAATAATGCCCCGTACACACGAGCGGAAATTCCGCCAGCAAAAGTCCGATGAGAGCTTTTAGCCGGAAAATGCGACCGTGTGTAGGCTCCATCAGACGTTTGCTGGCGGAATTCAAACCAGCAAAAGAATGAGAGCAGCTTCTCAATTTTTCCGTCGGAAAAAGTTCTGATGGGAAATTCCGATCGTCTGTACCAATTCCGACGCGCAAAATTCCTACGCATGCTCGGAAACAATTTGACGCATGCTCGGAAGCATTGAACTTCATTTTCTCGGCTCGTCGTAGTGTTGTACGTCACCGCTTTCTTGACGGTTGAAAGTTCAGCAAACTTTTGTGTCACCGTGTGTATGCAAGACAAGCTTGAGCAGAATTCCGGAATTTCGGATGGTTCTGCTCGTGTGTACGCTGAATTAGAGGGCCACACCAATGGTTTTGGAATCTAAATGTTTTATTACATCATTACATTTATTACATCATTGTATTTATTACATCAATAAATATCCACAGTTAAATTCCAACACATTTTGGGGCGCCTTCCGGAGCCCCTTCATCAAGACTCATATAGTTGGAGGAGATGTGATGGTGGACTTCAAAGTAGTGGTATCAGAGGTAAAAATGCTCCATCATCTGGTTGTTGCAGTCCATTTTATCAATCAGCTGCTAAAGCCCACTAATCCTCTAGAGCAGGGGTGTCAAACTCAATTTAATCGCTGGCCGCATCAGCAATATGGTTGCCCTGAAAGGTCCAGTTGTATCTCGGGTGTGCTACATACAGATTGCAGAGTTTAGGGATGCGCTACGTACAGATTGCAGCGTTCAGGAGTGCATTACATACAGAGTGCAGATTTCAGAGGTACGCTATGTACAAAGTGCAGAGTTCAGAGGTGTGCCTTACGTACAGAGTGCAGAGTTCAAGGGTGCCCTATGTACAGAGTGTACAGTTCAGGGGTGCCCTATGCACAGAGTGTACAGTTCAGGGGTGCCCTTTGCACAGAGTGCAAAGTTCGGGAGTGTGCTATGCACAGAGTGCAAAAGCATGTTACCTACAGAGTGCAGAGTTCAGGAGTGAGCTACGTACAGAGTACAGAGTTCAGGAGTGAGCTACGTACAGAGTAAAGAGTTCAGGAGTGAGCTACGTCCAGAGTAAAGAGTTCAGGAGTGAGCTACGTACAGAGTGCAGAGTTCCAGGAGTGAGCTACGTACAGAGTACAGAGTTCAGGAGTGTGCTACGTACATAGTGCAGAGTTCAGGAGCGTGCTACGTACAGAGTGCAGATTTCAGAGGTGCGCTATGTACAGAATGCAGAGCTCAGAGGTGTGCCTAATGTACAGAGTGTACAGTTCAGTGGTGCCCTATGTACAGAGTGTACAGTTCAGGAGTGTGCTACCTACGGAGTGCAGAGTTCAGAAGCGTGTTACGTACAGAGTGCAGAGTACAGGGGTGAGCTATACACAGAGAGCATGGATTAGGGGGGGGGTGCAATGTACAGAGTGGAGAGTGCAGGGGTGTGCTATATACCGAGTGCAAAGTTCAGGGATGTCCTATGCAAAGAAGGCAGAGTTCAGGGGTGTGCTATGTGCAGAGAGCATTGATTAGGGGGGGTGCAATGTACAGAGTGCAGAGTTCAGGGGTGTGCTATGTACAAAGTGCAGAGTTTGGGGGTGTGCTATGTACAGAGTGCAGAGTTCAGGGGTGTGCTATGTACAGAGTGCAAGGATTAGGGGTGTTCTATGTATAGAGTGCAGAGTTCAGGGGTGTGCTATGTACAGAGTGCAGAGTTTGAGGGTGTGCTATGTACATAGTGCAGAGTTCAGGGGTATGCTATGTATAGAGTGCAGGGATTAGGGGTGTTCTATGTACAAAATGCAGAGTTCAGGGGTGTGCTATGTACAGAGTGCAGGGATTAGGGGTGTTCTATGTGCAGAATGCAGAGTTCAGGGGTGTGCTATGTACAGAGTGCAGGGATTAGGGATGTGCTGTGCAAAGAGTGCAGAGTTTAGGAGTGTGCTATACACAGTGTGCAACCCCCCCCCCCCCCCAAAGCATCCTCATATCTCTCTCTCCTGCCTTGCCCGTCTCTAAAACCTTCCTAAGTAGCCAGCTCTGCCTTGCCTTGCAGGTAGATCGCTCTCGCTCTCTCTCTCAGGTTCTGCCCCCACCATGAGTATGTTTAGGGATCTGTTAGTTCCAGGAGCCGCTGAAAGCAAAGCTGTCCCTTGTAAACACTGAAGGCTTTTGTGTTTACAAGTGACAGTGAGAAGCGGGGAGCGGGAGCAAAGGGTGAGAGCAGGAGGTGGCAGCAGAGCCGATGGGCCCTATAGGCACACTATACAAGCTGCTTAGGGCCCCGTTGCTGTGGGGGGCCCCCCAAGACCCAGCATCCCCCCTGCACCTCTGGCTGGCCGTTTAGAGTGCAGTGAGGAGAGGTGGGAGGAGGTGAAAGGCGGCGATCGGCAGCTATATGGTGCCTGAGTGGGCGGCGTATCTCCCTGGGGTTTGTAGTACTCTCAGTGTATACAGTGGAGAGGAGAAGGGAGGGGCCTCTGACCCAGGCAGGTATCAGTTTCACTTTCACTCTGCTTGAACACTGTTGCTGATGCCCGGGTCAGAGGCCCCTCCCCTCTCCGCTGTATACATTCGGAGATAGAACTACTAGCCCCAGGGAGATCCCCCTGCCTGTGAACACCATATAGCTGCCGATCGCCGCCTCCCACCTCCACCAGCCAGGTACAGGGGAACCTCTGCAAGGGGGGGAGTCAGCTGTTTGGGGGCCCAAATGTAAGAGGGGGGGGGGCTTTCTGGGGACACTTATGTAAGGAAGGGGGCCTCTGGGGACACTAATGTAAGAGGGGGGCTCTCTGGGGACACTAATGTAAGGACGGGGCCCTCTGGGAACACTGATGTAAAGATGGGGCCCTCTGGGGACACTGATGTAAGAGGGGGCCCCTTGGGGACACTAATGTCAGAGGGGGGCTCTCTGGGGACCCTGTGTAAGGAGGGGCTCTCTGGGGACCCTGTGTAACGAGGGGCTCTCTGGGGACCCTGTGTAAGGAGGGGCTCTCTGGGGACACTAATGTAAGAGGGAAGGTTCTCTTGGGACACTAATGTAAGGGGAGGCTCTCTTGGGACCATGGTGTAAGGGGGGGCTCTCTGGGGACCCTGGTGTAAGGGGGGGCTCTCTGGGGACCCTGGTGTAAGGGGGGGCTCTCTGGGGACCCTGGTGTAAGGGGGGGCTCTCTGGGGACCCTGGTGTAAGGGGGGGCTCTCTGGGGACCCTGATGTAAGAAGGGGCTCTCTGAGGACCCTGATGTAAGGAGGGGCTCTCTGAGGACCCTGATGTAAGGGGAGGCTCTCTGGGGACCCTGATGTAGGGGGATACCCTCTGGGGACCCTGTGTAAGGGGAGGCTCTCTGGGGACCCTGATGTAAGGGGAGGCTCTCTGGGGACCCTGATGTAGGGGGATACCCTCTGGGGACCCTGATGTAAGTAGGGAGGCTCACTGGGGACCCTGATGTAAGGAGGGGCTCTCTGAAGACACTGATGTAAGGGGGGCTCTCTGGGGACCCTGATGTATGGAGGGGCTTTCTGGGGACCCTGATGTAAGGGGGGCTCTCTGGGGACCTCATTCTGTTCTATATTGTTGTACTTATTCTTTGGCTGTTTTGTTTAAAGGAGGGAGGATTGTTTTGGGAGCACTGAAGTGTCAGGTGTGACTGTGTGGCAATGGCAAATGGTTTACATAGCTCACGGCATCACAGGTCAAGTAGAGGGCCCCTTAGCAGAATTTTGCTTAGGGCCCCAGGGAGTTCAGGATCGGCACTGGGTGGCAGAATGGAGTCCTGCCTCTTTCCGGGTGCAAAACTTGTGGCGAGGGCCACACGGCAAGGCCTGACATGGGGGGCCGGGTTCGCCTTGTGTTTGACAGATGTGCTCTTGAGTCTTCCATGTCACCCCACCCAGTCATTTGAGTCCTGATGAAAGGGACATGTCCTGAAATATGTTGATTTGTTTCTTTTGAGTTTTCAGAGAATCTTTTAGATTTAACAAACCAAGTCTGTGCGCTCTACATCATAAATTTCACTCAATGTTTGGTTCCAGCCCTTCACTTTCCGGTAAAGTCATTATATGGCCATTTCTATGTCTCTGTATTATTATCTTGTGTTTTACACATCTGGATCTGACGAATTAAAAAATAAAAACCAGGCGGTTTGAACATGGTTGCCGCACCAGTATTAGATAAACCCACAAGGAAGACGGGCGGTCTTCCTTGTGGGTTTATCTAATACTGGTGCGGCAACCATGTTCAAATTGTTCTACGGCTGTGGTCCGTTCTTCCGCCTCGTGGCTATGATTGTATCTAACCACAGATGTGTTCGTGGCGTGATGAATAACTCCGATACCCAATCACCGGGCCGAGTCCAATGCTTTGTGGGAACTGGTGGAAAAGTACAAATTAGTGGAAACGAATAACATTCAGCCACGACCTCAATCATTTTATCAGGTAGGGATTAGAGGGAATTCATTGTCTTTTCCCAGATGGAGACATTGGAGAGCACATCGACCTTTAATGACTGAACCACAAACAAGTCCAACTAACTAATTCATGAGCTAAAAAAATGTGAGATTTTTTTTTCCCACTTGCATTTTAGTGGTCAGAGACTTTTTTGATACACTAAAATGAATCTATAATCTATAACAGTGGTCTCCAAACTGTGGCCCTGGGGCCGAATGCAGCCCTTTGCTTAACTTTATCCGGCCCCTGAGGCATTATTCGTCCCACTGACACCAATGATGGGGCACTATTCCTCCCACTGACACCAAGGATGAGGCACTATTCCTCCCACTGACACCAATGATGAGGCACTATTCCTCCCACTGACACCAATGATGGGACACTATTCCTCCCACTGATACCAAGGATGGGGCACTATTCCTCCCACTGACACCAATGATGGGACACTATTCCTCCCACTAACACCAATGATGGGACACTATTCCGCCCACTGACACCAATGATGGGACACTATTCCTCCCACTGATACCAATGATGGGACACTATTCCTCCCACTGATACCAAGGATGGGGCACTATTCCTCCCACTGCTACCAATGATGGGGCACTATTCCTCCCACTAACACCAAGGATGGGGCACTATTCCTCCCACTGCTACCAATGATGGGATACTATTCCTCCCACTGACACCATAGATGGGGCACGCACTATTCCTCCCGCTGCTACCAATGATGGGGCACTATTCCTCCCACTGACACCAATGATGGGGCACTATTCCTCCCACTGACACCAATGATGAGGCACTATTCCTCCCACTCACACCAATAATGGGGCACTATTCCTCCCACTGATACCAATGATGAGGCACTATTCCTCCCACTGACACCAATGATGGGGCATTATTTCTCCCACTGACACCAATGATGGGGCACTATTCCTCCCACTGACACCAAGGATGGGGCACTATTCCTCCCACTGACACCAATGATGGGGCACTATTCCTCCCACTAACACCAAGGATGGGGCACTATTCCTCCCGCTGCTACCAATGATGGGGCACTATTCCTCCCACTAACACCAATGATGAGGCACTATTCCTCCCACTGACACCAATGATGGGACACTATTCCGCCCACTGACACCAATGATGGGACACTATTCCTCCCACTGATACCAATGATGGGGCACTATCCCTCCCACTGACACCAATGACGGGGCATTATTTCTCCCACTGACACCAATGATGGGGCACTATTCCTCCCACTGACACCAATGATGGGGCACTATTCCTCCCACTAACACCAAGGATGGGGCACTATTCCTCCCACTGCTACCAATGATGGGATACTATTCCTCCCACTGACACCATAGATGGGGCACGCACTATTCCTTCCGCTGCTACCAATGATGGGGCACTATTCCTCCCACTGACACCAATGATGGGGCACTATTCCTCCCACTGACACCAATAATGGGACACTATTCCTCCCACTGACACCAATGATGGGGCACTATTCCTCCCACTGACACCAAGGATGGGGCACTATTCCTCCCACTGATACCAATGATGGGGCACTATTCCTCCCACTGACACCAATAATGGGACACTATTCCTCCCACTGACACCAATGATGGGGCACTATTCCTCCCACTGATACCAATGATGGGGCACTATTCCTCCCACTGACACCAATAATGGGACACTATTCCTCCCACTGACACCAAGGATGGGGCACTATTCCTCCCACTGATACCAATGATGGGGCACTATTCCTCCCACTGACACCAATAATGTGACACTATTCCTCCCACTGACACCAATGATGGGGCACTATTCCTCCCACTGACACCAATGATGGGGCACTATTCCTCCCACTGACACCAAGGATGGGGCACTATTCCTCCCACTGATACCAATGATGGGGCACTATTCCTCCCACTGACACCAATAATGGGACACTATTCCTCCCACTGATACCAATGATGGGGCACTATTCCTCCCACTGATACCAACTATTTCTCCTCCTAATACAAAAGATGGGGCATTGTTTACTCCAATTGGTTACAGTCGGTCACCCCTAAAGTTTGAAGGACAGTAAACAGCACAGGGCCTTCACAAGGAAACCAATGACCTTCCCCTATAATGGATAAGCGAAGTGCGACGTCTTACTAAAAAAATCTAAAGTTTCGCTATATTAGTCATCAATCACAGCAGAAAGCTTGAAATCCACGTGATACACTTTATTGGATAACTTACGTTTTTTGAGATCCAAGTTTTAGAAACACATTATCCTTCGTCCGCCAATAAACCTAAAATGTTTTAAAATAAGAAAACCTTTTTTAAGTCCGCCGATAAAGGTTATCGCTTGAATTCCGATCGTTCTGCTTCCTAGAAATATGAAATATAAAACTCTGGAAAGGAACATTTAGTTAGAAGTAAATTGCTTTGCATAGCGATTAATTTACCTTTGTTCCTCTTTGTTAAGATCGACATTTGTTTTAAATAAGGCGGTTCGTTGTAGATGACGGCATCGCCTTCAATTCAGAGCTGGAAATTTTAAAGTGTAAACAACAAAAAACAAACAAAAAAATTATTGTATTGCGGAAGAGCGCATCAGCACCAGCTAGTGGGCTCGACAAAAAAGGTTTGGGACTTTACATGAAGCTCATGGTTTGCAACACAACAGTGGGTGGGTTCATAAGTTGTTTAAGGCCCCATGCACACGAGACGCAGATGCAAACTCTGCTGAACGCGTGTTTTAAAAAGCAGAAACCTGCGTTTAAAAACGCGCGTTTTGCTGTGTTTTCATGCCGCGTTTAGACGCGTTTAGACGCGTTTGCGTCTATAAGCATTTGTAAAGATAACATCATATAGACCCTCCCCAAGCTCAGAAAACATGTATTATTAACTATTTATGCCATTTTGATCAGAGTGAGCAGCAGAGAGATCAGTTGTACACTTACATTTGCCTCTCTTTCTGTGTTTTTTTTTTTTTAATGGATCCCATATTGAATATATGTCAGGAAATGCTCCTGATGTTGCTCTTGATGAGGCAGCAATGTCGTCGCAAATTTGCATGAGAGGTCCAGAATCAGAGCTCGTCGATATTGGACCCATCCGTTGATGGCACAGCGAATGTCCGTTGGATATTTCACAAACATGTATACATCAGTGAGTATATATGCTCTATGAACTATCTAAACTAATTACGACATTTTAAACAATTTTTTCTAGTATTTTTTATGGTTTACCATCATATTTCTGGGTTTTCTGCTCCAAAAAATTGGGTTCCTTTAAAAAGGCTTATAAACGCAAACGCGGCTAAACGCAGGTGCCTGCGTTTAGCCGCGTTTAGCCGCGTTTAGCTGCGTTTTGCGTCTGAAAAGCAGAAAAGCAAAGTGTCTGAACGCATTTTTTTGCTTCTGGAAAAACGAGGTTAAACGCAACTGCATAAAAACGGGAAAAAAGTAGACTGTGTGCATGGACACATAGGATAACATTGCATGCGTTCAGGTGCAGTTGAAAAAAAGTGTCCAACTGCCTCTGAACGCGCGTTTAACAGCGTCTCGTGTGCATGAGGCCTAAGGCCCCATGCACACGAGACGCAGATGCAAACTCTGCTGAACGCGCGTTTTAAAAAGCAGAAACCTGCGTTTAAAAACGCGTGTTCTGCTATGTTTTCATGCCGCGTTTAGACGCGTTTACACGCGTTTAGACGCGTTTGCGTCTATAAGCATTTGTAAAGATAACATCTTATAGACCCTCCCCAAGCTCAGAAAACATGTATTATTAACTATTTCTGCCATTTTGATCAGAGTGAGCAGCAGAGAGATCAGTTGTACACTTGCATTTGCCTCTCTTTCTGTGTTTTTTTTTTTTTTTTTTTAATGGATCCCATATTGAATATATGTCAGGAAATGCTCCTGATGTTGCTCTTGATGAGGCAGCAATGTCGTCGCAAATTTGCGTGAGAGGTCCAGAATCAGAGCTTGTCGATATTGGACCCATCCGTTGATGGCACAGCGAATGTCCGTTGGATATTTCACAAACATGTATACATCAGTGAGTATATACGCTCTATGAACTATCTAAACTAATTACGACATTTTAAACAATTTTTTCTAGTATTTTTTATGGTTTACCATCATATTTCTGGGTTTTCTGCTCCAAAAAATTGGGTTCCTTTAAAAAGGCTTATAAACGCAAACGCGGCTAAACGCAGGTGCCTGCGTTTAGCCGCGTTTAGCTGCGTTTTGCGTCTGAAACGCAGAAAAGCAAAGTGTCTGAACGCATTTTTTTGCTTCTGGAAAAACGAGGTTAAACGCAACTGCATAAAAACGGGAAAAAAGTAGACTGTGTACATGGACACTATAGGATAACATTGCATGCGTTCAGGTGCAGTTGAAAAAAGTGTCCAACTGCCTCTGAACGCGCGTTTAACAGCGTCTCGTGTGCATGGGGCCTAATAGTTCATATAGATATATACAGAGATAACCAAAATAATCATATTAACACTTGACAGGACATTCAGACTGAGTACTAGCACTGGGTGCAGTGGCCAACATACAGATTAGTAATGTTCTTCGACAAGGCGAATATAATGGGTAATAACATTTGAATCATTCAATATGAACAACATTGCTTGATATAACCAAGGGACCACCAATTACTGGATGGGTAAAAAGTATTATACAGTTAAGCTTGATCTCCGGCCTCAGGGTTCCTGTGATGGTAAAACGTCCATATACAGGATAAAAAGTTAAAGAAGGGGTGTCTGGTAGCTCGACGCGTTTCGTGGTTCTGGACCACTCATCAGGAGCAGACACGCCACATTCCTAAAATTAGAATGATACAATGGGTCAGCATAGTTAGAATGGATATAAAAGAGCAAATAGATCCCCCAGAAGGATCTGGGTACTCACTGGAGTACGATTGTTGGTAGCTGAAGGCCACAAGGGGGAAACCGTCCGGAGGTACCACAACCGGGAGCTGGGGCGGGCGAACACGCAGCGGCGACCACACCCAGGCGTCCACCGGGGAGACACCGAGACACGGGGCACCCTAAGGACACGGGCGGTAGAAAATGAATAATAAAAATGAAAATAGTGTAAAAAATAATTATGTGATGATAAAATGTAATGTAAGGGGTTAAATTAAAAGCTAAAAACTAAGATAGGGCCTCGAGTGTCAATAAAGTGTAAAAGTGGCAGGGGTAAAAGATTGCTTTATGAAGAGTGGAACGTGAATAATGAAAGGTATAAAAATCTACAATGTGAAAGTGAGGGTTTCACCCTAAGTGTAAAGTCAGCGTGCGAAGGAAAAGTGATGGAGAGAAAAAAACATAACTAAAAAATAGGGAGATTACCTTGGGTTGCCCAACAATGGTGTAGTGAGATGAGGACCATCCGCCATACAGTAGGGCGCCTCGAGTGTCAATATCCCCCCAGAACCAAGGGAGCCGCCTATATATGGACGCCGCCGCGAGAAAGCCCGCCAATGTCACGCACGCTGGGCCAAAAAGTGGAGGAGGGGACCGGGACGCGAGCCGACAGCTTGCCAGCAACGGCCCGGGCCATCCCCACCATGCCCGCGAGCGTGGAAACCGCAAACGCGCGGGCGCGTCCGCGCCAATGGAGGCGCAGCACGTCCGCCGCGGGTGGCGTGACGTTGACGATCCACCCCCTCGCACGTCACAACCGAGGAGGGTTATTCATTTTCTACCGCCCGTGTCCTTAGGGTGCCCCGTGTCTCGGTGTCTCCCCGGTGGACGCCTGGGTGTGGTCGCCGCTGCGGTTGTGGTACCTCCGGACGGTTTCCCCCTTCTTCCTAATTTTAGGAATGTGGCGTGTCTGCTCCTGATGAGTGGTCCAGAACCACGAAACGCGTCGAGCTACCATCACAGGAACCCTGAGGCCGGAGATCAAGCAGGCTTAACTGTATAATACTTTTTACCCATCCAGTAATTGGTGGTCCCTTGGTTATATCAAGCAATGTTGTTCATATTGAATGATTCAAATGTTATTACCCATTATATTCGCCTTGTCGAAGAACATTACTAATCTGTATGTTGGCCACTGCACCCAGTGCTAGTACTCAGTCTGAATGTCCTGTCAAGTGTTAATATGATTATTTTGGTTATCTCTGTATATATCTATATGAACTATTAAACAACTTATGAACCCACCCACTGTTGTGTTGCAAACCATGAGCTTCATGTAAAGTCCCAAACCTTTTTTGTTGAGCCCACTAGCTGGTGCTGATGCGCTCTTCCGCAATTCAATTGATAGGGATGGAAATACACGACCTTACCAGGCCGTACATTTCGCTCAAAGTCCCAAATTCCCCTCCCCCTTGTTTCTTATAAAAAAATTATTATGACTGTATTCTACATATTGATGATTTGGCTTTTATTTATTGTCTTCCTATATTTCAATATACCGTATGCTTACAATAATAATAAAAATTATTATTATTATTATTTATGAGTAAGTGGAGTGGCCAATTCATTTTGAAATTAAATAGATTTTGCCATAAAAAATTTTGATTTCGCAGTTGGCAAAATTTCAGTGGGAGCTTTCAGTTTCGCTTATTCAGTAGTTTATGCTGCATTCATTTTTGCTTTCCCCTTTATTCAGTGATAGTGTGTAATTATTTTTCCTTTTTTTTTGGGGTGGGGGGGGGGGGGGGCAATTTAGGTGGCTTTGTTTATTTTATTTTTACTTTTATGAATGTGTATTTTTATTTTTACTGTGTTTGTATTTATTTATTTACGTACTGATGCTTTAATATTTTTTTATTTTTTTTTACTTTCCTCTGTCATTTTTTTTTACTTTCCTCTGTCATTTTAATATATTTTTTTAAAGTGTGTTTGTATTTATTTATTTATGTACCAATTCTTTCATTTTTTTTTACTTTCCTCTTAAATTTTTTTTTTACTTTCCTCTGTCATTTTTCTTTTGTTTTACTTTCCTCTGTCATTTTTTTTTTACTTTCCTCTGTCATTTTAATATATTTTAAGTGTGTTTGTATTTATTTATTTATGTACCAATGCTTTCATTTTTTTTCATTCCTCTGTCATTTATTTTTTTTACTTTCCTCTGTCATTTTTTTTTTTTACTTTCCTCTGTCATTTTTTTTTTACTTTCCTCTGTCATTTTTTTTTTACTTTCCTCTGTCATTTATTTTTTTACTTTCCTCTGTCATTTATTTTTTTACTTTCCTCTGTCATTTATTTTTTTACTTTCCTCTGTCATTTTTTTTTTTACATTCCTCTGTCATTTTTTTTTACTTTCCTCTGTCATTTTTTTTTTTTTTTTTACTTTCCTCTGTCATTTTAATATTTTTTTTTTTTTAAAGTCAACTAATAATGCTAATGAAGGGATCTTTTTGGCATAATATCAGGTCCAGGATAGAGAAAAAAAGCTTCTGTAACTACCTACCTGCCATTTTTAAGCCCATGCCTCCTTAAAGTGTGGTGCTCCCTAAAACAAAAAATATATTTAAAAGTCAGCAAATACAAATACTGCAGCTGCTGACTTTTAATAATCGGACACTTACCTGTCCAAGGGTCAATTGATGCAGGGGAACGAAGCCCCCCCCCCCTCGTTACCCGCTCCCCTCGCGGCGCCGGCATTCTTACTGTGGGCACAGCCGGGCACCCGCTGTGCATGCGCAAGCGACGCCGCGTGCCGTGATACGCCGCGCAGTCATCTGGGACCTGTCACGTGTCCCAGATGATTGACTGCACCGAGGGGAAGTGATGTCAGTGCCCGGACACTGAAGGAGGCAGACTACGAGGGACCCCTTAGCAACAGGCATTTAGAGGTGAGTAAAAACATTTTTTTTCCAATTATTTTATTTTTTATTTTTTTTATGAATTTTAAGCAATTTTTTTTTTTTTGGTGGAAACACCACTTTAAAACCCACTACAAAACCATCCTAATTTCACCTAAATGCATGTTACCATAATGACAAAATTTCATCGAAATCTCAATTTTTCTTACCAAAATTTGTAGGAAAACAAAAACTTTAAGTCTCACTTATTCTGAATAATATAATTTCACTTAAAAAAATAATACCATCCCATGAAAAAAGTAAAATATTGAGCCTAATGAATGGCCTTTTTGGCAGAATAACAGGTCTGGAATCTTTAAAAAAAAGCATCTGTATCTATCCAGAGCCGTGGTAAAGCCCATACCCTTTAAAACCACATAAATACCACCCTAATTACACCTAAATGCAGGGTACCATAATGGCAACATTTCACAGAAATCTGCATTTTTTTTTACCTCAATTTCTAGGAACTTAAAACTTTTAGTTTCACTTATTCTGAATAGTAACATTCCAAAAGAACACTTAAAGACATTACAAAAATTTGCCAAATTTTTTTAACAAAAATTTTAGGAAATTCAAATTTTCAGTTTCACTTATTCTGAATAATAACATTCAATTTACTGCAATAGTACCATCCCATTAAAATAGTACCATCCCATTAAAATAGTACCATCCCATTAAAATAGAACCCACCTATTAAAAAAAAGAAAAATAATGAGGCCAATGAAGGGCCTTTTTTAGCGTAATAACAGGTCCAGGATTTTTGAAAAAAATCTTCTGTAACTATCAAGACTGCGTTGATTCAACTGACAATTGCGCGGTCGTGCGACGTGGCTCCCAAACAAAATTGACGTCCTTTTTTTCTCACAAATAGAGCAGTCTTTTGGTGGTATTTGATCGCCCCTGCGGTTTTTATTTTTTGCGCTATAAACAAAAATAGAGCGACAATTTTGAAAAAAAAAATGCAATATTTTTTACTTTTTGCTATAATAAATATCCCCAAAAATTATTTTTTTTTCCTCAGTTTAGGCCGATACGTATTCTTCTACATATTTTTGGTAAGAAAAATCACAATAAGCGTTTATTGATTGGTTTGCGCAAAAGTTATAGCGTCTACAAAATAGGGGATAGTTTTATGGCATTTTTATTAATATATTTTTTTTTTACTAGTAATCTGCGATTTTTTATCATGACTGCAACATTATGGCGGACACATCGGACAATTTTGACACATTTTTGGGACCACTGTAATTTTTACAGCGATCGGCGCTATAAAATTGCACTGATTACTGTAAAAATTACACTGGCAGTGAAGGGGTTAACCACTAGCTGGCTAGGAAGGGGTTAAGTGTGTCCTGTGGAGTGATTCTAACTGTTAGGGGCGTGGCTACGAGTGACACTTCACTGATCATAGCTCCCGATCACAGGGAGCAGAGATCAGTGACAGTGTCACTAGGCAGAACGGGGAGATGCTTGTTTACATCGGCATCTCCCCGTTCTTCAGCTACGTGAGCCGATCGCGGGTATCCCCCGCGGACATCGAGGCCGCGGGACCCGCGATCCTACTCACGGAGCTCGCGGCAGGGTCGCACGCGTGACCACACGGCGGAAAATTCAAAGGGACGTACAGGTACGCCCATTTGCCCAGCTGTGCCCTTCTGCCGACGTATATGTACATGCGGCGGGTGGCAAGTGGTTAAAACCATTAAAAAAAAACACCCTAATTATTCATTAATGCATGTTACCATAATGGCAAGCTTTCACCGAAATCTACATTTTTTTACCAAAATTTTGGGAAACCTGCATCCAATTCACAATAGTGTGAACCCAACCCCAAGACATTACAAAAATTCTCCCCAATTTTTTTAACCAAACTTTTAGAAAATTATAATTTTCAGTTTAACTTATTCTGAATAATAACATTCCATGTACCGCAATAGTACCATCCCATTAAAATAGTACCATCCCATTGAAAAAAGAAAAATAATGAGGCTAATGAGGGGCCATTTCTGGCAGAATAACAGGTCCAGGATTTTTGAAAAAATCTTCTGTAACTATCAATATCTATCAAGAGCCATAATAAAGCCCATGTCCTTTTACACAATTAAAAAAAACACCCTAATTATACCTAAATGCATGTTACCATAATGGCAATTTTTCACATTTTTTTACGCAAATTTTTTTTTTTTTTATACTCAAATTTTTAGGAATGGAAAACTTCCAGTTTCACTTATTCTGAATAATAATAACATTATAAAAAGCACTTTAAAAAAAAAAAAGCACAATAAAAGCACTTTAAAGACATTCCAAAAACTCTCCCAAATTGTTTTAAACTAATTTTTAAGGAAATTAAAATTTTCTGTTTCACTTACTGTGATAATAACTTTCTTCAAGAACACTTGAAGACATAAGACAAGAGCCACGGAGTCACGAGAGCCATGTTAAAGCCCATACCCTTTAAAACCACAAAAATAACACCCCAATTTCACCTAAATGCATGTTACCATAATGTCAATTTTTCTAATTTTTTTACGCAAATTTTTTTTTAATGCATGTTACCAAAATGAAAAGATTTCACCAAATTCTCAATTTTCCAACCAAAATTTGTAGGAACTGAAAACTTTCCTGTTCACTTATTCTGAACAACAACATTCCATAAGAACACCTAATGACATTACCAAAATTCTACCAAAATTTTTAACCAAATTTTTAGGAAATTTTCCTTTTCAGTTTTGCTTATTGCAATAATAACATTCTTCAAGAACACTTGAAGACATAAGACATGAGCCGCACAGTCACAAGAGCCACGGTAAACCCCATTCCCTTTAAAACCACAACAATACCACCTTAATTTCACCTAAATGCAGGGTACCAGAATGCCAAGATTTCACTGAAATCTCAATTTTTTTACCAGCATTTTTAGGAACTGAAAACTTTCAGTTTCTGGTATTCTGAATATTAACATGTATTTTACTGCAATAGTACAATCCCATTAAAAAAAATTCTCCCAAATTTTGTAACCAAATTTCGTGAAATGAAAATTTTCAGTTTGACTTTTTCAGAATAATAACATTCTATTTACTGCAATAGTACCATCCCATTGAAATAGTACCTTCCCATTAACATAGTACCATCCCATTGAAATAGTACCTTCCCATTAACATAGTACCATCCCATTAAAAAAAATAAAAATAATGAGGCTAATGAAGGGCTTTTTCTGGCAGAATAACAGGTCCAGGATTTTTGAAAAAAAAAATCTTCTGTAACTATCAAGAGCCATAATCAGGGCCGCCATCAGGGGGGTACAGCCGTTACAACTGTAAGGGGCCCAAGGGGCCCGCCCGGGCCAGAAGAAGGCAGGACGGGTGAAGGGGATGAAACGATCTCACAGTTTCTGCAGTTCTCGTGTCATTGATTTTAGAAAATGAGCTCTTTACTGCCACCTCTGGCTACTACGTGCATGTCCACCCCTCGTGTGACAGTGA
The DNA here is from genome assembly GCA_028564925.1 of Lithobates sylvaticus. Lineage (NCBI taxonomy): Eukaryota > Metazoa > Chordata > Amphibia > Anura > Ranidae > Lithobates > Lithobates sylvaticus. The sequence goes on along the minus strand of CM053038.1, from coordinate 43,620,443 downwards.
TCTGCCTGTACTGTGCTTCTCAGCAACATGTCAGCTTTGTAAAAACGAGCTGGGGCCAGGTAGGAAGTTACAAGTAGGGACTGTTTGTGTACAGGGAGGGACCAGTGGCGTATGTGTGTGTACAGATTTGTGTTTGTGGGACTGCCATATATACAGGTGTGTGTGTGTGTGGGGGGGTGACTGACATATATACAGGTGTGTGTGTGTGGGGGGGTGACTGACATATATACAGGTGTGTGTGGGGGGGGGGGGTGACTGACATATATACAGGTGTGTGTGGGGGGGTGGCTGACATATATACAGGTGTGTGGGGGGGTGCTGATATATACACAGGTGTGTGGGGGGGGGGGGGCGCTGACATATATACAGGTGTGTGTGTGTGGGGTGCTGATATATACACAGGTGTGTGTGGGGAGGGCACTGATATATACACAGTTGTGTGTGGGGGGGGGCACTGATATATACACAGTTGTGTGTGGGGGGGCGCTGACATATATACAGGTGTGTGAGGGGGGGCTGATATATATACAGGTGTGTGGGGGGGCAAGATATATATACAGGTGTGTGGGGGGCTGATATATATACAGGTGTGTGGGGGGGTTGACATATATACAGGTGTGAGGGGGGCTGCCATATATACAGGTGTGTGTGTGTGGGGTGCTGATATATACACAGGTGTGTGTGGGGAGGGCACTGATATATACACAGTTGTGTGTGGGGGGGGCGCTGACATATATACAGGTGTGTGAGGGGGGGCTGATATATATACAGGTGTGTGGGGGGGCTGATATATATACAGGTGTGTGGGGGGTTGACATATATACAGGTGTGAGGGGGGCTGCCATATATACAGGTGTGTGTGTGTGGGGTGCTGATATATACACAGGTGTGTGTGGGGGGGCGCTGACATATATACAGGTGTGTGAGGGGGGGCTGATATATATACAGGTGTGTGAGGGGGGGCTGATATATATACAGGTGTGTGGGGGGTTGACATATATACAGGTGTGAGGGGGGCTGCCATATATACAGGTGTGTGAGGGGGGGGCTGATATATATACAGGTGTGTGGGGGGGCTGATATATATACAGGTGTGTGGGGGGTTGACATATATACAGGTGTGAGGGGGGCTGCCATATATACAGGTGTGTATGAGGGGGGCTGCAATATATACAGGTGTGAGGGGGCTGACAAATATACAGGTTTGGGGGGGCTGACAAGTATACAGGTGTGAGGGGGCTGACAAATATACAGGATTGAGGGGGGGCTGAGTGCATACAGGTGAGGTGGCCGTGCAGATTCGGTAGGATGACCCATAGGCAAGCCCTGGGGAATGTTGGTGGTCAGGCTCGAGGGGGGGTGGGGGACCCAGGTCTAAAGCTGAGTAATGCCCCGCACACACAGTCGAAATTTCCGACAGAAAATGTCCTATCGGACCATGTTGTCGGAAAATCCGACCGTGTGTGGGCGCCATCTGACTTTTTCCGTCGGAATTTCCGTCGGTAAAAATTTAAGATCCTGCTCTCAAATTTTCCGACAACAAAGTCCGATCCGACTTTTTCCGATCGTGTGTAGCGAATTCCGACGGACAAAGTGCCACGCATGCTCAGATCAAATTACAAGACCAAAGCTATTGGCTACTGGCCTCTACGTAGTTTTGTCGTACGCAACGAACGTCACCGCGTTCAGAATGATCGGATTTTCCGACAACTTTGTCCGACCGCGTGTATGCAACACCAGTGTCGGACAAAATCCGTCGGAAAAAATCCGATGGATTTTGTGGTCGAAATTTCCGACCGTGTGTACTCAAAAAATTCTGATGGCTGCCATGGCCATAATAAAGCCCATGTCCCTTTAAAACCATTTTTTTTTTTTAAAAACACCCTAATTATACCTAAATGCACGTTACCATAATGGCAATAATTAATCGAAATCTAAATTTTTTTACTCAAATTTTTAGGAAAGGAAAACTTTCAGGTTCACTTATTCTGAATAATAACATTCCATAAAAACACTTTAAGACATTACAAAAAATTTCCAACATTAATACTTAGAATTACAGAAGTTCTCCCAAATTTTAACCAAGTTTTAATGAAATAAAAATTTGAAGTTTCACTTATTGCAATAATAAAATTCTTCAAGAACACTTGAAGAAATAAGACATGAGGCACACAGTCACAAGAGCCACGGTAAAGCCCATACCCTTTAAAAATACCACCTTAATTTCACCTAAATGCATATTGCCACAGTGGCAAAATTTTAACAGAAATCTCCATATTTTTACCAACAATTTTAAGAACTGAAAACTTTCAGTTTTACTTATTCTGAATATTAACCACTTAAGGACCGCCTCATGCCGATATACGTCAGCAGAATGGCACAGCTGGGCACAAGCACGTACAGGTACGTTGCCCTTTAAGAGCCCAGCCGTGGGTCGCGCGCGCACCGCCGGCGGCGCACTCGCGACCCGGTCCTGAGCTCCGTGACCGCGGCCGCAGGACCCACGGACCCGATCGCCGCCGGTGTGCCGCGATCGGGTCACAGAGCTGAAGAACAGGGAGAGGTAAGTGTAAACAAACCTCTCCCCGCGCTTCCTAGTGAGGCTGTCACTGATCTTCTGTTCCCTGTAATAGGGAAAGACGATCAGTGATGTCACACGCCAAGCCACGCCCCCTACAGTAAAAAAAACACACATAGGTCACACTTAACCCCTCCCCGCCCCTAGTGGTTAACCCCTTCACTGCCAGTGAAATTTTTACAGTGATCAATGCATTTTTAATCGCACTGATTGCTGTATAAATGACAATGGTCCCAAAAATGTGTCAAAATTGTCCGACGTGTCCGCCGTAATGTCGCAGTCACAATAAAAATCGCTGATCGCTGCCATTACTAGTAAAAAAAAAATTATTAATTAAAATGGCATAAAACTATCCCCTATTTTGTAGACGCTTTAACTTTTGCGCAAACCAATCAATAAACGCTTATTGCGATTTTTTTTTACCAAAAATGTGTGGAAGAATACTTATCGGCCTAAACTGAGGAAAAAAAACTTTTTTTATATATTTTTGGGGAATATTTATTATAGCAAAAAGTAAAAAATATAGAGTTTTTTTCAAAATTGTTGCTCTATTTTTGTTTATAGCGCAAAAAATAAAAACCGCAGGGGCGATCAAATACCACCAAAAGAGAGCTCTATTTGTGGGAAAAAAAAGGACGCCAAAAAATTTTTTGGGGGATATTTATTATAGCAAAATTTTATAAATATTGTTTTTGTTTTCAAAATAGTCAGTTTTTTTTTTTGGGTTTATAGCGCAAAAAATAAAACCCAAGCTCTATTTGTGGGGAAAAAAATACATAGATTTTGTTTGGGAGCCACGTCGCGCGACCGCGCAATTGTCAGTTAAAGCGACGCGGTGCCGAATCGCAAAAAAGGGGCCTGGTCCTTTAGCTGCAAATTGGTCCGGGGCTGAAGTGGCTAACATTCCATAAGAACACTTATGCCCCGTACACACGGTCGGAAATTCCGACCACAAAATCCGTCAGATTTTTTCCGACGGATTTTGTCCGACACTGGTGTTGCATACACACAGTCGGACAAAGTTGTCGGAAAATCCGATCATTCTGAACGTGGTGACGTTCGTTGCGTACGACGGAACTACGTAGAGGCTAGTAGCCAATAGCTTTGGTCTTGTAATGTGATCTGAGCATGCGTGGCACTTTGTCCGTCGGAATTCGCTACACGCGATCGGAAAAAGTCCGATAGGACTTTGTTGTCGGAAAATTTGAGAGCAGGAGATAAAACTTTGTCCGTCGGAAAATCCGAGCCTACACACGGTCGGAATTTCCGGCAACATTGTCCGATAGGACATTTTCCGTCGGAAAATCCGACCGTGTGTACGGGGCATTAAAGACATTACAAAAATTCTCCCAAATTTTGTAACCAAAGTTTTTGGAAATTAAAATTTTTTAGTTTCACTTATTCAGAATAATAACAATCTATTTACTGCAATAGTACCATCCCATTAAAATAAATAAATAATAATAATGAGGCCAATGAAGGGCCTTTTCTTGGCAGAATAACAGGTCCAGGATTTTTTGAAAAAAAATCTCCTGTAACTACCAGGGGGCGGACTGACAACTCATGGGGCCCCCGGGCAATAGGAGATTATGGGGCCCCCAGGCAATCAGAGATTATGGGGCCACACAGTATACACACACACAGTATACAATCACACAGTATACACATACATGTACACACAGTATACACAGACATGTTTCTATTGGCTGAGAAGGTACTGGAGAGGTGGGGCAGCTATAATCTCAGGATTTTTAGACTAAAAGGATGTCGGTAAGGGACATTTCAGAAACAGACATTTTAAAAAAAACACAGATTTTTACATACTGTCCCTGGTTTTACTGAGGCTGGCAACCCTGATGGGGCCCCCTAGTGACCTGGGGCCCTCGGGAAGTGCCCGAGTGGCCGAATGGTCAGTCCGCCCCTGGTAACTACCAAGAGCCATAATAAAGCCCTTGTGCCCTTAAAACCATAAAAAAAACATAAAAAAAAACAAAAAACCTTAATTATACCAAAATGCATGTTACCATAATGGCGATATTTTACCAAACCTCATTTTTTTTAACTCAAATTTTTAGTCCATTTGCTGCAAAAAAACACAGATTTTGACATACTGTCCCTGGTTTTACTGAGGCTGGCAACACTGATGGGGCCCCCTAGTGACCCGGGGCCCTTGGGAAGTGCCCGAGTGGCCGAATGATCAGTCCGCCCCTGGTAACTACCAAGAGCCATAAAAAAAGCCCTTGTGCCCTTAAAACCATAAAAAAAACATGAAAAAAAAAAAAAAAAACCTTAATTATACCAAAATGCATGTTACCATAATGGCGATATTTTACCAAAATCTCAAACTCAAATTTTTAGTCCATTTGCTGCAATAGTACATCAAATGTTGGCCTCATTTTTTTTTTTTTTTTTTTACAGTTTTACCTTAATACTCGATGGGGCAAAAAAATTTAGGTTTTATAATTTTCCCCTCAATATTTTGATAATGGGATAATATAAAAAAATAAAAAAAAATAATGAATGTATATTTATTACTCTCATTATGGTTAGGAGAATCTGTGTTTCCATTCACATTTTCGTTGGATACTTAATCTGCTTGTCCAAGTGGAACAGAACCGCTTTGCAAAAAAATAAAAAAAATAAAAAAAAATAAAAAAAAGAAAAGGGTCAAGTGAATAATACCCTATAGAAATTCAGAATGCCTGCACGTATCCACTAATCTAGCAACACATACTCCTTAGTAAAATGCAAATAGAAAGATTAATGGCTTCACTTTGACATCCAAGAGCCTTTTGGATGCTTTTAGTAGAAAAACACTTTATAAATCATTTTTAGAGCAAAGGTATTTTGCGAGTACTATTTAATCACATAAATTACAATAGAATACTGACAATATTTCATGTAATTTAATGTGCTTTAAATAGCTATTAGTAGGCCGGTAAATCTTGAGGTACTTTACCAATTCAGTTTTGCCCCAAACTCGCCGTATTGTTGTACAATTTTAGGCCATAAAGACTTTTTCACCTTCTGTTTTTTTTTTTTTTTTTTTTCTTTTTTTTTCAATGCCCTGATTTATATGATAAGTGAGAGAATTTATTAAATGAAAACCACTCCTATTTAAATAAAAGACACTGTAATTCAGCGGATGTCATTCTGGTACATATTTAATAAGAGCTATCAATTATTTTTATAAAGTGTTGACATCTGACACAGCTCTGCATAAGAACACTCGAGCTTTAGCCCGAAGAGCTAACAGTCAAGCAAAAAAAACGGAGCCTGAAAGCCTAAAAATGTTTAATTTTCATTATCAGAAATTATTTATTATAAAAAAAATTATTATCCGTGCAAAGAAAGTATTTTTGTGTGTGTGTTGGGGGGTAAAGCAAATCTAAACCATCATTGAATGACATATACACCCAGGGGCGGACTGACCATTCGGTCACTCGGGCACTGCCCGGGCCACTAGGGGGCCCCATCAGGGTTGCCAGCCTCAGTAGAACCAGGGACAGTATGTAAAAATCTGTGTTTTTTTTTACATCTGTCTCTGAAATGTCCCTTACCGACATCCTTTTGGCCTAAAAATCCAGAGATTATAGCTGCCCCACCTCTCCAGTACCTTCTCAGCCAATAGAAACATGTCTGTGTATACTGTGTGTGTGTATACTGTGTGGCCCCATAATCTCTGATTGCCTGGGAGCCCCATAATCTCCTATTGCCCGGGGGCCCCATGAGTTGTCAGTCCGCCCCTGTATACACCGATCAGCCATACCTTTATGACCACACCTCCAATTTAGAATAGGTCCTAGACATGTGCAATTCGTTTAGTTTTTTTTCGTTATTTTCGTTCGTTCGTTTTCGTACGAATGAACGAATCGTTCGAATCGAACGAATCCGATTAACGAATCATTCGAATTGAACGAATCCGAAAAACAACGAAAAACAACGAAAAACAACGAAAATCCGAAAAAAAAGAATTAGAAACAACGAATGTACGAATGAAGAAAATCCGAAAAACGAAAACAGGAACAACGAAAATGAGCGAAAAAATTCGTACATTCGTAACTTTTTTTTTTTTTGTTGAATTGGTAATTTTCCGTGTCCCTTACAATGGCGCTGCTTAACGTGCTTCGAAAAGATTGAACGAAAAAATTCGTACATTCGTAACTTTTTTTTTGTTGAATTGGTAACTTTCCGTGTCCCTTACAATGGTGCTGCTTAACGTGCTTCGAATAGATTGAACGAAAAAATTTGTACATTCGTAACTTTTTTTTTTTTCGAATCTTAATTTTCCGTGTCTCTTACAATGGCGCTGCTTAACGTGCTTCGAATGGATTGAACGAAAAAATTTGTACATTCGTAACTTTTTTTTTTTTTTTCGAATCGTAATTTTCCGTGTCTCTTACAATGGCGCTGCTTAACGTGCTTCGGATGGATTGAACGGAAAAATTCGTACATTCGTAACTTTTTTTATCGATTCGTAACTTTTTTTTTCGATTCGTAATTTTCCGTGTCTCTTACAATGTAATAATAGCATACGCATTACATAAAATGATGAATTATGCTCCGATTACGAATCTACGAATGTTACGAATGCACGAATAAATACGAATGCGTCTGAATTTCGAATAAACGAAAATTAAACTAACGAAAAAACGAACCAACGAAAAAATAACTCTTACGAATGTACGAATCGTTACGAATACGAACACCGACGACTTACGAATTTACGAATCGTTACGAATCAACGGAAACGAAAATAAACGATTTTTTTTCGGAAACGAAAAAAACGAAACGAAAATAAACGCATTTTTTTGTTGTGCACATGTCTACTAGGTCCCCCTTTTGCCACCAAAACAGCCCTGACCCATTGAGGCATGGAGTTCCCTACACCTTTATCTGTACGCTGTGGTATCTGCCACCAAGCCGTCAGCAGCAGATCCTTTAAGTCCTGTAAGATGCGAGGTGGGGTTTCCACGGATTGGACTTGTTTCTCCAGCACATCCCAAAGATGCCCATTTGGATTGAGATCTGGGGAATCTGAAGGCTGAATGTCAACACCTCAAACTCATGTTCCTCCAACCATTCTTGAACCCTCTTTGTGGTGTGGCATTATCCTGCTGAAAGAGGGCACTGCCATCAGGGAATACCGTTTCCATGAAGGGGTGGACTTGGTCACCAGAAATGTTTAGGTTGGTGGTGCGTGTCAAGTAACCGCTACATAAATGGCAGGAGCCAAGGTTTCCTAGCAGAACATTGCCTCCTCTGTCTTGTCTTCTTTCAATACTGCATCCTGGTGCCATCTCCTCCCCAGGTAAGTGACAAACCTGGCCATCCACACGATGAAAAAGAAGCTGTGCTTCTTCAGACCAGGCCACCTTCTTTTATTCCTCTGTGGTCCAGGTCTGATGCTCACGTGCCCAATGTAGGCGCTTCTGGCTGTGGACACGGGTCGGCATGGGCACCCTGACCGGTCTGCAGTTACGCAGCCCCCCATACACAACAAACTGTGATGCCCATTCTTTCTGCTTTCAACACATCATCCTTTAAGTCCTGTAAGATGCGAGATTGGGGTCTCCACGGATTGGACTTGTTTCTCCAGCACATCCCAAAAATGCCCGTTTGGATTGAGATCTAGAGAATCTGAAGGCTGAATGTCAACACCTCAAACTCGTGTTCCTCCAACCATTCTTGAACCCTCTTTGTGGTGTGGCATTATCCTGCTGAAAGAGGGCACTGCCATCTCATCTGGGAATACCGTTTCCATGAAAGGGTGGACTTGGTCACCAGAAATGTTTAGGTTTGGTGGTACGTGTCAAGTAACTGCCACATAAATGGCAGGAGCCAAGGTTTCCAAGAAGAACATTGCCTCCTCCGGCTTGTCTTCTTCCAATAATGCATCCTGGTGTCATCTCTTCCCCAGGTAAAGCAAATCTAAGCCATCATTGAATGACATATACACCGATCAGCCACACCTTTATGACCACAGCTCTAATTTAGTGTAGGTCCCCCTTTTGCCACCAAAACAGCCCTGACCCATTGAGGCATGGACTTCCCTACACCTTTAAAGGTACGCTGTGGTATCTGCCACCAAGCCACCAGTAGCAGATCATTTAAGTCCTGTAAGATGCGAGGTGGGGCCTCCACGGATTGGACATGTTTGTCCAGCACATCCCAAAGATGCCCATTTGGATTGAGATCTGGAGAATCTGAAGGCTGAATGTCAACACCTCAAACTCGTGTTCCTCCAACCATTCTTGAACCCTCTTTGTGGTGTGGCATTATCCTGCTGAATTAGAGAGGCACTGCCGTCAGGGAATACCGTTTCCATGAAGGGGTGGACTTGGTCACCAGAAATGTTTAGGTTGGTGGTACGTGTCAAGTAACCGCCACATAAATGGCAGGAGCCAAGGTTTCCAAGCAGAACATTGCCTCCTCCAACTTGTCTTCTTTCAATACTGCATCCTGGTGCCATCTCTTCCCCAGGTAAGTGACAAGCCTGGCCATCCACATGATGAAAAAGAAACGTGCTTCTTCAGACCAGGCCACCTTTTTTTTTTTCCTCTGTGGTCCAGGTCTGATGCTCACATGTCCAATGTAGGCACTTCTGGCTGTGGACACGGGTCAGCATGGGCACCCTAACCGGTCTTCTGCAGTTACGCAGCCCCCCATACACAACAAACTGTGATGCCCATTCTTTCTGCTTTCAACACATCATCCTTTAAGTCCTGTAAGATGCGAGGTGGGGCCTCCACGGATTGGACTTGTTTCTCCAGAACATCCCAAAGATGCCCATTTGGATTGAGATCTGGAGAACCTGAAGGACATGTCAACACTTCAAACTCGTGTTCCTCCAACCATTCTTGAACCCTCTTTGTAGTGTGGCATTATCCTGCTGAAAGAGGGCACTGCCATCAGGGAATAACGTTTCCATGAAGTGGTGGATATGGTCACCAGCAATGTTTAGGTTTGGTGGTACGTGTCAAGTAACCACCACATAAATGGCAGAAGCCAATGTTTCCAAGCAGAACATTGCCTCCTCCGGCTTGTCTTTTTCCTATACTGCATCCTGGTGCCATCTCTTCCCCAGGTAAGTGACAAACCTGGCCATCCACACGATGAAAAAGAAACCGTGCTTCCTCAGACCAGGCCACCTTCTTCTCCAGTTATGATGCTCACGTGCCCAATGAAGGCGCTTCTGGCTGTGGACACGGGTCAGCATGGGAACCCTGACCGGTCTGCAGTTACGCAGCCCCCCATACACAACAAACTGTGATGCCCATTGTTTATGCTTTCAACACATCAACTTCAGGGAAAACATGTTCACGTGCTGCCTAATATATCCCACCCACTTTCAGATGCCATTGTAACCAGATAATCAATGTCATTCACTTTACCTGTCAGTGGCCACCAGGCTATGGCTGATCGGTGTCGTTTCCCAAATCCCTGCGTATTATAAACATTTCCCATGTTTTTTACGAAAAAACAGTTTTCACCTTTTTTTCCATCTTTTGTTGCACCTCCTGCAGCCTCTTTGTAACCACTTCTTGCCTACATTGACTCCAGCAATGGCTGCATGGTACTTCACAGGTTGGGTTTCCTGATACTGACCACAGTGGACTGTGTCTGTCTAATGGTTATTGACTCGGGGTCTCCACTGAAAACTCATGTGAGAGGTGACAACACAGCAGCACAACTGTCAGAGAGGGACTGAGTGTTGTCACTCTATAGGTCAGGACCCGGGTCTGACCCTGCGACCTCTGGCAGGGCCTCTTCTTGCTGAGTCACCAGAGATGCTGAACAGCTCCCTCTCTGATCCATTGGACAGTCCTGCCTTGTGCCTTGTTTTTCTTGCACCCTTTGCTCCTCCCAGGAACTTCCTATTTTCGACATGCCTTCGAACTTCCTGCTTGCCAGATTATTGTGCTCTCTCCAGCCAATATCTCGATCTTATCTTACTAACTTATCTCTAACTTAAATGGTACCCCAGTCTTAGTCCGTAGGGTTCAATATTGAGTTGGCCCCACCCTTTGCCGTTATAACAGCTTCAACTCTTCTGGGAAGGCCGTCCACAAGGTTTAGGAGGGTGTCTATGGGAATGTTTGACCATTCTTCCAGAAGAGCATTTGTGAGATCAGGCACTGATGTTGAATGAGAAAACCTGGCTCGCAGTCTCCACTCTAATGCCCCGTACACACGGTCGGAATTTCCGACGGAAAATGTCCTATCGGACCATGTTGTCGGAAAATCTGACCGTGTGTGGGCTCCATCGGACTTTTTCCGTCGGAAAAAATTTGAGATCCTGCTCCCAAATTTTCCGACAACAAAGTCCGATCGAACTTTTTCCGATCGTGTGCAGCGAATTCCGACGGACAAAGTGCCACGCATGCTCAGATCAAATTACGAGACCAAAGCTATTGGCTACTAGCCTCTATGTAGTCCCGTCGTACGCAACGAACGTCACCACGTTCAGGATGATCGGATTTTCCGAAAACGTTGTCCGACCGTGTGTATGCAACACCAGTGTCGGACAAATTTTGGATTTTGGATTTTGTGGTCGGAATTTCCGACCGTGCATAATTCATCCCAAAAGTGTAGAGGTCAGGACTCTATAATATCCAAAAACAAAATCGGGGTCCTTTTTTCCCCACATATAGAGCTTTCTTTCGGTGGTATTTGATCACCTCTGCGTTTCTTTTTTTTTGCACTATAAACAAAAAAAGAGCGACAATTAAAAAAAATAAAAAAAATATTTTTTACTGTTTGCTATAATAAATATCCCAAATTTAAATAAAAACAAAAACAAATTTCTCCATCAGTTTAGGCCGATATCAATTCTTGGTAAACAAAATCGCAATAAGCGTATATTGATTGGTTTGCGCAAAAGTTATCGCGGCTTCAAAATAGGAGATGGATTTATAACATTTTTATAAAAAAATTTTTTTTTTTTACTAGTAATGGCGGCGATCTGAGATTTTTAGCGGGACTGCGACATTGCGGCGGACAGATCGGACACTTTTCACACATTTTTGGGACCATTGACATTTATACAGCGATCAGTGCTATAAAAATGCACTGATTACTGTATAAATGACGCTGGCAGGGAAGGGGTTAAACACTAGGGGGCGATCAAGGGGTTAAGTGTGTCCTAGGGAGTGATTCTAACTGTGTGGGGGATGGGCTACCACTGACATGACAGCGATCACTGCTCCCGATGACAGAGAGCAGTAGATCTCTGTCATGTTGCTAGGCAGAACGGGGAAATACCTTGTTTACATAGGAATCTCCCCGTTCTGCCGCTCCATCTCACGATCGCGGGCCGCCGGCAAACTTCGAGTTCGCGGGACCCGCGGGCACGCTCACGCGGCATGCGCTCATGGAGCGTGCGTGCGTATGGCGTGTGTACGTCGGGCACGTGTGTGCGTCGGGCGCGTGCGTGCGTCAGGCGCGTGCGCGCGCCTGCAAGGCGGCAAATTCAAAGGGACCTACAGGGATGTACAGGTACGCCCATTTTTATTTTTTTATGTTACATATGGATTTGGAGGCGCTCACCCCCCTTCGCCTATGTTCTTTCGGGAATGGTTATTCTCCGATGGATGGTTACCGTATATACTCGAGTATAAGCCGACCCGAATATAAGCCGAGGCACCTAAATTTTACCACATAAAACTGGGAAAACGTATGGACTCGAGTATAAGCCTAGGGTGAGAAATGCGCAGCTACTGTAAGTGGAAAAGAGGGTCAACAATGCCCATTTGCAGCCTCACTGTGCCCATTTGCAGCCTCACTGTGCCCATTTGCAGCCATAGGTCCCTCAAACTTCAAACTCGGTAGTTAAGGGTTCCTAGATGCCCCCTAGCTGCAGACAAAATTTGGGGTCTCTGGACCCAAAGGCTCCCGAAATGACATTGCTGCAGATGGACACAGTTGACTGAATTTGGGGCCCCGTATCCCGGAGCCACTTGGTGCTAGGAACCCCAAATTTGGATATGTTGTAGTGCTGGTTCCACTGGGTTTGCACACCAAATAGCACCAAGTGGCCCTGAGATACGGGGCCCCAAAGCCGGGTCGGAAAATGTCATTCTCTGCTGCAGAAAAGTGCTTGACTCGAGTATAAGCCGAGGGGGGCATTTTCAGCAGAAAAAAAATGTGCTGAAAAACTCGGCTTATACTCGAGTATATATGGTACTAGTTGTGCCCCCACTGTGATGATAGTTAGTTGTTACCTTGTTATTTTTTGTTAGTTTTGTTTTGTTTTTCGCACCGTCTGTTAGGCCCCTTTCACACTGGGGCGTTTTTCATGCGGTGCGGCGCTAAAAATAGCGCCTGTTCACCGCATGAAAAAATCCGGCCCCATTCACTCCAGTGTGAAAGCCGACGGGCTTTCACACTGGAGCGGTGCGCTAGCAGGACGGTAAAAAAAGTCCTGCTAGCAGCATCTTTGGAGCGGTATAGGAGCCGTGTGTTCACCGCTCCTATACCGCTCCTTCCCATTGATTACAATGGGAGACCGCCGTAAAACCGCGGCAATACCGCGGTTACCGCGGTAATACCGCGGCTACGGCGGCGCTCTGCGGGGGGTGTTTTAACCCTTTTTCGGCCGCTCGCGGGGGGTAAAACCGCACCGCGAGCGGCCGAAAACCGCGGTGAAAACGACGGTAAAGCAGCGCTAAATATAGCGCTGCTTTACCGTCACCGCGGCTCACCGCCCCGGTGTGAAAGGGGCCTTAGATATGGTCCTGTATGGTACATTTTGTATGGGTGGAGGTCCCTGTTATCTTTGTATGACCTCATTGTTTGCGGGTTCAGACTTTGGTTTATATATAAATTGATGTACTTTATTTGGCCTGTGGGCACAAGATGTCGATCTGCCCGGTATTCATGCTGTATTGTATACTGTCAGGATTTTTTTTTTTTTCTAACGTGTGTATGTTGTTTTTTTTGTTTGTTTTTTGTATTAAAAAAAAGAAAAAGACACCTCCGCCACCGACCTCCAACCTCTGAGGCCCACCTTGCAATAAAACAAAAAAAAACATAACTTTTTTCTGAGGTGCTCCTGCCAGGTCTCTGATGTCACGAGTCCTTTGTCTTCTCTTCCTCCATGATGGGCAGGGGACGATCCTGAATGTTGCCAACGTAATAAATACTGAGTATATATATATATACATACTATATTAATCCTCCCACTGACACCTATCAGTGTGGTGGGAGGAATAGTGTCCCATCATTGGTGTCGGTGGGAGAAATAGTGCCCCATCATTGGTGTCAGTGAGAGGAATAGTGCCCCATCATTGGTGTCAGTGGGAGGAAAGTGCCCCATCATTGGTATCAGTGGGAGGAATAGTGCCCCATCATTGGTATCAGTGGGAGGAATTGTGCCCCATCATTGGTGTCAGTGAGAGGAATAGTGCCCCATCATTGGTGCCAGTGGGAGGAATAGTGCCCCATCATTGGTGTCAGTGGGATGAAAGTGCCCCATCATTGGTGTCAGTGAGAGGAATAGTGCCCCATCATTGGTATCAGTGGAGGAATTGTGCCCCATCATTGGTGTCAGTGAGAGGAATAGTGCCCCATCATTGGTGCCAGTGGGAGGAATAGTGCCCCATCATTGGTATCAGTGGAAGGAAAAGTGTCCCATCATTGGAGTCAGTGGGAGGAATAGTGTCCCATCATTGGAGTCAGTGGGAGGAATAGTGTCCCATCATTGGTGTCGGTGGGAGAAATAGTGCCCATCATTGGTGCCAGTGGGAGGAATAGTGCCCCATCATTGGTGTCAGTGGAAGGAAAAGTGTCCCATCATTGGAGTCAGTGGGAGGAATAGTGTCCCATCATTGGAGTCAGTGGGAGGAATAGTGCCCCATCATTGGTGTCAGTGGGAGGAATAGTGCCCCATCATTGGAGTCAGTGGGAGGAATAGTGTCCCATCATTGGAGTCAGTGGGAGGAATAGTGCCCCCGTCATTGGTGTCAGTGGGAGGAATAGTGCCCCATCATTGGAGTCAGTGGGAGGAATAGTGCCCCATCATTGGAGTCAGTGGGAGGAATAGTGTCCCATCATTGGAGTCAGTGGGAGGAATAGTGTCCCATCATTGGTGTCAGTGGGAGGAATAGTGTCCCATCATTGGTGTCAGTGGGAGGAATAGTGTCCCATCATTGGAGTCAGTGGGAGGAATAGTGTCCCATCATTGGTGTCAGTGGGGGAATAGTGCCTCATCATTGGTGTCAGTGGGAGGAATAGTGCCCCATCATTGCAGTCAGTGGGAGGAATAGTGTCCCATCATTGGTGTCAGTGGGAGGAATAGTGTCCCATCATTGGTGTCAGTGGGAGGAATAGTGTCCCATCATTGGTGTCAGTGGGGGGAATAGTAATGGCAAAAAGTAAAAAAAAATTATAATTTTTTTCAAAATTGTAGATTCTTTTTTGTTTATAGCGTAAAAAATAAAAACGGCAGAGGTGATCAAATACCACCAAAAGAAATCTCTATTTGTGGGGAAAAAAAGACGTCAATTTTGTTTTTGGATATTTATTATAGCAAAAATTAAAAAAATATTGTTATTTTTTTCAAATTTTACATTTTTTTTGTTTGTTTATAGTGCAAAAAATAAAATCTTTTGGTGATCAAATACCACCAAAAGAAAGCTCTATATGTGGGAAAAAAAGGACGTCAATTTAGTTTTTGGATATTTATTACAGCAAAAATTAAAAAAATATTGTTTTTTTTTTTCAAAATTGTCGTTTATTTTTATTTTTTATAGCGCAAAAAATAAAAAACGCAGAGGTGATCAAATACCACCAAAGGAAAGCTCTATTTGTGGGAAAAAAAGGACGTCAATTTTGTTTTTGGATAATTATTATAGCAAAAAAAATATTGGGTGGTATTTATTATAGCAAAAAGTAAAAAAAATATATATTTTTTTCAAAATTGTCGTTTTTTTTTTGTTTGTTTATAGCGCAAAAAATAAAATCTTTTGGTGATCAAATACCACCAAAAGAAAGCTCTATATGTGGGAAAAAAAGGACGTCAATTTTGTTTTTGGGTAATTATTACAGCAAAAATTAAAAAATATTGTTTTTTTTTTCAAAATTTTCGTTTATTTTTATTTTTTATAGCGCAAAAAATAAAAACCGCAGAGGTGATCAAATACCACCAAAAGAAAGCTCAATTTGTGGGAAAAAAAGGACATCAATTTTGTTTTTGGATATTTATTATAGCAAAAAAAAATTGGGGTGATATTTATTATAGTAAAAAATATATATATATATTTTTTTTAAATTGTCGTTTTTTTTTTTTTGTTTATATTTTTTATGAATCCGGACCTATTTTCTTGTGCCCTTCCCCTGAAGCATTAAAAAAAAAATGCACACACACTCACATTCTAGTACAGGTCAAAAATATTCCCTGCCAAACTGGATTGAATTAGGAAGGTTCAGGGTTCATGTCCTTGGACAATTTGGCTTTAAAAAATATTATGCGGTTTATACCATTTCGGAGGGGAATCAGACTGAAAACCTGTCCAATTACAAGCTGAAATATAGATCTTTCTGTTGTTCACACCTAACTTAATCTTCTTTTTTTTTTTTTTTTATTCTTAGAAAAAAAAAAAAAAAATCTTTAAAAAAATCCCCCCCCTCCTTTTTTTTTTTTCGGTTTGGTTGATGGGCGTTTAAATGGGACCACTTTACAAATCATAAACAATCATTTCTGTTTTTCTTGATCGGTTATACGGAGCGCGGTTATTTTGACATGTAATTAAAACAAGGCCGTGCGCAATTTCTCATACGGCTCCTCCAATGCACTTCATTAAAACAGATTGCCCTGTGCTCCTTTTTTTTTTTTTATTTTTTTTTTTCCTTGTGCACATATTGCTGAACTCTGCTGAATAGCTTTAAATTATGTGGTGATACCGTGATGTGGCCAAAGCTTTTTCCTACGGACTTGGGGGGAAAAATAGACCACCAAATTTCATGTCGCGGGGGAGCCGGTCCGAGGTTTTTTTTTTTTTTTTTTTTATTTCTTTTTAAACTCTATTTTTAAATCAGAACTTCAGAACTAAAAAGGTAATACATTAATCCACACCAAATGTACCGCAGATCTCCGAGGTACGGCTGACGACGCTATTAAGAAACGGTCTACTGTACTTGGCAACAGACCCGTTTATAGCGCCAACCATACATCATCATAACGCGGGATTAGTGAGTTTATTAGGTAAGCAGTGTTGGGGGTTTTTTTTTTTGTTTTTTGTTTTTTTTTCGGCATTGGGCTAAATTCTGGAGAGCTTCACAAGGAGCGTAGAGGTCAACCGGCAACAGAGAGAGACCGAGGCCAAACTTCGACTAGATAAAGGTCGTCAATTTAGTTCGGGTACAGCGCCGCACGACCGCGCAATTGTCAGTTAATGCGACGCAGCGCCACAAAAAAATGGGCTGGTCATTAAGGGGGCAAATCCTTCCGGGGCTGAACCACTTCATGTGCCCCCTTAATGACCAGCCCATTTTTGTTTGCGATACGGCGCTGCGTCGCATTAACTGACAATTGCGCGGTCGTGCGGCGCTGTACCCAAACTAAATTGACGACCTTTAGCTAGTAGAAGTTTGGCCTCGGTCTCTCTGTGTCGGTTGACCTCTACGCTCCTTGTGAAGCTCTCCAGAATTTAGCCCAATGCCGAAAAAAAAACAAAAATAAAAAACCCCTGAGGTCCTTTTTTCCCCACAAATAGAGCTTTCTTTTGGTGGTATTTGATCACCTCGGTGGTTTTTATTTTTTTGCGCTATAAACAAAAATAAAAACAACAATTTTGAAAAAAAATAAACATTTTTTACTTTTTGCTATAATCAATTTCCCCCCCAATTTTTTTTTTTTTGCTAAATATCCAAAAACAAAATTGACGTCCTTTTTTTCCCGCACAAATAGAACTTTCTTTTGGTGGTATTTGATTACCTCTGCGGTTTTTATTTTTTGTGCTAAAAACAAAAATAAAAAAAATAAACAACATTTTTTACTTTTTGCTATAATCAATCCCCCCCCAAATTTTTTTTTTGCTGAATATCCAAAAACAAAATTGGCGTCCTTTTTTTCCGCACAAATAGAGCTTTCTTTTGGTGGTATTTGATCACCTCGGCGTTTTTTATTTTTTTGCGCTATAAACAAAAATAAAAAACAACAACAATTTTGAAAAAAAATAAACAACATTTTTTACTTTTTGCTATAATCAATTTCCCCCCAAATTTTTTTTTTGCTGAATATCCAAAAACAAAATTGGCGTCCTTTTTTTCCGCACAAATAGAGCTTTCTTTTGGTGGTATTTGATCACCTCTGCGGTTTTTATTTTTTGCTCTATAAACAAAAATAAAAACGACAATTTTGAAAAAATCTAAACAAAACCTTTCACTTTTTGCTGTAATAAATATCACCCAAATTTTTTTTTCTTTAACAACTTTCAGCCCCGGACCATTTTGCTGGCTTAAGACCAGACCACTTTTTGCAATTCGGCACTGCATCGTTTCAACTGACAATTGCGCGGTCGTGCAACGTGGCTCCCAAACAAAATTGACGTCCTTTTTTCCCGCACAAATAGAGCTTTCTTTTGGTGGTATTTGATCACCTCTGCGGTTTTTATTTTTTGCGCTATAAACAAAAAAAGAGCGACAATTTTGAAAAAAAAAACACAATATTTTTTGCTTTTTGCTATAATAAATATCCCCAAAAATATATAAAAAAAACATTTTTTTCCCTCAGTTTAGGCCGATACGTATTCTTCTACATATTTTTGGTAAAAAAAATCTCAATAAGTGATTATTGATTGGTTTGCGCAAAAGTTATAGCGTTTACAAAATAGGGGATAGTTTTATTGCATTTTTATTAATATTTATTTTTTACTAGCAATGGCGGCGATCTGCGATCTTTATTGTGACTGCGACATTATGGCGGGCACATCGGACTTTTTTGACACATTTTTGGGACCATTGTCATTTATACAGCAATCAGTGCTATACAAATGCACTGATTCCTGTGTAAATGTCACTGGCAGTGAAGGGGTTAACCAGGGGGTGGCAGTGTAGGGGTTAAGTGTGTCCTAGGGGCGTGTTACTAACTGTTGGGGGCGTGGCTGTGTTTTACAGATCACTGATCTCTGCTCCAATCACAGAGATCAGTGTCACTTGTTGCTAGGCTGAACGGGGAGATGCTGTTTACATCGGCATCTCCCCATTCTTCCTCCCTGTGAGACGATCGTGGGTATCCCCGCGGCGATCGAATCCGCGGGACCCGCGATCGGACTCACGGAGGTCCCGACCGGCGCGCACGCGATGGCAAGGCGGCAAATTCAAAGGGACGTACCTGTATGTCCTTATGCCTGTCCATGCCATTCTGCCGACGTACATCGTCGTGCACTGGTCGGGAAGCGGTTAATGCGACGCAGCGCCGTATTGCAAAAAAAATGGCCGCGTCATTAAGGCAAATCCTTCCGGGGCTGAACCACTTCATGTGCCCCCTTAATGACAAGGATATTTTTTGCGATATGGCGCTGCGTCGCATTAACTGAAAATTGCGCGGTCGTGCGACGCATTACCAACCAACCAAACAAAATTGACGTCCTTTTTTCCCCCTAAATAGAGCTTTCTTTTGGTGGTATATGATCACCTCTGCAGTTTTTATTTTTTGCGCTATCAATAAGAAAAACGAAAATTTTGAAAAAAATATATATTTTTTTTGCTATAATAAATATCCCTCAAATAGTTTTTGCTATGATAAATATCAAAAAACAAAAATTGACGTCCGTTTTTATTTTTTGCGCTATAAACAAAAAAAAAAAAAACAACAATTTGGAAAAAAAAAATATTTTTTACTTTTTGCTATAATAAATATCCCCCCCCCCCCCCAATATTTTTTTTTTGGGCTATAATAAATATCCAAAAACAAAATTGATGTGCTTTTTTTCCGCACAAATAGAGCTTTCTTTTGATGGTATTTGATCACCGCTGCGGTTTTTTTATTTTTTTTCGCTATATACAAAAAAAACATGACAATTTTGAAAAAAATATATATTTTTTTTACTTTTTGCTGTAATATCCAAAAACAAAATTGTAGGGCTGTTACTGATTAAAATTTACGTGCTCGAAAAATCGTTTTTTTTTTTTTTTTTTTACCGATTAATCGACTAATTTCGATTAATTATAACGCACATATATTTACCATTTTTTAACATGTATTTATTTATTTATTTGCTAACGAAGGCCCATGCGTTATGTTTTAATGTAATTTAGCTATTTTACATCATATCATGCTTTTTTCACTGTGGTAAATCTTTTAAAGCAAAAGATCAGGGAAGGGCGAGAGCCACTGTTGGGATTTATCATTGTCGGTGTCCCCATTTGGAGGATTCCCCTCCCTTTCTGTTCTAGCAACAGTCAATGGGACGGGAAATGAGTGTAATTTCCCCCAATGGGCACACAGACAGCCATGAAAACCTGACCATTTCTAACCATTTCCTACTCCATCAAGAAAAAAAAAATTGTTTAGAATGACCATACACTCTTAACCACTAGAGATCTGCGCTATAGCCGAATGGCGGCTACAGCGCGGACCTGCATTGCCGGGACTACATCTATTGACGTCTTCCCATGCACGAGCGGCCTGCGTGCCCCCCGAAGGGCGCGTGCCGCACGCTCTGTGATCAGCGAGTCTGTGAGACTCGCTGGATCACAGATCGGAGTAAGGGGTCGATCCCGACCCCTTACCACGTGATCAGCTGTCAGCCAATGACAGCTGATCATGTGATGTCAACACAGCTATTTTTTCTCCTCGCGCTGACAGCCGATCACCGGCGGCAGTGAGAGGGACATTAGTCCCCGTTCACTGTGATGTGCCCCAGCTCCTCAGTGCCCACCTGTGCCCCCTAAAAGTGCCGCCTACCAGTGCCCACCAGCGCCACCTGTCAGTGCCCACCAGCGCCATCTGTCAGTGCCCACAGTGCTATCTGTCAGTGCCCACAGTGCCATATGTCAGTGCCCACAATCAGTGCCTGAACAGTGCTACACATCAATGCCACCTATCAGTGCCCATCAGTGTCACCTACCAGTGCCCATCAGTGCCACCTATCAGTGCCACCTATCAGTGCCCATCAGTGCCACCTATCAGTGCCATCTATCAGTGCCCATCAGTGCCATCTATCAGTGGTACCTATCAGTGCCCATCCATGCCACCCATCCGTGCCACCCATCCGTGCCCATTAGTGCCATCTTATCAGCGGCCATCAGTGCCGACTTATCTGTCCCCATCAGTACCGACTTATCTGTCCCCATCAGTACCGACTTAACTGTGCCTATTAGTGCCCATCAGTGCAGCCCATCAGTGCACACCAGTGCCGCCTCATCAGTGCATATCAATGAAGCAGAAAAAATTACCTGTTTGCAAAATTGTATAACAAACTATTAAACATGACTTATTTATTTTTCAAAATTTGTTTAGCAAAAAATAAAAACCCAGCTGTGATTAAATACCACCAAAAGAAATCTCCATTTGTGGGGAAAAAAATGATAACATTTTCATTTGTGTACAGTGTTGTATGACCGCGCAATTTTTGTGTTCAAACACAAACTACTCACATAAAGATGATAAAAACACAGCATGTAAAGCCGACAATCGTGTTAGTTCCGTAGGGCAGCAGCGGGTGATGACATGCGTAGCTCCTCCCCCATACACGTTACGTTCAATCAGAACTTCAACGTCACCGGACTCCTCCCCCTTCCCTTCATTAGCAGACGGAGGCACTTGGGGAGGGGGGGAGGAGTCCGGTGACGTCAATGTCCGTGACGTCACCGGATCTCTGACGGAACTCCCTGAAGACCACGAAAGCTGTCGGAGAGGTGAGTAACGATCAAAAGAATTTTGATTGATCAAAAAAATTAACAATTAATCGAGGAATTAATCGTTAATTTCCACAGCCCTACAAAATTGCCATTTTTTTCCCCTACAAATAGAGCTTTCTTTTGGTGGTATTTGATCACCTCTGGGATTTTTATTTTTTGCGCTATAAACAAAAAAAGACAATTTTGAAAAAAAATATATATTTTTTACTTTTTGCTATAATAAATATCCCCAAATTTATTTATTTTTTTAAACGAATTTCTTCATCAGTTTAGGCCGATATCAATTCTTGGTAAACAAAATAGCAATAAGCGTATATTGATTGGTTTGCGCAAAAGTTATAGCGTCTACAAAATAGGAGATAGATTTATAGCATTTTTATTCATTTTTTTTTTTTAGTAGTAGTAATGGCGGCGATCTGCGATTTGTAGCTGGACTGCGACATTGCGACGGACCCTTGGAGCCCCATTTTTTATCCACTGATACCAACAATGGAACATAATTCCCCCCCCCCTCCCACTGACACCAATGATGGTGCACAATTTCTCTCAATGACACCAGCAATGGGATCCAATGACATCAATGATGGGGCACAATTCCTCCCACTGACACCAACGATGGGTTCAATTATTCCCACTGATACAAACGATGGTGCATTATTTTTTTCCCACTGATGTCAGTAGACATGTGCAATTTGTTTCGTTCCGAATTAGTTTTTTATTGAATTTCGACTAATTTGTTAATTCGTTAATAGGCAAATTAACGAAAACCCATTTAACAAATTTTACGAAGTGTAACGAAGTTCGTAAATTTGAAAATTTGAAAATTCGGAAATTCAATATTCTAAAATCCGACATTTCTGAAATTCCGAAATTCAAAATTCGCAAAACTAAAAATCTGAAATTTTTCTGAAAAATTCGAAAATAAGAATGAAAATTCAAAAGAATGAAGATTCAAAAGTAAGAACAAAAAAAACGAAAAGTTTGAAAACCCAGAAAATTCGAAAATCTGAAATAATAACGAACTAATAATAACTTAACTATTACTAACTATTAAATTATAGGTATTGGAAATTCCTTTCAAATTTGGCTGTTAGTGAACGTAACGAATACGAATTTATCTGAAGTTATGAACTATCCAAAATAACGATTGTTGTATCTAAACGAATTGAACAAATTAATAATAATAAATAACAATAATAATAAAATCGTTTTATTATTATTGTTTATTATTAATTTGTTCCGTTCCATTTGTTTAGATGCGGCATTCGTTATTTTGGATAATTCGTAACTTTGGATAAATTCGTATTCGTTACATTCACTAACAGCCAAATTTGAAAGGAATTTCCAATACCTATAATTTAATAGTTAGTTATTATTAGTTAGTTAATTAGTTATTCTTTCAAATTTTCTGATTTTTCGAATTTTCAGATTTACTAATTTTCAAATTTATGAATTTTCAAATTTACGAAATTACGAATTTACGAATTTTCCAATTCCCGAATTTGCAAATTTTCAAATTTGCTAATTTACGAATGTACTAATTGTATAATTTTCTAATTTACGAATTTTTAAATTTACGAATTTTTAAATTTACGAATTTTCTAATTTACGAATTTACAAATTTTAAAATTTTAAAATTTTCAAATTTCCCATTTCCGCTAGCTCACCAGTGGCAAACGGCGGGACGGGGGGAAAGTCCCCTCCCACTGCTTCTGAAAGCGTTCCAGCAGCTCATGAACAGTTTGGAACGCTCTTAAGAGAAAGCCAGCCGCCGGCTGCAAAAAAAAAAAAAAACAATAACGGGGTTATGACTGATAGATTCACCCAAAATCCCGGTAAACCACTTGCAAACCGCAACATATATTATATAAGTGAATTATGGTTGGGAAGTGGTTAAAGCCCACCGCACCCTACAAAACACCCAAAAAATCTGCTCTACCTTCCTGTTGACTTTAACCACCTAAAGACCGTCCCATGTACACATCCTAAGGCAGGAACTTAGCGCAAAATCGCGTACCTGTTCGTGATCTCTCTTCTTGGCTCAGGGGGCGCGTGCGCGCCCGCCGCCGGAGCCCCGACTCCCGCTGTGACTGTACACAGTGGGAGCCAATCAGCGGGTCTGGTGGCTGCCCTCGATCATTCTCAGGAGAGGCAGAATGGCGGTGCGCCTGTGTAAACAAGGCAGATCACCGTTCCGTCAGAGAGAAAGAGAGAGATCTTGTGTTCCTGCTAATCAGGAACACAGAACTCTCTCTTCCTCCTGTCAGTCCATCCTCCACACAGTTAGAAAGCACTCCCTACGAGCACACTTAACCCTTTGATCGGGCCCTAATGATAACCCCTTCCCTGCCAGTGTCATTTATACAGTGACAGTGCAAAAATATTCACAAATAAAATTCTTTCTGTAAGGGGATTCTTTGCTTTTATCTCATATATATATGAGATAAAAGCAAAGAACCCCCTTACAGAAAGAATCTTAATTGTGAATATTTTGTAAAAGTAAAAAAAAAAAAAAAAAAAAAAAAAAAAAAATATATATATATATATATATATATATATATATATATATATATATATATATATATATATATAAATATGTTCCGTTATATACCTTAGCTACATTGCTGGTCATAAATTTGGTGATTTTGTTGGCAAATTTTGGAGGCAATCTATCAGCTTTTGATGGATACAGTTGCGTGGTATTAGAAGCTGTAGTATTATATATATATATATATATTTATTTATTTTTTATTTTATTTATTTTTTTACTGTTACAAAATATTCACAATTAAGATTCTTTCTGTAAGGGGGTTCTTTGCTTCCATCTCTTTATATATATATACATATATATATATATATATATATATATATATATATATATATATATATATATATATATATATATAATTTTTATATCATTTTTATATCATTTTTTTTAGAATGCTGATAATTGTGGAATTGCTTTCCTAAGGAGCTAAAAACAGTATTTTGAGTCAGGCATTTATTAAGTTCTAAATTTATTTTTATTTTTTTTACTGTTAAAAAATATTTGCAATTAAGACTCTTTCTGTAAGGGGGTAATTTGCTTTCATCTCTCTCTCTCTCTCTCTATATATATATATATAATTATTATTATTTTAATTCCATTATATACCTTAGCTACATTGCTGGTCATAAATTTGGTGATTTTGTTGGCAAATTTTGGAGGCAAGCTATCAGTTTTTGATGGAAAATACAGTTGCATGGTATTAGAAGCTGTAGTATTATATATATATATATATATATATATATATATATATATTTTATTTTATTTATTTTTTATTTATTATTAATTTTTTATATATATATATATCATTTTTTATAATTTTTATATAATTTTTATATAATTTTTTTTAGAATGCTGATAATTGTGGAATTGCTTTCCTAAGGAACTAAAAACAGTATTATATTTATATTTATATTTATTTATTTTTTATTTTATAAGTTTTTTTACTGTTACAAAATATTCACAATTAAGATTCTTTCTGTAAGGGGGTTCTTTGCTTTCATCTTATAATTTAAATTTATTTATATATATCATTTTTATATAATTTTTTTTTTTTAGAATGCTGATAATTGTGGAATGTGGAATTGCTTTCCTAAGGAACTAAGAACACAATTTTGAGTCAGACATTTATTAAGTTCTACTTGTTCGGTTAACATAGTATTCCCAGTATATATAAATTCACTTATTTCACGCACCCGTTCAAATTCAAAGCACTGTACTCTGCCCTATAAACGTTGCCTATTAAGTAACATAAAATCAGTGTTATCCCAGGAAAGCACAGCAGGAATGCGATTTAGGTTTCAAACGTGCAAACTTTATTTGTACAACCTTGCAAAACCGTGACGAGTCCGTGATTAGGTCGCTAGCTCCACCCAGTGCCTTCCCTTTTTGCCTCACTATGCAAATGTTTTCTTGACCTGCTATTGCCACTTTTAATCAGGATAAAATAGCATTCAGTTATGCTATCCGGGAAAATTCCTATAAAAAAAAAAAGGAGTTGTGAGGATAAAATGAGAAACCAAATGTAATTATTCATTTAAAGGTTACACAAGTAACATTAATGTCGAACTTCTATGGAAATGGAGGGTCTGCTTTATTTAAAGCTGATACCCCGTCCACCAAAATACAAGTAGCCTAAAAGCCCCTTTAAAACGAAGGACTGGGGAATTCTTTTTTCTTTTAATAATTACAACAGCCCCGATGCTTCTGGGATGATGTCACTGTCCCCGCCTGCCTCTTGGGAAAAACGGGTGACAAAAATATATAGGGCTGTTACTGATTAAAATTTTCGTGTTCGAAAAACACGCGTTTCGTGTTTCGTGTTTCGTGATCGAAATCGAACATTTTCGTGTTCGATTTTTTTAATCGATTAATCGACTAATTAATTATAACGCACATACAGATCCAACTACTTTTAGCTGATCTCCTTGCATTGCAACTCTGCATTAGTCAGTGGTAAATGTGGTATACACTATATACAATCACCCGACACACGTTAGTTTCCACAATCCATGACTTAACTTCACAGTTCACACAAATACGTTTTTAAATTCAAACTGTAGCACTGACGTAAGTCATTTTTTTCCCCCACAGTAGCGTGACAATCCCTCCACCTCCGGTCTAACTAATCACTCTCACCTTATGGCATGGACCCCTGTGCAAACAGGTGGTCATGCAAGTGGGTATCAAAAGGGTTAACACGGACCATAAACTTCTCTCACGTCTCCTTAGATCTCAGCAAGGAGGCAGGTCATGGGTAGAAAGAAAAGATCTAAGTGCTCACCGCTTAAGTATAAGATTTCATTTTTGTGTTCAAACACAAACTACTCTACTAAAGATGATAAAAACACAGAATGTAAAGCCGACAATCGCGTTAGTTTCATAGGGCAGCAGCGGGTGACGTCATGCGTAGCTCCTCCCCGTACGCGTTGCGTTCAATCATAACTTCAACGTCACTGAACTCCTCCCCCCTTCCCTTCGTTAGCAGACGCACTTGGGGAAGGGGGGAGGAGTCCGGTGACGTAGATGTCCGTGATGTCACCGGATCTCCGACGGAGCTCCCTGAAGACCCGGAAGCCGGCAGAGAGGTGAGTACCGATCGAAAGGATTTTGAACTATCAAAAAAATGAATCGATTAATCGAGGAATTAATCTTTAATTTCTACAGCCCTAAAAATATATGAATACCACCAGGGAGTATAGGTTAAGGTACAAAATATACTGCAATTAGACCACAGGTGGCGTCATCCCCAAAACCATAAACTGCATATCTGTCAGGGAAGGCTTTGCCATAGAGTCCCAAGACGCACACATACAGTGGGTAAAATAATTCTTTGATCCCCTGCAGATTGTGTAATGGTCCGTACACACGATCGGACTTTCCGACAACAAAACCGTGGAATTTTGTTCGAAGGTTGTTGGCTCCAACTTGTCTTGCATACACACGGTCACACAAATGTTGGCCAACAATTACGAACGTAGTGACGTACAAGACGTGCGTGATTACTCCATTACGAACGATAGTTTTACAAGACCGAGCGCTTCCGGCTCGTACTTGATTCCGAGCGTGCGTGGTCTTTTGTGCCACGGACTTGTGTACACACGGTCGGACTTTACGACAACAAAACCGTGGAATTTTGTTCGAAGGTTGTTGGCTCCAACTTATCTTGCATACACACGGTCACACAAATGTTGGCCAACAATTACGAACGTAGTAACGTACAAGATGTACGTGATTTCTCCATTACAAGCGCCAGTTTTACAAGACCGAGCGCTTCCGGCTCGTACTTGATTCGGAGCGTGCGTGGACTTTTGTAAAAACGGACTTGTGTACACACGGTCGGACTTTACGACAACAAAACTGTGGAATTTTGTTCGAAGGTTGTTGGCTCCAACTTATCTTGCATACACTCGGTCACACAAATGTTGGCCAACAATTACGAACGTAGTGACGTACAAGACGTACGTGATTACTCCATTACGAGCGCCATTTTTACAAGACCGAGCGCTTCCGGCTCGTACTTGATTCCAAACGTGTGTGGACTTTTGTGCGACGGACTTGTGTACACGCGATCAGACTTTCCGACAGCAAACATTTGTTGGTGGAAAATTTGAGAACCTGCTAGCCAACATTTGTTGGCGGAAAGTCCGACAACAAATGTTCGATGGAGCGTACAGACGTTCGGACTTTCCGCCAACAAGCTCACATCCGATCGTGTGTACAGGGCATAAGTTTGCCCGCTTACACAGAAATGAAGGGTCTATAATTTTTTATCATAGGTGTATTTTATATGATAGAGACAGAATATCAACCGAAAATCCAGAAAAAAACACAATACAAATGTTATCAATGGAGTTGCAGTTCAATGACTTAGTACTTGGTGGAGAAACCCTTGTTGGCAAGCACAGAGGTCAGATGTTTCTTGTAGTTGGTGATCAGGTTTGCACATCTCAGGAGGGATTTTGGTTCACTCTTCTTTACAGATCTTCTCTACATCCTAAAGCCCCCATACACACGGTCGGAAAATCCGACCACCAAATCCATCGGATTTGGTCCGACGGATTTTGTCCGACACTGGTGTTGCATACACACGGTCAGACAAAGTTGTCGGAAAATCCGATCATTCTGAACGTGGTGACGTTTGTTGCGTACGACGGGACTACGTAGAGGCTAGTAGCCAATAGCTTTGGTCTTGTAATGTGATCTGAGCATGCGTGGCACTTTGTCCGTCGGAATTCGCTATACACGATCGGAATTGGTGCGATCGGACTTTGTTGTCGGAAAATTTTTAGAGCAGGAGATAGAACTTTGTCCGTCGGACAATCCGATGGAAAATGTCCGATGGTGCCTACACGCGGTCGGAATTTCCGACAACATTGTCTAATAGGACAGAATCCATCGGAAAATCCGACCGTGTGTATGGGGCTTAAAGGCTTCTTGGCTGTCACTTGGCAACTCGAAGTTTCAGCTATCGCCATGGATTTTCTATGGGATTAAGGTCTGGAGACTGGCTAGGCCACTCCATGACCTTAATGTGCTTCTTCTTGAGCCACTCCTTTGTTGGCTTTGGCGGTATGTTTTGGGTCATTGTCATGCTGGAAGACCCATCCACGACCCATCTTCAGTGTTCTGGATGAGGGAAGAGGGTTCTCCTCCAAGATTTTACAAAACATGGTCCCGTCCATTGGCCACTAAATGCAGAAAATGTCAGTCTGTACCTTTAGCAGAGAAACAGCCCCAAAGCATCATGTTTCCACCTCCGTGACTGACTGTAGGGATTGGGTTTCTTAGGGTCATAGTCAGCATTTTTCTTCCTCCAAGCTGCAAGTCTTTATTGGGATGTCTCTACCAGCTTTGCACATCTAGAGAGGACATTTTTGCCCGTTCTTCTTTGCAAAGTATCTCAAGCTCTGTCAGATTGGATGGAGAGCGTCTGCAAACAGCAATTGTCAAGTCTTGCCACAGATTCTCAATGTGATTTAGGTCTGGACTGTGACTGGGCCATTCTAACACATGAATATGCTTTGATCTAAACCATTCCATTGTAGCTCTGGCTGTATGTTTTGGGTTGTTGTCCTGCTGGAAGGTGACCCTCCCCTCCCCAGTCTCAAGTCTTTTGCAGATTCTAACAGGCTTTCTTCTAAGATTGTCCTGTATTTGGCTCCATCCATCTTCCCATCAACTCTGACCAGCT
This sequence comes from Lithobates sylvaticus, assembly GCA_028564925.1. Taxonomy (NCBI): domain Eukaryota; kingdom Metazoa; phylum Chordata; class Amphibia; order Anura; family Ranidae; genus Lithobates; species Lithobates sylvaticus. The sequence goes on along the minus strand of CM053038.1, from coordinate 43,591,262 downwards.
TCCCTGTCCCTGCTGAAGAAAAGCATCCCCGCCACATGATGCTGCCACCACTATGTTTCACGGTGGGGATGGTGTGTTCAGGGTGATGTGCAGTGTTAGTTTTCTCCCACACATAACGTTTTGCTTTTAGGTCAAAAAGTTGAATTTTGGTCTCATGTGAGCAGATCACCTTCTTCCACATGTTTGCTCCCCTCCCCCACATGGCTTCTCACAAACTACAAACAGGACTTCTTATGACTTTCTTTCCCCAATGTCTTTCTTCTTGTCACTCTTCCATAAAGGGCAGATTTGTGGAGAACACGACTAATAGTTGTCCTGTGGACAGATTCTCCCCCCTGAGCTGTGGATCTCTGCAGCTCCTCCAGAGTTCCCATGGACCTCTTGGCTCTTCTCTGATGAATGCTCTCCTTGCCCGGCCTGGTCAGTTTAGGTGGACGGCCATGTCTTGGTAGGTTTGCGGTTGTGCCATACTCTTTCCATTTTCCGATGATGGATTGAACAGAGCTCCGTGAGATCTTCAAAGCTTGGGAGATTTTTCTATAACCTAACCCTGCTTTATACGTCTCCATAACTTTATCCCTGACCTGTCTGGTGTGTTCCTTGACCTTCACGATGCTGTTTGTTCACTAAGGTTCTCTAACAAACCTCTGAGGGCTTTACAGAACAGCTGTATTTATACTGAGATTAAATTACACATAGGTGGACTCTATTTACTAATTAGGTGACTTCTGAAGGCAACTGGTTCCACTAGATCAGTGGTTCTCAAACTTGGTCCTCAAGTACCCCCAACAGGACATGTTTTGGGAATTTCTCTTAGATAAAATAAGATAATTTAGATAATAAGTGTGGTGCACAGTGGTGTAGTGGTTAGCACTCTCACCTAGCAAATCCCAACCACTGCACTACCTGCCTGGAGTTTGCATGTTCTCCCTGTGCCTGCGTGGGTTTCCTCCGGGTACTCCGGTTTCCTCCCACAATCCAAAGACATGCAGGTAGGTTAATTGGCTTCTGTCCAAAAATTGTACCTAGTATATGAATGGGGACCTTGGATTGTGGGCTCCTTAAGGGTAGGGACCGATTCGAGTGTGCAATGTACAGGGATAGGGACAGTTGTAGACACTCACTCAGGTTGAACTGGATGGACTGGTGTCTTTATTCAACCTTACTAACTATGAAACTATGAATAGATAAAATAGCTGTCCGAAATACAAAGCCATTGACTCTGATTTAAAGCACCTGTGCAAGATAAAGGAAAACCTGCAAACAGGGCCTGCTGGGGGGTACTTGAGGACTGAGGTTGAGAACCACGCCACTAGATTTTAGTTTGGGGTATCGGAGTAAAGGGGGCTGAATACAAATACCCCCCCCCCCCCACACTTTTCACATATGTATTCGTAAAAAATATGGAAAAACATCAAAGAAATCATTTTCCTTCCACTTCACAATTATGTGCCACTTTGTGTTGGTCTATCACATAAAATCCCAATAAAATACATTTACGTTTTTGGTTGTTGTGACAGACCTAGCCAGGACACAGGCTTTTTGAGAGGACTAAATGCGAGCCTCCTGCCAACTGAGGAGAACCCCAACCCCAGTCAGATTCAATGCTGTATATATGTGTATATATAATGTGTGTTGGTACACACACTGTCAGATGCTAGTGTCATGAACTCAAGATGTTAATTGAGAGAGCTGATCACATTGTCCTCTGTACAATGTAGTAGATGCTCCGTCTGTTACTGGTGGTCTCCTGCTATTGTGATAAAATGTCTTGTGGTGGTAATTATGATAATTTATAATCAACTGTGTTTAGCTCGGTGACAACAAGTCTGACCTGTAGTGAAATCCTGAGTCACATCGGCTGCTTAAAGGGATTAGTTAATTAGTTTATGTTAAGTTGTTACAGGTGTATTGTTAGAGTAATATGAGCAGGAGGGGGGACCTCCTCTTCTACTGTATATAAATACTTGTCAGTGGTTCTAATAAAAAGAGTCCATGTTGAGCAGCTAAGCAAGTCTGGTCTCGTTTGGTGCTTGGGAGCGGTTGGAATATCTGAGATCCGTATCCAGACTGGGAGGAAGTGATATATGACGAACGCACTCAAGAGGAGTGTAGGGACGTTCCGTCACAGTTGTAACATGACAAAATGTGGAAATTTTCGAGGGGTATGAATACTTTTTCAAGGCGCTGTACATTGGTGAATGTGATGTCATATGGGCGATTAGAGGTAAAGGATTCCCTAAGTGAATTTTTCAGTGAATCCTAATAAAATAGAACCCCTTATTATTGAATCAGCATATTAAAATGTGAAAATAATTAAATTTTGGTAATTTCTCTTAAATTGCAGCTGGCTCAGATATTAAAAGTAAATATCTGGGTACACACAGAGTTCAATGTACTGACGGCGCTCCCGTGGGAAAGGTGTGATGTGGAAGTCAAGGTGTTGCTAACAAGCCTCGAGTTTTTTGTGGGTACATTCCCAGCATTGAACTTGTACGTGTCACGCTCTGGATGCCTCCATTGAACCCCCTGTAATTGGACAGCAATCGCGCCATTGTTTGTTTTCTCAATGGGGCCACCGCACACTTCTCCCCAAGCCAACTGAAAGGCGAACTTTCCAGTCCATAATATATAACCATCAAGCGCCCAACCAAGCAAGAGCATGAATAATACATGGAGCTGGATTTGCAGAGTGTTAACTAGGATTCCGCCAACTTAGCCGCCAACACGTTACAAATCAAAGGCTGAATATTTTCGTGTGAAGGGAGGGCGCTAAAAAAGAAATTTCATATTAATTTGTTTATTTTTTGCATATTTCTTTTTTTTTCTTTCTTTACTTGCAGTGGAGATCACTCTGGAGGATATGAACGGAACTCTGCTAATACATCTGGAGTTTTTTCTTTTTCATTGTTTCCTTTTGTAAGTTTCTGGACCAGTAGAAAATTGTTTTATTATTATTTTTAATTATTCAACATGTCTTAGCTAACCAAACATTCTAATATACGGATATATTTTATGGCATTTAATAAAGCAAATGATAGAGAAGAGGGATAAGGGATAGACCTCCAGAAGAGGTAGTGAGTCAGTAAACAGTAAGTAGATGCTTGGGACAAGCGTAGGTCTATATTCAAAAAAGTTAACAAAAAAACCCCCAAAAATGCAAAACATATAAATAGAACAAAATGGGGCAGACTCGATGGCAGTGGCATAGCGCGGGTTGTCAGCGCCCAGGGAAAGGCAAGTAATTTGCATACCCCCACCATGATCACACCCCCAAATACCCCCCCACTCTGATCACACCCCCCCCCGATACCCCCACCCTGATCACCCCCCAGATACCTCCACTCTCATAGCACCCCCAGATACCCCCACCCTCCAGATACCCCCACTTTGATCACACACCCCAGATACTCCCCTTGATACCGCCACTCTCATAACACCCCCAGATACCCCCACCCTAATCACTCCCACCCACCAGATTCCTCCAACCTGATTACACCCCCTAGATACCCCCACCAGATCCCTCCACTCTGATCATACTCCCAGATTGCCTCCACTGTGATCACACACCTAGATCCCCCATCAGATCCCTCCACTCTAATCACACCTCCAGATCCCCAGAGATCCCTCCACTCTGCTCACACCTCCAGATCCCCCCAGATCCCTCCACACTGATTACACCTCCAGATCCCTCAACCCCAGATCCCCCCCAGATCTCTCCACTCTGATCACACCCCCAGATCCCCCCCAGATCTCTCCACTCTGATCACACCCCCAGATACCGCCAGATCTCTCCACTCTGATTATACCTCCAGATCCCCCCCAGATCCCTCTACTCTGATCACACCTCCAGATACCCCAGATCTCTCCACTCTGATCACACCTCCAGATACCCCCAGATCCCTCTACTCTGATCACACCTCCATATACCCTAGATCTCTCCACTCTGATCACACCTCCAGATCCCCCCAAATCTCTCCACTCTGATCACACCTCCAGATCCCCCCCAGATCCCTCCACTCTGCTCACACCCCCAGATATCCCCATATATCCCCAGATCCCTTCACTCTGATCACACCTCCAGATCCCCCCAGATCCCTCTACTCTTATCACACCTCCAGATATCCACAGATCTCTCCACTCTGATCACACCTCCAGATACCCCAGATCTCTCCACTCTGATCACACCTCCAGATCCCCCCAAATCTCTCCACTCTGTTCTCACCCCCAGATATCCCCAGATCCCTTCACTCTGATCACACCTCCAGATCCCCCCAGATCCCTCTACTCTTATCACACCTCCAGATATCCACAGATCTCTCCACTCTGATCACACCTCCAGATCCCCCCAGATCCCTCTACTCTTATCACACCTCCAGATATCCACAGATCTCTCCACTCTGATCACACCTCCAGATACCCCAGATCTCTCCACTCTGATCACACCTCCAGATCCCCCCCAGATCCCTCCACTCTGTTCTCACCCCCAGATATCCCCAGATCCCTTCACTCTGATCACACCTCCAGATCCCCCCAGATCCCTCTACTCTTATCACACCTCCAGATATCCACAGATCTCTCCACTCTGATCACACCTCCAGATACCCCCAGATCCCTTTACTCTGATCATACCTCCAGATCCCCCACCAGATCCCTCCACTCTGATCACACCTCCAGATCCCCCCAGATCCCTCCACTCTGATCACACCCCCAGATATCCCCAGATATCCCCAGATCCCTTCACTCTGATCACACCTCCAGATCTTCCCAGATCCCTCTACTCTTATCACACCTCTAAATATCCCCAGATCCCTCTACTCTTATCACACCTCCAGATATCCACAGATCTCTCCACTCTGATCACACCTCCAGATACCCCCAGATCCCTTTACTCTGATCATACCTCCAGATCCCCCACCAGATCCCTCCACTCTGATCACACCTCCAGATCCCCCCAGATCACTCCACTCTGATCACACCCCCAGATATCCCAAGATATCCCCAGATCCCTTCACTCTGATCACACCTCCAGATACCCCCAGATACCTCCACTCTGATCACACCTCCAGATACCCCCAGATATCCCCAGATCCCTTCACTCTGATCACACCTCCATATATCCCAAGATATCCCCAGATCCCTTCACTCTGATCACACCTCCAGATCTTCCCAGATCCCTCTACTCTTATCACACCTCCAAATATCCCCAGATCCCTCTACTCTGATCACACCTCCAGATACCCCCAGATCCCTCTACTCTGATCACACCTCCAGATCCCCCACCAGATCCCTCAACTCTGATCACACCTCCAGATCCTCCCAGATCCCTCTACTCTTATCACACCTCCAGATATACCCAGATCTCTCCACTCTGATCACACCTCCAGATACCCCCAGATCCCTCCACTCTGATCACACCTCCAGATCCCCCCAGATCTCTCCACTCTGATCACACCTCCAGATCACCCCCAGATTCCTCTACTCTTATCACACCTCCAGATATCCCCAGATCTCTCCACTCTGATCACACCTCCAGATCCCCCCAAATCTCTCCACTCTGATCACACCTCCAGATCCCCCGCCCCGAGTTCCCTCCACTCTGCTCACACCCCCAGATATCCCCAGATACCCCCAGATCCCTCCACTCTGATCACACCTCCAGATCCCCCCACATCCCTCCACTCTGCTCACACCCCCAGATACCTCCACTCTGATCACACCTCCAGATACCCCCAGATCTCTCCACTCTGATCCCACCTCCAGATACCCCCAGATCCCTCCACTCTGATCACACCTCCAGATCCCCACCAGATCCCTCCACTCTGATCACACCTCCAGATCCCCCAGATTCCTCCACTCTGATCACACCCCCAGATATCCCCCAGATATCCCCAGATCCCTTCACTCTGATCACACCTCCAGATCCCTCTACTCTTATCACACCTCCAGATATCCCCAGATCTCTCCACTCTGATCACACCTCCAGATACCCCCAGGTCCCTTTACTCTGATCATACCTCCAGATCCCCCCCAGAGCCCGCCACTCTGATCACACCCCAAGATATCCCCAGATCCCTTCACTCTGATCACACCTCCAGATCCCCCAGATCCCTCTACTCTTATCACACCTCCAGATACCCCAGATCTCTCCACTCTGATCCCACCTCCAGATACCCCCAGATCCCTCCACTCTGATCACACCTCCAGATCCCCCACCAGATCCCTCCACTCTGATCACACCTCCAGATCCCCCAGATTCCTCCACTCTGATCACACCTCCAGATATCCCCAGATCCCTTCACTCTGATCACACCTCCAGATCCCCCCAGATCCCTCTACTCTTATCACACCTCCAGATATCCCCAGATCTCTCCACTCTGATCACACCTCCAGATACCCCCAGGTCCCTTTACTCTGATCATACCTCCAGATCCCCCACCAGATCCCTCCACTCTGATCACACCTCCAGATCCCCCCAGATCCCTCCACTCTGATCACACCCCAAGATATCCCCAGATCCCTTCACTCTGCTCACACCCCCAGATCCTCCCAGATCCCTCTACTCTTATCACACCTCCAGATCCCCCCCAGATCCCTCCACTCTGCTCACACCCCCAGATACCTTCACTCTGATCACACCTCCAGATCCTCCCAGATCCCTCTACTCTTATCACACCTCCAGATCCCCCCCAGATCCCTCCACTCTGCTCACACCCCCAGATACCTTCACTCTGATCACACCTCCAGATCCTCCCAGATCTCTCCACTCTTATCACACCTCCAGATCCCCCACCAGATCCCTCCACTCTCATCACACCTCCAGATCACCCAGATTCCTCCACTCTGATCACACCTCCAGATCCCTCCACTCAGCTCACACCCCCCATCACACACACAACGTCCCCACATCTCACCAGTCCTGCAGCTCCAGTTTAGTGTTAGCTGTATCCCGCACAGGCAAGAGAATATTTCCAGCAGGATTTCCAGTGGTGGCATGGAAGCCTCCCCCACCCTAACCTCCTGAGAAATAAAAGTTTTAAAAAACAATTAAAGGGACAGCCTAAAAACAAAATGTGTTTTATAGCAGAAATTTAAAAACATTGTTTTTTTTTGTTTTAAATTGTCGGTCTTTCTTTGTTTACAGCGCAAAAAAAACGCAAATAAAAAAATAAATAAATAAATAAACAATTAAAAATTCCAGTATATATCCCATAGTTTGTAGACGCTATAACGTTTGTGTAAACCATATACACTTGTTCTTGATTTTTTTTTCCAAAAACATGGGTTTGAATCGAACACCAGGCCCATCCCTATTCATGAGATATGGGGCCCCAAAGTCGGTCAACTGTGTCCATCTGCAGCAATGTCCTTTCAGGACCCTTTGGCTGCAGATAGGGGGCATCTAGGAACCCTTAACTACCAAGTTTGAAGTTCGGGGGACCTATGGCTGCAAATGAGCACAGTGAGGCTGCAAATGGGCATTGTTGACCCTCTTTTACACTTACAGTAGCTGCACATTTCTCACCCTAGGCTTATACTCGAGTCAATACGTTTTCCCAGTTTTTTGTGGTAAAATTAGGTGCCTCTGCTTATATTCGGGTCGGCTTATACTCGAGTATATACGGTATATATATAAATTTATGTAGGGTCACTGGTATATTTGGTGCGCTTCTGTGATTCTGATCTACATACGCGTTTGGTAGTTTGACTCCAGGCTAAGACGGGAGCCCAGAGCATCTTCTGTAACAGCTGAAGATTGTTTAAAAAAATAAAAATAAAAAAAAATAACTAGGGCAACCAGAGACCACAATAGTGAAAACCACATGAAAAGAGGAGAGTTTTTTTAAATATATAATTTCACTTTAATCCAAAACCAAAATCTATCTTAAATTATGGTGTGCCAATGTTCAAATTTAAACTTTGTTTATACAAAGTTACTCTTTTGCCATGTTGAAGACATATAGCTTGTTAAAAGCTTTTATGATCTTATAGGAGGAAGAAACAAATATACTGCTTATTCCTTCTGTTTTTTTTTTATTTATTTTTATTTTGCTGAATAACAAATTCAACAATTACGTTTTGTGGCCTGTGAATTTACAGCTTTCACTGCACAGAATTAAATACTTCAAAATCAAAACAATTACTGTTTTTTTTTAATCATTTTTTTTTTTATTTTATATAAAAAATTACTTTCAAAAATACAGGAAACTAATTTCAAGATTTTTTTCTCAATGGTATTGAACCCGGTCCCTTCTTCATAGATACTTTCCAGGTACCTCCGATAGATGCTGGCGTTGTCATATTTACGTTGACAACGTAACGTTAGCACATATTTTTTTTTTATAATTAAGGGTTATTGGTAGACATGGGAGCCGTCAAAAAAATTAGTTTTGATTCGTTCCGTTCCGTTTCGTATAAAAAAAAAATTGTAATTCGTGTACGAAATTTAATTTGGATTCGTACAAAGTACGAATTTCGTACGAATCGTTAATTTGGATAACGAATAACGACACTCTACGAATAATAACGAATTATCCGAAAACGTATTAACATTACATAACACAAGTCTAATGTCTATTGTTCAACAATCACTCAGAGGAAGTACGAAATACGAAATTTCGCTTACGGATAATTTATGTAACGTTATGTAACGTTAATACGTTTTCGGATAATTCGTTATTATTCGTAGAGTGTCGATATTCGTTATACTGAATCTCGAATTCATTCGAATCATTCGTTATATCCGCTATAATTTCTTTCATATTAGTTGAAATTAGTTATTTGGTAGTTTGGATTCGGATAATTTGGATCGGAAATTAGTAAACGAAATTTCGTATTTCGTACAGAATTCGTATTCGTAAAAATTCGTAATTCCGATTCGTACGAAACTAATCGCACATGTCTAGTTATTGGTAGGGATGCACCGATACTATTTTTTTACAATGTGAAATGTGTAAATATATGTTAATATACAGTGGTGTGAAAAAGTGTTTGCCCCCTTCCTCATTTCCTGTTCCTTTGCATGTTTGTCACACTTAAGTGTTTCGGAACATCAAACCAATTTAAACAATAGTCAAGGACAACACAAGTAAACACAAAATGCAATTTGTAAATGAAGGTGTTTATTATTAAAGGTGAAAAAAAATCCAAACCATCATGGCCCTGTGTGAAAAAGTGATTGCCCCCCTTGTTAAAACATACTATAACTGTGGTTGTCCACACCTGAGTTCAATTTCTCTAGCCACACCCAGGCCTGATTATTGCCACACCTGTTCACAATCAAGGCATCACTTAAATAGGAGCTGCTTGACACAGTAAGGTCCACCAGAAGATCCTTAAAAGCTACACATCATGCCGAGACCCAAAGAAATTCAGGAACAATTGAGAAAGAAAGTAATTGAGATCTATCAGTCTGGAAAGGGTTATAAAGCCATTTCCAAAGCTTTGGGAATCCAGCGAACCACAGTGAGAGCCATTATCCACAAATGGCGAAGACATGGAACAGTGGTGAACCTTCCCAGGAGTGGCCGGCCGCCCAAAATTACCCCAAGAGCGCAGCGACGACTCATCCAAGAGGTCACAAAAGACCCCACAACAACGTCCAAGGAACTGCAGGCCTCACTTGCCTCAGTTAAGGTCAGCGTTCATGCCTCCACCATCAGGAAAAGACTGGGCAAAAATGGCCTGCATGGCAGAGTTCCAAGGAGAAAACCACTGCTGAGCAAAAAGAACATCAAAGCTCGTCTCAATTTCTCCACAACACATCTTGATGATCCCCAAGACTTTTGGGACAACATTCTGTGGACCGATGAGACAAAAGTGGAACTCTTTGGAAGGTGTGTGTCCAAGTATATCTGGCGTAGAAGGAACACTGCATTTCAGAAAAAGAACATTATACCAACAGTAAAATATGGTGGTGGTAGTGTGATGGTCTGGGGCTGTTTTGCTGCTTCAGGACCTGGAAGACTTGCCGTGATAAAAGGAACTATGAATTCTGCTGTCTACCAAGAGATCCTGAAGGAGAATGTCCGACCATCTGTTCGTGTACTAAAGCTGAAACGAACTTGGGTTCTGCAGCAGGACAATGATCCTAAACACACCAGCATGTCCACCACCGAATGGCTGAAGAAAAACAAAATGAAGACTTTGGAGTGGCCTAGCCAAAGTCCTGACCTGAATCCTATTGAGATGTTGTGGTATGACCTTAAAAAGGCCGTTCATGCTCGAAAACCCTCTAATGTAACTGAATTAGGACAATTCTGCAAAGATGAGTGGGCCAAAATTCCTCCAGGACGCTGTAAAAGCCTCATTGCACGTTATCGCAAACGCTTGGTTGCAGTTGTTGCTGCTAAGGGTGGCCCAACCAGTTATTAGGTTTAGGGGGCAATCACTTTCTCACACAGGGCCATGATGGTTTGGATTTTTTTTCACCTTTAATAATAAACACCTTCATTTACAAATTGCATTTTGTGTTTACTTGTGTTGTCCTTGACTATTGTTTAAATTGGTTTGATGTTCCGAAACACTTAAGTGTGACAAACATGCAAAGGAACAGGAAATGAGGAAGGGGGCAAACACTTTTTCACACCACTGTATATGTGTAAAAATATTAACTAACAAAGCAAACAAAAAAAAAAGTTTTAATTGCTTATTCTTTATAAAAATAGACATGAACAAAGAAAAAAAAAGCAGGAAAATAATAATTAGATGAAGGAGAATATGTAGTTAAAGGGGTTGTAAACCCTCATGGTGTTGCATTCTATGCATTAGGGTGACAAACCTTCTGTGGTGCTGCAGACCCCCCCCCCCTCGAGCCCCCTTTTGCTTACCTGTCCCTGATCCTTCTGCGGCCAGGAACGAGCACACCAACTCTGCCTGGTGTCTCGTGTCCTGATTGGATAGATTGATAGCAGCACAGCCATTGGCTACCGCTGCTGTCAATCAAATCCAATGACGTGGAGTCGGGGGGGCGGGGATGATTCCTGCATTCTGTGTAAATGGACACAGATGTGGGACTCGGGAGCGTGCCCGCACGGGTGTCCACCAAGATGAGCGCTTCTCCAACGTGGACACTCCCCAAATGAGGGCAGGAGCCACCAGCGCCACCAAGGGACCACAGAAGAGGTAGATCGGGGCCAAAACGAACTGCACAGTGGAGATAAGTTTGATATGTTTGTTTTTTTCTGTTTTTTAAACAAGGGTTTACAACTCCTTTAATTAAGGCTGATTAGAGTAATTTAAGGGTTAATAAGGGGTTAAAGGGGTTGTAAAGGTAAAACATTTTTTACCTTTATGCATTCTATGCATTAAGGTGAAAAAACATCCAACAATACTGGCCCCCCAGACCCCCCGTTTTACTTACCTGACACCTCAAAGTCCCACGCTCGCCCCCCGACATCCTCTTCGCTGCTCACCCTGGCCATTGATTGGCTAGAGTGGATGGATTGAATGCAGCGCAGCCATTGGATCGCGCTGCTGTCAATCACATCCAATGACGCGGCGCGCCAGAGGGTGGGGCCGAGTGATACAGCGAGCGGCTATAGCCGCCGGCTGTATCACGGGAGCAGCTATTGGCTACTGGCTATTGAACTTCCTTTTTCTAGTCCCGTCGTACGTCATTGCGTTCTAAACGATCGGACTTTGGTGTGATTGTGTGTAGGCAAGTCCGTTTCAGCGGAACTCCGTCGAAAAATCCTTCGGAGTTCAGTCCGACGAGAAGTCCGCTCGTGTGTACACGGCATAGCACTTCAGCTGTCAACAGGGGAATTCCACTGACAGCTCAAAGAACCAAGCCTGTGTTAAGATACAGAATATCTCGAGTCTGGAATTGTGAAGCTTCTGGAAGATTCCTGCAGAGTTCCCCCTTATATTGAACTTTGCTTCTAAAAAATATAGTTTAATAATATGTTCCAACTCTTAGGTATTAGGCAAATCTGTTGTGTTGAAGGAATTGCAATGTGCTGACAAGTGATGTGTGTACTAGTTGGCTGTACACATGGGTGTCCGCAGGTAGGGGCAAGGGGGGTCAAGTGCCCCCCCTGGAATCAGGGATCGGATCTTAAATTCAGCACAGTTGCATCTCTATCGAGGTGCCGCACCCAGGTGCCACCCGCCAGTGGGGTGACACCATTAAGGTGCTGTCAAGCCCCCCCATCAGTGCAGTGTCACTTTGGGCTCTTTTCCCTGCTCAGTCCAGCAGAGAACTAGGCGGTGCTGTGACGGAAGAATGGCGAGCTGCGGGCTATCAGAGGTTTCCCCCGCTTGCTCCACCCATTATTCTGTCAGGGAGAAGAGACGGCGGCTCTCACCAGGTTCCCCACCCAGCTTCCTGCCCTGCACCATTCCTTCCCTATTGGCCATAACTGAGGGCCAATCAAAGGTGACTAGGAGAGGCAAGCTTCATGGGACATGTAGTCACAAAAGATTGGCGGCCCCATTTTCCACAGGGAGGAGGCTACAGCTCGATCAAGAGAGAGATTGAGAGACTGCAGCCTGGAAAAAAGCTGAGGGAGAGAGCTACAGGACGAGGAGTGTGCTGGGCGGAAGCCAGAGAGAGAGCCACGCTGCCCAGCGCCACAAGAGAGATTCATGCTGTCCAAAGCCACCAGAGAGAGCTACGCTGCCCAGCGCCACCAGAGAGAGAAAGACTGAGCCACTACCAGGGTACAGACATGCTACACTACTGAACAGTGTCGCCCCCGGGGAACCCAGAGTGATCGATCGTCCAGCCGGAGTGATCACTGCTGTAGTTTCGCTGGGTCTGGTAAGAGGGCCTGTTGGCCATTATCCATTACTTATCCTAGTGATTGTAATACGTCTGCAGACTCTGACCATAATAATGTGATAATGACATTGCCAAAAAGGGGCCGTACATGGGTGACCCTAAAATGATGCCCCCCCCCTGAAAAAAGTTCTGCAGACACCCATGGCTGTACATCACTTCTTTTCTGGAGTATCGGTTTCAGGTATTGGTGCATTTGCACGAGTACCGATACTTGTGCAAATACTTAGTATCGGTGCAACCCTAATTATTGGAGAGAGGTCCGAAGGATCATCCAAAAATTCTGTGGTTATGAGGTCCCTGAGGACCCAACCTTATTTTTTTGCATGATTTTAAAATACCGGTCAAGACATATAAGAATTTCATGTTTTTTCACCTCCTGAATGCAGCGAGATCCTGCATTCCTCTTAACTTGGAAAAAGACACAACCACCTTCAGTGGGCATATATGAGGAAACGTGGTCTCCCCGCAACTCCTTTATTAATTCAGAGGAGGAAAGGATTCTCATTGATGGGAATCACGTTTTTTTTTTTGTGGGAGGGGGCGAGGCTTAATATTTATTGGGAATTTCTTCATACTTACATACTTTTGTACCTGAAGGATCCTGAATCTGGGGTTAGGTTTTTCTAAGTACATGAGTGGGGTGAGAAAGTTATTTGGATTAACACGGTGCTGTGTATATCAAGTCAAAATTTATTTAAAAAAATTTTGCTTGTCTTGCAAAACGCTCTCAAACCAAGTTATTCTCAAACCAAGGTTTTACTGTAATTGTATTATTTTTCATTATTTTCCAGTCTTTTTTTCCCCCTTTATTTTCACCCAGTGACCCCCGCCTGTAATACACTTCCTGTTTTAGGGTGACAACACTCACTCTGGGCTGAAGTCGAAACTGTTGCAAACCTACCAAGACATGGCCGTCCACCCAAACTGACCGGCCGGGCATGGAGAGCATTCATCAGAGAAGCGTAAATAAATATCGTGCCTGGGGGGTGTCCTTTGTCTGCCTGTAAAGTAGCACATTTTCCCCATGTTTAGAAAAGTACCACAGCAAAATGACATTTCTAAAGGAAAAAATGTCATTTAAAATTGCTCACGGCTGTAATGTATTGCCAGATCCCGGCAATATACATAAAAAATAATTTAAAAAAACAGCGTGGGTCCCCCCCCCCCCAGTCCAGGGTCTGGTATAGATATTAAGGGGAACTCTATGACGTTTTTTTCTTAATTCTGTCATAGGGCTCCCCATTAGGGATGAGCCGAACACCCCCCCGTTCGGCTCGCACCAGAACCCGCGAACGGACCTAAAGCTTTAGAACCCTATTAGTTATAATGGATGCGAACGTTCGAAATTAAAAGTGCTCATTTTAAAGGCTAATATGCATGTTAATGTCATAAAAAGTGTTTGGGGACCTGGGTCATGTATCAATGCAAAAAAAATTTTTAAAAACGGCCGTTTTTTCAGGAGCAGTGATTTTAATAATGCTTAAATTGAAACAATAAAAGTGTAATATTCCTTTAAATTTCGTACCTGGGGGGTGTCTATAGTATGCCTGTAAAGGGGGCATGTTTCCCGTGTTTAGGACTGTCTCTGCGCAAAGTGTCATTTTTGAAAGTAAAAAAGCTATTTAAAATCACTCGCGGCTAATGTATTCACGGCTCCCGTAACACAGAGAACAGTGATTCATTGAAACTCATTCATAAAAAAAAGTCATTGATAAAAAAAAAAAAAAAATGAAAAAAAAAAACGTAGGGGTCCCCCCAAATTCAATAACCAGGCCCTTCAGGTCTGGGATGGATATTAAGGGGGCCCAAAAAAAAAAAAAAAAAATGGCGTAGGGTCCCCCTAAAATCCATACCAGACCCTGAGGTCTGGTATGGATTTTAAGGGGAACCCTAGCCAAAAAAAATGGGTGGGGTCCCCCTCAAAATACCAGACCCTTATCCGAGCACGCAACCTGGCAGGCCGCAGGAAAAGAGGGGGGGACGAGAGCGGCCCCCCCCTCGCCTGAACCGTACCAGGACATGCCCTCAACATTGGGAGGATGCTTTGGGGGTCTAAGACCCCTAAAGCACCTTGTCCCCATGTTGATTAGGAAAAAATGGCCGGTGGTTGTGGGGGTCTGCGGGCGGGGGGCTTATCGGAATCTTTTAACAAGGGGACCCCCAGATGCCCCCCCCCTGTGTGAAATGGTAAGGGGGTACAAAAGTACCCCTACCATTTCACCAAAAAAGTGGCAAAAATGGTAAAAATGACAGGAGACAGTCTTTGACAATTCCTTTATTAAAATCTTCTTTCTTCTTTCTTCATCCTTTGGATTCTTCATCTTCTCCTTCCTTCATCTTCTTCATCTTCTTCTTCCTCCGATCCGCTTCTTCTTGCGCTTCTCGTCCTTCTCGTCCGGCATCTTCTTCCGTCGGCGTCGGCGTCGGTGTCGGTGTCTTCTTGGGCCGCTCCGCGCAATGGGAGGCTCCCGCTGTGTGAGGCTCCGCTCCATCTGACAGGTCTTTTAAAACGAGGGCACCTGGTGACCCCGCCCCCCTCTGACGTCATGGGGAAAGCCATCATGGAATTCCCCATGACGTCCCTGTGCGTCAGAGGGGGCGGGGTCACCAGGTGCCCTCCATTATAAACGGAGCGGAGCCTCACACAGCGGGAGCCTCCCATTGCGCGGAGCGGCCCAAGAAGAGACAGAGACACCGACGCCGACGCCGACGGAAGAAGATGCCGGACGAGAAGGACGAGAAGACCAGCGCAAGAAGAAGCGGATCGGAGGAAGAAGAAAATAGAAGAAGAAGATGGAAGAAGATGAAGGAAGGAGAAGATGAAGAATCCGAAGGATGAAGAAAGAAGAAAGAAGAAGGAATTGTCAAAGACTGTCTCCTGTCATTTTTGCCACATTTTTGGTGAAATGGTAGGGGTACTTTTGTACCCCCTTACCATTTCACAGGGGGGGGGCCGGGATCTGGGGGCCCCTTGTTAAAGGGGGCTTCCAGATTCCGATAAGCCCCCCGCCCGCAGACCCCCACAACCACCGGCCAGGGTTGTGGGGAAGAGGCCCTTGTCCTAATCAACATGGGGACAAGGTGCTTTAGGGGTTTAGACCCCCAAAGCATCCTCCCAATGCGGCCTGCCAGGTTGCGTGCTCGGATAAGGGCTGGTATGGATTTTGAGGGGGACCCCACGCCATTTTTAAAATCCATACCAGACCTGGTCTGGTATGGATTTTGGACGCCATTTTTTTTTTTTTTTTTTTGGCTGGGATCCCCTTAATATCCATCCCACGCTTTTTTTTTTGTTTTTTATTAATGAATGACAGCTCTGTGTTACAGGAGCCATCAATTCATTAGCCGCGAGTGATTTAAATAGCTTTCTTCCTGCAAAAATGACACTTTTTTGCAGGGAAAGTTCTTCACAGGCCACCTATAGACACCCCCCCCCCTTCACAGGCACCTATAGACTGTGGTGAAACATAATATGCGAGGCCGCCGCCGCGGCGGCCTCTTATACCGTGGGCCGTGTATTAAAGCCCCTGAGCTATAATTGGCTACAGGCATCCTGCTGTAGCCAATTATGGCTCTCCTCGCTGCCGGCGCTGTGATTGGCCAAGCATGCGGGGCCGCTCGCATCATCAGCCAGCATTGCACTGCGCGGGCCGCAATGCATTGCGGGGCCGCTCGCATCACACGACTGTCGCCGAGCGAGCGAACACCCGGTGCTCGATTCGAACATGGGTTGAATCGAACACCGGGCTCATCCTTACTCCCCATAACCACTTCAATACACTATATTATATATTGTACAATGCACTATATACCCTGCACTGTATTATATATATACTACACTGAGTGCACTATATACTTTGAATTGAGGTATATACAGGCTGCACTATATACTCCACTAAAAAATTGGGCCTTATGTGTTGGTGGTGTCAGAACACTGTAACCCCTCACAGTTACTCTTGTTGAGCGCAGGAACAGGCCTTCTGTTAAATATTATTTCAGAGGCTGCTTAGCCTCTTTTAGTGGCCTTGGAGGCCTTTCGGACATGATGGGTATTTTTTTTTAACACTGCACTGCACGGTATTAGAAAGTGTACACACTGTATTATATACTGTGTACACCGCCTGCACTGTATTAGAAACAGTACACTGCCAAATGCACTGTATATATAGGCTACACTGAATGCAGAATATATATATATATCAAATACAATGCCTGTACTGACTGAATATAGAGTTTACACTGTGTATATATAGGCTATGCTGAATGCAGAGTATATTATACTAGTCTGACTGTATATATATATATATATATATATCAAATACATTGCCACTAACTAACTAACCTGCCTGCTTAATCTAGCTCAACCTCTCTATCTCCGTCCGCTATAACACACTATACGGGCGCTGTGTAAACAGCCTTATATAGTGTGGGGCATGGACTTAGTCCCCCTGAGCCATGATTGGCCAAAAGCACCCTGCCTTTAGCCAATTCTGGCTATCCCTGAGGAGAGTGCTGGGATTGGCCAAAGCATGCAGGTCAGGTGTATGCTTTGGCCAATCATCATACAGCAATGCACTGCGGTCTTGCAGTGCATTATGGGGCGCTCGAATTTGCTGCGAACGCCCCATAAAATTTTCTGTTCTGCGAACGGGCGAACGGGCGAACACCCGATGTTCAAGTCGAACTTACGTTCGACTCAAACTCGAAGCTCATCCCCAATCTCTATTATTTACATTTGATGAGTTTATTGCTCTGCTGGAGGGATAATCTGGGATCTGAGAGGAGAGACGCACACAGAGCAGCTATGCCTGTCCCTCCCTTCTTCTGGCCATTCGCAGAAGCCTTTGTATTTTGTGAATGTGTTCACATAATACCAAGGCTTCTGTTATTGGACAGGAGGAGGGGGCGGGCATAGCAGCTGCAGCAACTCAACTTTTGCAGAAGCAGAGATCAGCGGGATCAGCGTTGGGTTCCCATAAACACAGCGGTAGACGTCTTCTTATGCCCCATACACACGTTTGGAAATTCCGTACACAAAATCCGTCAGATTTTTTCCGATGGATTATGTCCGACACTGGTGTTGCATACACACGGTCGGACAAAGTTGTCGGAAAATCCGATCATTCTGAACGTGGTGACGTTCGTTGCGTACGACGGAACTACGTAGAGGCTAGTAGCCAATAGCTTTGGTCTCGTAATTTGATCTGAGCATGCGTGGCACTTTGTCCGTCGGAATTCGCTACACACGATCGGAAAAAGTCAGATCGGACTTTGTTGTCGGAAAATTTGAGAGCGGATCTCAAATTTTTTCCGACGGAAAAAGTCCGATGGCGCCCACACACGGTCGGATTTTCCGACAACATGGTCCGATGGGACATTTTCCGTCAGAAATTCCGACCGTGTGTACGGGGCATAAGAGTACTTTAAAGCTGTCAAATATAAATAATAGAGATGAGCCCAGTAGATGTCATGCGCCTCCTTGGACTTAACTCATAGTGTGCCTTCACTTTTTACGAAGGAGCAGAATTTTTGGAATTCAGCTTTAAGTGATTAGTTCTAATTTGTCAAAATTACTTAAAAATATATTAGTAGTGGGGAGTTCCATTGGCTCAGATTTAACCAATAAAATGTTTCAAATTTTCCAAAAGTCAAGATTGGGCTGCTAACTTTTTTACTTGACTACAAATATACTAAAAATGAATTTTCTTCCATTTGTCATGAATGGGAAAGTGCGGGTTATAACACATCTGCTACATCTTTATCTGCTAAGATCTTCTTCCAATTTATACTCTGCGAACAGATGGATGTGGAGCACGGGCAAGATTTACGCTCTTCTTCGTAGAAAAGGAAATATTCAGTTGTGTTTTACAAAACGATTTTCCGGTTGCAAATGCTTGTTATTGTGCTCTGCCTTCCACGCTCATATTTGTTACACTGATTGTTTAAAATATATCTAAGAACAAGCTTTTTATTAGTTTTATATAGTATATAATAAAGGTTTAAAATTTGTCAACTTTTTTTTTTTTTTTTGCTGTTTGTTTTATATTTAAGGAAATTACCTCGTGTTCCATACCCCTAACAGGAAGTAGGAGAAAACATCTTCAAAACAAACCGCTTCAATATCGGGGCACTCTCACCCCCCTTTCAGCGCTGTCGTACTTTGAATGACAATTGTGCGGTCATGCAATGCTGTACCCATATGATATTTTTAGAATTTTTTTCACACAAATAGAGCTTTCTTTTGGTGGTATTTAATTACCTCCTGTGTTTTTTTTTTTTTTTTTTTTTTGCTAAACAAGCATAAAAGTCTTAAAATGTAAAAAAAAAAAAAATTAATAAATAAAAGAAAACAAGTTTTTATTCATTTCTGTTATAAAATTTTGCAAATAAATAATCTTTATTCATAAATTTAGGCTAAAATGTATTCTGCTACATTTCTTTGGTGAAAATAGCGCAAATCAGTGTATATTATTTAGTCTGTAGGAAAGTTATAGAGTCCACAAACTACGGGATATATATCTGAATTAATGTGGCTGTCTATGTTGTAATTAGGGATGGGCGAACGGTTAGGCCTGAGCATAAGTTCGGGTCGAACTTTCTTTGATCGGTTGTTCGGTGAACAGCCGAACAAATGCCCCCCCCCCCCCAAACCGACTACAATGCATTGCGGCGCTGATCAGTGCATTGCAAGCCCTGATTGGCTGAAGCAGTAAAAGCTTTAGCCAATCGGAGCACAGATCACTGTCAGAGTCATGATTGGACACTGATTGGACACTATCCAATCACGGCCCATTCCCGCCCCACAATATAAAAGTATTCTTTCAATGGCAGCCATTTTCAGTGTGATTTTGGCATGGAGAGAGATAGAACAGGGCTCTGTTCAGTGCTATTAGTTATTTAGTGTGCTAATCGGTGCTATTTTACTTCAATTGTCAGTGTAGAATATTAGTTTAGTGTCAGTCTAGGGATAGTGTGAGTGTAGTGAGGAGGACCATCATTCAGCTTTTCATAGTGTGCAGCTAGAGTAGGGACAGCTCAGATAGTTTCACTGTAGTGTAGTGAGACTGTGTCAGTAATCTTTACATTAGTGTATAGCTAGAGTAGGGACAGTTCAGATAGCGTCAGTGTAGTGACAGTTGAACACATATAATTAATTGTGTTACTGCCAGTTTAATGCCATATAGTTTTGCATGCGTTACTGGCAGTTTAAGGCCATATTGTTTTATGTGCGTTACTGACAGTTTAATGCCATATAGTTTTGCATGCGTTACTGGCAGTTTAAGGCCATATTGTTTTATGTGCGTTACTGACAGTTTAACACCATATCATTTTGCGTGCGTTACTGCCAGTTTAACGCCATATAGTTCTGTGTGCGTTACTGCCAGTTTAACACCATATAGTTCTGTGTGCGTTACTGCCAGTTTAACGCCATATAGTTTTCTGTATTACTGCCAGTTTAACGCCTTATAGTTTTGCGTGCGTTACTGCCAGTTTAACCTCCCTGGCGGTGTTCCCGAGTCTGGCTCGGGTTGAGTTTTTTGTACCAAAAGCGGTAACCCGAGCCAGACTCGGGCTTGCGTTGCAGGATACAGGGGGGGGGGGGTACTTACCTTGTCCCCTGGATCCTGCGATGTCTCCGCGCTGTGTGAGCGAGCCGTCTGCTCGCTCGATTCACACAGTGCCCGAGTGGCGCTGATCTCCTTTCCCTGCGACGTTCCGACGCACGGGAGCGGAGATCGGCGCCAAATTCAAAAAAGTTTAAAAACACATACAGTACTGTAATCTTACAGATTACAGTACTGTATACAAAAAATACACATGCCCTTTGTCCCTAGTGGTCTGCCCAGTGCCCTGCATGTCATTTTATATAATAAAAAGATTTTTTTTCTGCCTGGAAACTGGAGATTGTCCATAGCAACCAAAAAGTGTACCTTTATGTCAAAAGTGGTTTTAGACCAGCTAGAATACACCGATAAAAAATTAGAATCACAATTTATCATCAAACAATAAATTTAATGACAGCGACTATTCTGCAACTGAGCAAATTTCAGTGTTTTTGATTTGATTACATTATTGAATCATTTTTATTATATTATAATTTATGATTTTGTGTTTCAAACTTTATCATACCCAGGATGTCTACTAGACTCTGGTTCGGACAGATTTAAGTGAGTCATTCATAAAAATTGCATGCCTACAATATAAAAACGCCAAATTTCCATGCAAAATAATTGTACCGCTTTCAGCACTAAATTCCAGACAGAATCATACCGCCAGGGAGGTTAATGTCATACAGTTCTGTGTGCGTTACTGCCAGTTTAAGGCCATATAGTTTTGTGCGTTACTGACTGCCAGTTTAACGCCATTTACTTCTGTGTGCGTTACTGCCAGTTTAATGCCATATACTTCTGTGTGTGTTACTGCCAGTTTAACGCCATATCATTTTGCGTATGTTACTGACAGTTTAATGCCATATAGTTTTGCGTGCGTTACTGCCAGTTTAACGCCATATCGTTTTGTGTGCATTAATGTCAGTTTAATGCCATATAGTTCTGTGGGCATTACTGCCTGTTTAATGCCATTTACTTCTGTGTGCATTACTACCAGTTTAACGCCATTTACTTCTGTGTGCGTTACTGCCAGTTTAACGCCATATTGTTTTGCGTGTGTTACTTCCAGTTTACACCATATAGTTTTGTTTGTTACTGCAAGTTTAACGCCATATAGTCCTGTGTGCATTACTGCCAGTTTACCGCCATATAGTTCTGTGTGCGTTATTGCCAGTTTAATGCCATATAGTTTTGTGAATAGCTGCCAGTTTAACGCCATATAGTTCTTTAGTATCATACAGTAGAGAACTTTTAAAAAACATTTGTTTTCTTTTTTGTTGTATTGCTATTTGGGACCTTCACATCCTGTCACTGGGCCAACAGGAATTGTGAGAAAAAAAGTTAAATCCCCTTTAAAGTCAGTTACCACTGGAGCAAGTATCTTTATTGGAAGATTTTCCATCTATTCCTGTTCTGCTGACAACTCAAATTTTTTTTCGTTTTTTTTTATTATTTTGGTCCTTTATTAAAAACAATACAATAAACGCAGGCTTTATAGGGCCTTGAAATCTTTAAGACCGATCGAAATTGAATAGGGTGGCCCATACAAAGGGGTTGGTTTTAGAAAATCATTATGTATCTTGTGAAAGGGGGAATTTGTGGTTTCTTTTCTATCACCCTTCCTGGTTTCCAGCGCCACAAAAGATCCCGCGATTTGCCCACTCCATGTAAAAGCTGAACAATGTTTAGGGTGAGATTACTCCGTCCTGATTGAGTGTTTGAAATGCGGCCCTCCTGTTCAGCGTCATTCTTTATTTAGATAATCTACACATGTTTGCAAAACATACTCAGCTTTGTTTGTTGCAGTAATTAATGGCATTACAACAGCATGTGCTTCAACTTCCTGCGGTCATGCGGCAATAAATAAAATGATTTCTCATATGTACATAAGGAGGACCTGAGATCAGTGGGGGCAAAAAAATGGAATCAAAATGTATGTGTGTGTTTATATACACTGTACATACATATATATTTGTATAGTTCCTCTTCGCAAGTCCCTTACCATTCATTATATATATAAGTATATACTCACCAGACACTTTATTAGGCCCCCCTTGCTAGTAGCGGGTCGGACCCCCTTTATTAGGTCCACCTTGCTAGTAGCGGGTCGGACCCCCTTTATTAGGTCCCCCTTGCTAGTAGCGGGTTGGACCCCCTTTATTAGGTCCCCCTTGCTAGTAGTGGGTTGGACCCCCTTTATTAGGTCCACCTTGCTAGTAGCGGGTTGGACCCCCTTTATTAGGCCCCCCTTGCTAGTAGCAGGTCGGACCCCCTTTATTAGGTCCACCTTGCTAGTAGTGGGTTGGACCCCCTTTATTAGGCCCCCTTTGCTAGTAGCGGGTTGGACCCCCTTTATTAGGTCCACCTTGCTAGTAGCAGGTCGGACCCCCTTTATTAGGTCCACCTTGCTAGTAGCGGGTTGGACGCCCTTTATTAGGTCCCCCTTGGTAGTATCGGGTTGGACCCCCTTTATTAGGTCCACCTTGCTAGTAGCGGGTTGGACCCCCTTTATTAGGTCCCCCTTGCTAGTAGCGGGTTGGACACCCTTTATTAGGTCCTCCTTGCTAGTAGTGGGTTGGACCCCTTGATTAGGTCCCCCTTGCTAGTAGCGGGTTGGACCCCCTTTATTAGGTCCTCCTTGCTAGTAGCGGGTTGGACCCCCTTTATTAGGCCCCCCTTGCTAGTAGCGGGTTGGACCCCCTTTATTAGGTCCCCCTTGCTAGTAGCGGGTTGGACCCCCTTTATTAGGTCCCCCTTGCTAGTAGCGGGTTGGACCCCCTTTATTAGGTCCCCCTTGCTAGTAGCGGGTTGGACCCCCTTTATTAGGTCCACTTTGCTAGTAGCGGGTTGGACCCCCTTTATTAGGCCTCCCTTGGTAGTAGCGGGTTGGACCCCCTTGATTAGGTCCCACTTGCTAGTAGCGGGTTGGACCCCCTTTATTAGGTCCCCCTTGCTAGTAGCGGGTTGGACCCCCTTTATTAGGTCCACTTTGCTAGTAGCGGGTTGGACCCCCTTTATTAGGCCTCCCTTGGTAGTAGCGGGTTGGACCCCCTTTATTAGGTCCCACTTGCTAGTAGCGGGTTGGACCCCCTTTATTAGGTCCCCCTTGCTAGTAGTGGGTTGGACCCCTTGATTAGGTCCCCCTTGCTAGTAGCGGGTTGGACCCCCTTTATTAGGCCCTCCTTGCTAGTAGCGGGTTGGACCCCCCTTTATTAGGTCCCCCTTGATAGTAGCGGGTTGGACCCCCTTTATTAGGTCCCCCTTGCTAGTAGCGGGTTGGACCCCCTTTATTAGGTCCCCCTTGCTAGTAGCGGGTTGGACCCCCTTTATTAGGTCCCCCTTGCTAGTAGCGGGTTGGACCCCCTTTATTAGGTCCCCCTTGCTAGTAGCGGGTTGGACCCCCTTTATTAGGTCCCCCTTGGTAGTAGCGTGTTGGACCCACTTTTGCCTTCATTCTTGGTGGCAGAGACACAACAAGGTGTTGGAAACGTTCCTCAGAGATTTTGCTCCAAAGTGACCTGATAATATCACACAGTTGCTGCAGATTTGTCGGCTGCACATCCATGATGCCAATCATCTCCCGTTCCACCACATCCCAAAGGTGTTCTATTGGATGAGATGTGGTGAGTGTGGAGGCCGTTGGAGGACAGGGACCTCATTGTCCAGTGGTGAGATGATTGGAGCTTTGTGATATGGTGACATTATCCTGCTGGAAGGAGCCATCAGAAGATGGGGACACCCCAGCCTGAACCGGTGATACCGCATCCCCCACACCATTACACCCCCACCACCAGCCTGAACCGGTGATACCCCATCCCCCACACCATTACACCCCCACCACCAGCCTAAACCGGTGATACCCCATCCCCCACACCATTACACCCCCACCACCAGCCTGAACCGGTGATACCCCATCCCCCACACCATTACACCCCCCACCACCAGCCTGAACCGGTGATACCCCCATCCCCCACACCATTACACCCCCCCCACCAGCAGCCTGAACCGGTGATACCCCCTCCCCCACACCATTACACCCCCACCACCAGCCTGAACCGGTGATACCCCATCCCCCACACCATTACACCCCCACCACCAGCCTGAACCGGTGATACCCCATCCCCCACACCATTACACACCCCCACCACCAGCCTGAACCGGTGATACCCCATCCCCCACACCATTACACCCCCCACCACCAGCCTGAACCGGTGATACCCCATCCCCCCACACCATTACACCCCACACCACCAGCCTGAACCGGTGATACCCCATCCCCCACACCATTACACCCCCACCACCAGCCTGAACCGGTGATACCCCATCCCCACACACCATTACACCCCCACCACCAGCCTGAACCGGTGATACCCCATCCCCCCACACCATTACACCCCCACCACCAGCCTGAACCGGTGATATCCCATCCCCCACACCATTACATCTCCACCACCAGCCTGAACCGGTGATACCCCACCCCCCACACCATTACACCCCCACCACCAGCCTGAACCGGTGATACAAGGCAGGATGGATCCATGCGCCAAATTCTGACCCCACCATCTGAATGTCGGAGCTGAAATCCAGACTCATCAGACCCGGCAACTTTTTTCCAATCTTCTATTGTGCAATGTTGGTGATCCTGTGCCAATTGTAGCCTCCGTTTCCTATTCTTAGCTGACAGGAGTGGCAGCCGGTAGGGTCTTCTGCTGCTGTAGCTCATCTGCTTCAAGGTTGGATGTGTTGTGCAATCTCGATCCAGCAATGTGCATGAGAGCAGTGGCTCTCTGTGGTTCTCTCCCTCCTCATTGGCTCAGACAGCAGCGTGAGCCATTGGCTCCGGCTGCTGGTAATCACAGTCAGTGAGCCAATGAGGAGATGGATGAAATCCCATAAGGGCACCCAAAGAGGGGAGACTGCACACCCGCCACACACCCTCCCCCCCCCCCTGCACACGCCTGTGTCAGCCAGTGAGGAGAGAGAAACCTGGGAGAGCCGCCGCCCTCCGCACATTGCACCGGAGAAGACAGCGATTATCGGTAGCGGCTACAGCCGCACCCATAATCGCAAGAGAATCCGGCAGGCTGGTTGTACCCAAGTTGATCGACCAACTTGATACATTCGGCCTGCCCATTAACGGTTCGAATCTCAGCCGGTTCCTGCTGAACTCTGTACGGTCGGAGCCTTTGCTGAGCGTTTTTTTTTTTTTTTTTTGCACAGATTTTTTTTCCTCGGTTTGTTTTTTTTTTTTTTTTTTTTTCATATTTTCCAAACAGAATATTCTTTAATCTTTTCATATAAGTGACATGACAGACATAAGTGTATTTGTACGGCGGGGAAACACAAAGAGACTGTGAATGTAGTAAATGAGGCTGGATGAACGTTACCAAACATCCTCCAAAGCGTTGCTGCGAGGCGCGCGGAATGACGGTAAACATGCACTTCTATATGTTTGTATGACCCGTAATTACCTGCGCCGGGTCAGCATGACGCCACTCCATGTTTTGCAATCAGTAACAAAAAAAAAAGGTAGAACGTTCACAGCTCTGGATGCAAAAACAAAAAAAAAAAAAAAAAGAGAAACAAAAAAAAAAAAAAGAAAAGCTTTGAGCGTTTCTGTTTTCCCCGATGTAATAAGAATAATAATCTGATGGAGAAAGTTAATAATAGCAGACAAAGGAATCCCAGAGCGCCCCGAGCAGATAATGAAAGAATGTTACAGAAATGACATAATTAGAGAAAGCCCAGATATTACATTGTTATCATTTATTCCAGAATATTCATCGACGTTCATTTGTTCAGAAAATTCCATCGCTGACAATTTTTGGGGGAATAATTTGTGCGCGGAAATAACGAGTGAAGGTTCTGGATTTGTATTCATAGTCTAAAGCAGGAGTCTCCACCAAACGTCCTAAATAATGGGCCAGTCCACTGGCCACCAGAGTTTAGGGGGACCGGACTGTGACCCGAGAGAGTAGAAAGAAAAATATTACATATCAATAGGAGGAGGGATAGTGCCCCATCATTGGTGTCAGTGGGAGGAATAGTGCCCCATTATTGGTGTCCATGGGAGGAATAGTGCCCCATCATTGGTGTCCATGGGAGGAATAGTGCCCCATCATTGGTGTCAGTGGGAGGAATAATGCCCCATCATTGGTATCAGTGGGAGGAATAGTGCCCCATCATTGGTGTCAGTGGGAGGAATAGTGTCCCATCATTGGTAGCAGTGGGAGGAATAGTGCCCCATCATTGGTGTCAATGGGAGGAATAGTGTACCATCATTGGTATCAGTGGGAGGAATAGTGCCCCATCATTGGTGTCAGTGGGAGGAATAGTGCCCCATCATTGGTGTCAGTGGGAGGAATAGTGCCCCATCATTGGTGTCAATGGGAGGAATACTGCCCCATCATTGGTGTCAATGGGAGGAATAGTGTACCATCATTGGTATCAGTGGGAGGAATAGTGTTTCATCATTGGTATCAGTGGGGGGAATAGTGCCCCATCATTGGTGTCAGTGGGAGGAATAGTGTCTCATCATTGGTGTCAGTGGGAGGAATAGTGCCCCATCATTGGTGTCAGTGGGAGGAATAGTGTCCCATCATTGGTATCAGTGGGAGGAATAGTGCCCCATCATTGGTGTCAATGGGAGGAATAGTGCCTCATCATTGATATCAGTGGGTGGAATAGTGCCCCATCATTGGTGTCAATGGGAGGAATAGTGCCTCATCATTGATATCAGTGGGTGGAATAGTGCCCCATCATTGGTGTCAGTGGGGGGGATAGTGCCCCATCATTGGTGTCAGTGGGAGGAATAGTGCCCCATCATTGGTATCAGTGGGAGGAATAGTGCCCCATCATTGGTGTCAATGGGAGGAATAGTGCCTCATCATTGATATCAGTGGGTGGAATAGTGCCCCATCATTGGTGTCAATGGGAGGAATAGTGCCTCATCATTGATATCAGTGGGTGGAATAGTGCCCCATCATTGGTGTCAGTGGGGGGGATAGTGCCCCATCATTGGTGTCAGTGGGAGGAATAGTGCCCCATCATTGGTGTCAGTGGGAGGAATAGTGTCCCATCATTGGTGTCAGTGGGGGGGAATAGTGCCCCATCATTGGTGTCAGTGAAAGCCACCCCCCCCCCCCCCCCGCATTCCCTCATCATTGGCTTTAATTGACAGCAGCAGGAGCAAATGGCTCGCAGTGCTCCAGCAAAACCAGTGAGACCCGGAAGTGAGGGGAGAGAAGAGATGCAGACAAGCACAGCGCTGAATTCAGCCGCGGTACCTGAGGTTGCCGAGATACGGAGATGCTGCCAGATTGTTGATACCTTTCCCATTGCTTGCAGAGTCACCCACAGCTCAACACTCAGGATAAGCTTTTACCTGCCGACTACGTCTGGGTTCAGCCTCTCCCAGGACGCAGTCCCAACTCTTAGGCTGCTAAACGCACCAACAAGGTGGGGAGCCCCTTCTGGTGGTCTGTTTTGGCCGAGGTGTTCTCTAATTAGAGACGTTATCCCTCTTGTGGCATGCCTGCTGTGGCATCCGGATTTAGCGGATTTAGCGGATTTAGTGGATTTAGCGGCTGTGTGGACTCGTTTCAGGTCTGTTCTTTCCTCTTATATAGTTGAAATGTCTCCAGGGTTGTCATTTTTCATTTCCAATGTATAGGTACTAAGGGGGGAGGGGGCGCTTATGCAGGGGTTCCTCTGATGCCGTTCTCCCTCTTTGCGGGTCCCTGGGGCTCACGCATGGCTCCCCTATCTTTTTTGATTGGCCCCAACAGACTTGAGCATTGCCGCCGTTCTGCGCATGTGCGGTGGTCTCCGGGTCTTCGGCGGCCATGTTTTTCGGGGGCCTGGAGACGCCGCGTCGGCCATTTTGGAAATGGGAAAAGGCTTCCCTTGGGTGGCGCGGACCTCCTGCATAGGAGGAGGAAGGCAGGTGGGGCGGAGCTACTTTAAAGGGCAGAGATACAAAAAAGGGATGGCAGAGGAGTATCCAGAGATAGGTGAGTGAAAAGGGATAGCAGGATGGCTATATGGTGGGGGATGGAAGACCCTCTGCCCAGATTGTTTTTTGGCAAAAAAATAAAAATAAGGATGTGGGTTTATGTGCATATGTATGTGTGTTTCCCTCTCTTTCTCTCTTCTTATTACCCTTCTCTGTTGCCATGCCGTCCCCTTTGCACCTTTCGGTACTTCCACCAGCATGAGCCTACCGCCACACAACCAAGACCGCCACACTATCAGGTAAGGGCCAACTCTGGGTAAGTAAGAAGATGCGGGAGAAAAGAGTGCGTTATGCCCTGACGGGCGTGTGCCTTCTTGCCTGTTTCAGCCCCGGCCACTCACACACCCGCTCTAGGAGGTCCAGAGACCCTCCGGATCGTCAGGAATTTTTCAGGGCAGAAAGTGACTCCTCCAGACCTGACAGACCCCAGTACAGGGGACGCAAATGTACGCGTAAAAGAAAACGCACAGCTTCTCCTCCAAGGGCTCAGCGCCCCAAAAGACAAATGTTGGTCATGTGGAGACGACCCCATGCCAGGAAAGCTCATTTGCAGCAGCTGCTTCAGACAGCTTGCCAGCGACCAGGAGTATGAGAGTCAGCAGATGTCTCCTTGGCAGAATTTTCCGGTCGGCTCGGACACAACAAGGGACAGAAGCGGGTGACCAGAGTGTGGGCCCGGCACCAGGCCAGGCCATTCGACCCTCTCTAACTAGAGAGTTACCAGGCCCTTCAGGGGCGACTCCAGCCCAGCGGATCAGGTGGGCTGATTCACCAGACCCAGTATTACAGCCAACCTTCCAGGCAGAAGGAGAAGATACCGCCTCCTCCTCAGCTGAGGAGCCTGAAGGTTCAGGCTTTGAATTTGCAATGGTGCAGCCATTCATTAAGGCAGTAAAAGCTGCACTGGAATGGGAAGACCCCCAGAAATTCCTCCGAAGAAGAAGAAGACTTATTATCCCCACCTAAAGAAACAGGCTTTCCTCTTATGACAGAAATAAGAGGCCTGTTTCTAGAGGAATGGGAGAAAGGAGAGAGAAACAATCTTTTTCAACAAACAGGTTGCAGAAATTGTATCCACTCACGGAAGAGGATGCAGCGTCCCTATCTAACCCACCAACGGCGGATGCGGCAGTTACTAGACTTTGCTGATAGACTAGATTTGCTGATCCGAAAAATTATCCGATCCGTGAGTTTGGGGGGGACAGATGTACAGAGGGGGAACAGATATATGAGTGTGGGGGGGGGACAGACGTGTAGTGGGGTACAGAGGGGAAACAGATATATGTGTTGGGGGGGGGGGGCAGACATGCAGGGGGTACAGAGGGGAAATCGACCTGCTACAGTAATACTAGACCCGCCCCTAAGAATAAAAAAAAAAAAGTCAGTTACTTTGCTGAGTAACTAATTACTTTTCCAATGTAGTAACTGAGTTACTAACTCAGTTACTTTTTTTGGGAGAAGTAATTTGTAACTTAACTAATTACTTTTTTAAAAGTAAGATGACCAACACTGCTCCTCATCTCCTGTCGCAAGGAGATATCCCACAACCGCAACCATCACGACTGGCCTTAGCGGCCTGGAGATTGAAAGGCAGGGGTTGCAAGAGTTAGGATGTTCTCCAGAGGTAATTAGGACTTTACAAAATTCCAGAAAGGGGGTCAACCAATGCCATCTATTCCAGAATATGAGAAAGATTCACAAGCTTTGCAGCCGGATGTCAGTTTGACCCTAGTGACCCAAATGTGTCTCAAATCCTGTCTTTCCTACAAACCAGATTGGACTTGGGGCTCAGCCTAAGTTCACTTAAGGTGCAGATTTCAGCCATCTCAGCTTTTACCCAAAAGAAGTGGGCAGCAAAACCTGCTGGTGGAACGCTTCATGAGAGCGGTACTTAGACTGCGCACCCTCCCAAGAGAAATAGGTTCCCTCAATCGGACCTGGCAGTAGTCCTCAATTTTCTAGCAAGCCTTCCTTGTGCTCCCACGGAAGACTGTTCACTATGGGATATCACCTTAAAAACGGCATTCCTAATAGTCACAACTTCAGGGGGAAGGGTGTCGGAACTCCAAGAATTTAGAACAGCTGAACCTTATACCATATTCTTCCCAGACAGGGTTGTGATAAGACCATTGGATCACTTTGTCCCAAAAGTGGCATCAACATTTCACCTCTTCAATGAATGGGTGCCTCCAGCCTTCCCAGCAGAAGCAGATGCTGGCCTGCATGAGTTGGACATTCCCAAAGTCCTCAAAGCCTATCTCCAGGCTACTTCTTCGGTCAGATGTTCAGACAGACTTTTTATTATACCTCCCGGAAAATGTAAAGCCTCGGCTAGAACCATCTCAGCCTGGATTGTTAAAACTACTCAGCGGCCGGGAAGTGCCCATCAGTGCCGCCTATCAGTGCTTATAATTGCTACCTATCAGTGCCCATCAGTGCTGCCTATCAGTGCCCCTAAGTTCTGCCTATCAGTGCCCATCAGTGCCGCCTATAAGTATCCATCAGTGCTGCATATCAGTGCCTCCTCATCAGTGCCCATCAGTGCCACCTCATTGGTGCTCATCAGTGCCGCCTCATCAGTGCCTCCTCATCAGCACACATCAGCGAAGGAGAAAAATTACTTACAACAGAAACCTTTCTTAGTTTTTTTTAATTTTCACTCACAAAATAAAAAAGATAAAATAAAAAAAAATACACGAACAAAAAAATATTTATCTAAAAATATTTGAAATAAAGGGACACTGGTATTGGGATCAGGGCCGCTGATAGGGCAGTAGACCCGGCCCTGTTGTACGGGGCCCGGTGTCCTGTCGGAAACTGTTCCCCATCACATAGTGTCTGCTGTGTACTGTGCATGCGCAGTACACAGCACAAGCAGATTCCGAAAATAGCCGAAGATGAACGACGCCTGCGCCGTGAGTCCAGGTTCAAGCCCCACCATCCAAGTGGACATAGAGTTAGAATCCAAAAGAGCCGAGCGCAGCGAGGCCGTGCCCGGAGCGTGGTGAGCGAAGTGAGCCCGCGAGGCGCCCTCTAACTATTTGCAGCCCTATGTCCACTTGGATGGTGAAGCTTGCATCTGGACTCACGGCGCAGGCGCCGTTCTTCTTCGGAGATTTTCCAAATCTCCTTGTGCTCCGTACTGGGCAAGCGCTGCGCCTGCGCAGTACGGGGCGGACAAAATTTGATAGGCGGACACTTTCGCTGGATTGGAAGGGTGATATCTCTGTCATCACTGCAGCAATGATCAGATATAATTTTTTTAGCCACAGTGATTCTGCACAAAGTAAAAGTAATCATGGGCATCCGCAGAACGGGGGGGGGCATAATTTTAAAGTCTCCCATGCTCTGACCCTTTTCGACAATGTCATTATCACGGTCAGAGACTGCAGACGTAGTACAGGAGATGGTCAGAGACTGCAGACATGGCACAAGAGACTGTCAGAGACTGCAGACATGGCACAAGAGACTGTCAGAGACTGCATACATGGCCCAAGAGACTGTCAGAGACTGCATACATGGCCCAAGAAACTGTCAGAGACTGCATACATGGCCCAAGAGACTGCCAGTGACTGCATACATGGCTCAAGAGACTGTAAGAGACTGCAGACATGGCACAAGAGATGACCAGAGACTGTATACATGGCCCAAGAGACTGTCAGAAACTGAATACATAGCTCAAGAGACTATAAGAGACTGGGGACATGGCACAAGAGACTCTAAGAGACTGCATACATGTGGGGGTGACAGAGAGAGAGGGGGGGTGACAGAGTGAGGGGTGATGGAAAGAGATATAGGGGGTGAAATAAAGAGACAGGGGGGATGACAGAGAGAGACAGAGGGGGGTGTCAGAGAGAAAGGGGGTGACAGAGAGAGGGGGGTGACAGAAAGAGACAGAGGGGGGTGACAGAGAGAGACATAGGGGGTGACATAGAGAGAGGAGTGTGACAGAGAGAGACAGAGGGGTGGGGTGGCAGAGAGAGGGGGTGAAAAAAACAGAGGGGTGACAGAGAGAGGGGGTGACAGAGAGAGAGAGGGGGGTGACAGAGAAGGGTGATGGGGGGGTCAGAGAGAGGGACCCCCCTAGCCATGTCTGCAGTCCCTCAAGTGCCCCTATGTCCCAGTGGTGTGTGTAATGCTCAATACGGTACTTTGCATGCCAGTAGGATGTCCATGATGGCCAGCAGCTGGCAAGACCTGTTTTCATACTGAGTGAGGACAGGGCCGCCCGCCAGCGCCAGGATAAAGACCGAGTGGGGAACAAACTCCTGATCCGATCCCTGATTCCAGGGGGGGCACTTGCCCCCCCTTGCCTCTACCTGCGGACGCCCATGAAAGAAATCCTAGTCTAGATTACTTTTACTGGCAGTGGAAGGGGGTCCCTGCACTACCTTCAAGATGCAACCAGTAGCATTCGTTTCCTGGGATACAGTTAGGGATGTGGTCTAAAAGACCCCAGATCTCTCCAAAAAGAGGACCTGTCATGGCCCTGCTATCACGAGGGATGTTATTCATCCCTTGTGAAAGCAAAAAAAAAAAAAAAAATGAAAAGATACAATGTAATTTTTTCAACAAAATAAAATTAAAAAGACATGTAAACTGCTCCAGCTTCTTCGTGCTTATGCGCAATTGCGAACGCACATGTTGGCCCTGCATGCATGTGCAGGGGCGGACTGACAACTCATGGGGCCCCCGGGCAATAGGAGATTATGGGGCCCCCGGGCAATCAGAGATTATGGGGCCACACAGTATACACACAGTATACAATCACACAGTATACACAGTACACACATACATGTACACACAGTATACACACAGTATACACACAGTATACACATACATGTACACACAGTATACACACAGTATACACATACATGTACACACAGTATACACACAGTATACACACAGTATACAATCACACAGTATACACATATATGTACACACAGTATACACATATATGTACACACAGTATACACACAGTATACACATATATGTACACACAGTATACACACAGTATACACATACATGTACACACAGTATACACACAGTATACAATCACACAGTATACACATATATGTACACACAGTATACACAGACATGTTTCTATTGGCTGAGAAGGTACTGGAGAGGCGGGGCAGCCATAATCTCTGGATTTTTAGACCAAAAGGATGTCGGTAAGGGACATTTCAGAAACAGATGTAAAAATAAAACACAGATTTTTATATACTGTCCCTGGTTTTACTAAGGCTGGCAACCCTGATGGGCCCCCCTAGTGGCCTGGGGCCCTCGGGAAGTGCCCGAGTGGCCAAATGGCCAGTCCGCCCATGTGCATGTGTAAACGGCAACAAACCTACCTTTTGTTTTGAGCCGGGGTTAGGGGTGGGGACAGGGGTGGGGTCAAGGGCGTGGTCGAAGGGGGCCCCCGTACAGCCTACCTGACATAATTTCTAACAGTGGCCCTGATTGGGATTTTCGTTTTTTTTTAGCAACAAATAAAAAACCCAGTGGTGATTAAATATCACCCAAAAAAAAAGCTCTTATCTGTATCAAGAAGAAGAAAAATTTGGGTACAGTGTTGCGTGACGGCCATATTGTAATTCAAAGCGTGACAGCGCTGAAAGCTGAAAAACTGGCCTGGGCAAGAAGGGGGTGCAAGTGCCCGGCGTTGAAGTGGTTAATACCACCACCGGCAAGCCTAACTGAGCCGTAAAAAAAAATTCAAGAATATACACCTGCTTCAAAAACTGCGGAGCCTTGCCTTTTGGTTGATATAAGTATGTAGCCCACATAGGAGACCAACGTATATAAAAGAACGTACCACTGAATGCTTGAATGGGGTTTTAAAGCCCCTTTGCGAAATATAATTTGAACCTTTTTTTTTCTCCAAAGCTAATTCGGTCCTGAAGCAAAAAAACATTCTTGCTCAGTTGGCCCGCATCTCAAAACCTTAAATAAACCGCCCTCTGGACCTTAAAGCATTACTATGTGGCGTCCAAAGCAAAAGGAGAATAGAGTTTAACATTTTTGACCCGTGTTTCAAACCACCGAGAGCTGGAACTGGACCGAAAGGAAAATCAACTCGTCAATTCTATTTTTCAACATTCCTTATGCCAACAGCAGCTGCCATTCATCCCCTCTCTGTAGATTTGGCCCCAAAAGTAACGTATATCTAACGAATGACACAAAAAAATAAAATGGGGGGGAAAGGGGGAGGGGGGGGGCGCTACAAAAGACATCATTTTAAAAACTAACCTGGAAAACCCCCGCCGTCCCCTCAGACCCCAGTTAGACAGATTAAGGACCGTGTTAAAACAAACATATTTCTTCAGGGCTTCAACTGGACATTTGAGACAACTACGGCAGTCAACAATGGCTTCTTTAATAGACTTCCCGCTACGCGCGACGTTCCAGAAGTCAACTTTCAACACTCCAGTGCCAGCAAAAAGAGTTAAATCTGTTTTCCAATTGGATGGCGCATACTATTTATTTTTTGCATTCTTGAATCCCAAAATGAATGAATATTACATAAACAAGGCTAAAACAAAAAACGAATATTACACAAACATAAACAAGGCTAAATCAAAAAATGAATATTACAAAAACATAAACAAGGCTAAAACAAAAAAGGAATATTACAAAAACATAAACAAGGCTAAATCAAAAAATGAATATTACACAAACATAAACAAGGCTAAAACAAAAAATGAAGATTACACAAACATAAACAATGCTGAAAACAAAAAGAGAATATTACGCAAACATAAACAAGGCTAAAACAAAAAAGGAATATTACACAAACATAAGCAAGGCTAAAACCAAAAATGAATATTACACACATAAACAAGGCTAAAACAAAAAAGGAATATTACACAAACATAAACAAGGATAAAACAAAAAATGAATATTACACAAACATAAACAAGGCTAAAACAAAAAAGGAATATTACAAAATCATAAACAAGGCTAAAACAAAAAATGAATATTACACAATCATAAACAAGGCTAAAACAAAAAAGGAATATTACACAAACATAAACAAGGCTAAAACAAAAAATGAATATTACACAAACATAAACAAGGCTAAAACAAAAAATGAATATTACACAATCATAAACAAGGCTAAAACAAAAAAGGAATATTACACAAACATAAACAAGGATAAAACAAAAAATGAATATTACACAAACATAAACAAGGCTAAAACAAAAAATGAATATTACACAATCATAAACAAGGCTAAAACAAAAAAGGAATATTACACAAACATAAACAAGGCTAAAACAAAAAAGGAATATTACAAAATCATAAACAAGGCTAAAACCAAAAATGAATATTGCACAAACATAAACAAGGATAAAACAAAAAGCGAATATTACACAAACATAAACAATGCTAAAACAAAAAAGGAATATTACACAAACATAAATAAGGCTAAAACAAAAAAGGAATATTACACAAACATAAATAAGGCTAAAACAAAACTAAAATATGTTGGTGTCTGTAAGTTCTATTAGCCTGGTAGGTATTATTACCACATAAAATTAACTAATATTGCTACAAATGATAACATAATATAATTATTATTAAGTGATGTTAATCAGATGGCTGAGTTTCGAAAATTATTATGACAGTTTTTTTTTTAACCACTTAAGCTCCGGAAGGTTTTTTACCCCCTTCCTGACCAGGCCATTTTTTTGGCGATGCAGCACTGCGTTATTTGACTGACAACTGCGCGGTTGTGTGACGCTGTACCCATATAACATTTTTGTCCTTTTTTCCCCATTAATAGAGATTTCTTTTGATGGTATTTGATCGCCTCTGCGGTTTTAATTCATGTGCTATAAACAAAAAAAAAGAACGACAATTTTGAAAAAAATATATATATTTTATATATATTTTTTTTTTACTTTCTGCTATAAAACATATCCAATAAAAAAAAATGTAAAAATCGAATTTCTTCATCAATTTGGGCCAATATGTATTCTGCTACATCATTTTGGCAAACTAAAATCCCAATAAACGTATATGGATTGGTTTGCGCAAACGTTATAGCGTTTACAAATGTTGGGATATTTTTTATTTTTTTACTAGTAATGGTGGTAATCAGCGACTAATAGCAGGACTGCAATATTGCGGCAGACAAAGCAGACACCTAACTGACACTTTTGACACTTTGTGGGAACCAGTGACACGAATACAGTAACTGTACTAATGACACTGGCTTTGACTAGGGGAAGGCAAAGGTCCGTGTTCCTGCTTAGCAGAAACACAGGATCAATTACATAGTTACATAGTAGGTGAGGTTGAAAAAAAGACACAAGTCCATCGAGTCCAACCTATGCGTGTGATTATATGTCAATATCAATGCCTTCCCTTCGGACAGAACGACAATCTGCCTTGTTTACATAGGCAGATAGTCGTTCTGCCTGTGTACTGTGTAATCAGTGGGTGCCGGCGTACATTAATGTGTATTGCCCGCCGCTGGGTTGCCGGGGTGGTGCACGCGTGCCTCAGACCCGGAAGTATCAGATCACGTACTAGTTACGTGGTCTGACGCAGTGCGGCCGCACGGCCACAGTAAATGTACGGCGGGCGGTCCGTAAAGGGTTGAAGGCACTTCTTAGAGATAGATATTTTCAATTTAAATGTGATAAATAAAGCAACTGAAAATGTATAATAATATCAGACAAGGCATACATAACATAACATACATGGTTCTGGTATTTTTATTATAATATAATATATATTGTACAAACATAAATGTATACCATTTTAGCTCTATATATATATATATATATATATATATATATATATATATATATATATATATATATATATATAGATAGATAGATAGATAGATATAGATATAGATATATAGATATAGATAGATATA
Organism: Lithobates sylvaticus; assembly: GCA_028564925.1. Lineage (NCBI taxonomy): Eukaryota > Metazoa > Chordata > Amphibia > Anura > Ranidae > Lithobates > Lithobates sylvaticus. The sequence continues at coordinate 43,553,961 of CM053038.1, read as the reverse complement.
GATAGATATAGATATATTAATATATTAGTATAAATAATATATTAAAAATGTGAAGTAGTGAACTTTCACCAAGCTATCGTAATCTTAATATTAAATATAATTAGGAGATGTGAAAAAAAATAAGAAATACATTTTTTGGGGGGGGGGGGTAAAATGGGGCTGACAAATTAGAAGGGAGGCTAGGTGGGTTAGGACATTGGAGGTCTTAGAAATGGGGGTAAAATAAAAATTTAAAATTAACATTTTCATTGACAGAGCTCCTACAACATTTTTATTTTGAATAGTTGTGATTTACAATTTTTTTGTTAATAAACATTTATTACTGCATTTAATTATACCCAAAATAATTGAAATATAATTTTCTATAAATGTAATAATAATTTAAATAAAAAAATAATAATATTGGAAAACTTCTAATGGAACCTGTTACCCATTTTGTTACATTATTATATTGTTACACTGTGCTGTAATTATTTTGAAATACACAATAAAATCTTTATGTAAAAAAAATAAATAATAATAATAATAATTTTCCATGAACAGCTTTGTTGTAAATATATACAATAAAAGGTAAACAATGTTTAGAATGTTCTACAATTATTTTCAAATATATGCATTGATTAAAGTGATCGAGTCAATACAGTTAATAAATGTTGACCCTTTGCAAGTGATTGAGTGGGACAAGAATTTGTAGAAAGACTCTAATATTCTAATTCTAATATTCTATTCTAATAGTCTAATAAGACTCCAATATTTGTAGATAGACACCCGTATTTGGGTTTTTGTCATTTCAACGTTTTTTTAAAGATTATAGACCATTAGCTGCTGGAAAAAAAGTTCCTCCCTAGAAAAACTCCACAGTTTTTAAGCTTTTCAAGCTCTTCTTTTTATAGATACCTCCAAACTATGCATCTGCTCCTGATGAGTGGTAATGTAACCACGAAACGCGTAGAGCTTGTTTATGATGCTATGTCACAGTTTCTAGGTCTACCTCTTATACCATAATACATCTCTACTATAATGAACCAACTGTTTATTACTAATATGCTTATATGATACCATTGCAATGTGGTCTACATGCCTTAGGTCTGTCACTCATTTTTTCAACTATGTTGAGATATTTGTTCTAAATTATGAACTGTTCAGACTTTATCCATCAAGATCTAATAATACGCTGTATCATTTTTATTTATCTGGTACTTTTATTATTTCTATCCTACTATGTTGAGATAATTGTCTTTTACTATGAACTGTTCAGATTGTATCCACCGAGACCTAATATCCTATTGTATAATGTGTATTGACTTATCATTATACCTTCAATGTGCATGTATACCCTTTGTAATAAATAATTATATTTATCTTGATTGGTCCATTCTTGAGTTAGTAATGTGCTTCACACAAAGTCCCAAAAATTGTTCTCTTCTGTTCAAGCTTTTCATGGTGATTTTATTTTTATTTTATCAGAAGTGTGTGTTCAGTTCTGTAACATATTTATAAAACACTTTAGAAATTACATTTTAGAGTCAGAAAATGATTAACGGACCACCCTATAATACACACGGAGTGCAAGAATTACCCCTCTGAGGGTATGTAACCGGCCCATGATCACATAGTTACATAGTTTGAAAAAAAAAAAATGCATGCACCTTGAGTTAAACCAATACAAAAGAATAAATCAATTAAAAACTTGCATCCCCAGAACCCTAGGCCCAATAATAAATAATAATAATAATAATTATTATTATTAATAATAATAATAATAATAATTATAATAATAATAATTAATAATAATAATTAGTATTATTATTATTATCAATATAAATAATAATAATAATAATAATAATAATAATAATAAAAAAAAATAATAATAATAATAATAATAATAATAGTAAAAAAAAAGCAAGGTCTTAGACCTTGCTTTTTTTTACTATTATTATTTATTATTGGGCTAGATCATCTAGCAGGGCAAAAAAAAAAAAATTCCGTCCTAATCTAGTTCAACAAACTAGAGTACACTGTAACACTTTTTTGTTTCCACAAACTGTTTTTTTTTGGGGGGGGGGGGGTCAACCCCATTTTTAAGGCTGTAAGCAAGTGGGAATGGGGTGGGGAATCAGTCAAAGAAGAAAAGAGAAGGAGATTATGGAATTTGAGGGAAGGAGACGAGTCACAGTTGTGAGAACGGCCATAAAGTAATTTGATAGTCATTGAAAATTGAAGTCCACATTCAGTGCGGTACACACTGGAGTAGATTTACTAAAACTGGCAAGTGCAAAATCTGGAGCAGCTGTGCATGGGAGCCAATCAGCTTCTAATTTTAGCTTCTAATTTCAGCTTCTTCAATGAAGCTTTGACAATAAAACCTGGAAGCTGATTGGTTACTATGCAGAGCTGCACCAGGATTTTGCACGCTCCAGTTTTAGTAAATAATCCCCAATAGTTACCCCTTCAAGGTATAAAAATATACATAGTTACCCCTTCAAGGTGCAAAAAGATACATAGTTACTCATTCAGGGTATAAAAAGATACATAGTTACAGTATAGGTACACCTTCAGTTTACGGTTTCTATGCAGGGCTGCACAAGAGCTTGCACTCTACAGTTTTAGTAAATCAACCCCCTAGTGCCAAGTGCACTAATATGGCTACAGCCAATGTAAGCTTCCCTGGATCAGCAATCTGCAGTGGCCCCCCGGGAATGTTTATATTTTACATGGTAAGGTTGGTAACATTTTTTAGTATTTTATGTATGAAGTTGGTATAAGCACGAGGTTCGTGATTTGATAAATTGAGAACTGTCAGTCCCAGGATAACTTGAGGCTCCCAGAATTCCTTGCTCTGTTGTCATTATTAGAGGCCCATCGTTTGATCAAGCCTGGGTGTAAAGTAGTATATTTATAAAGAAGTATATTACAGTATATATCAAGACTTGGTATTTTTTTGTAAATTAATTCTTTCATAGCAAGTGGAAAGATGAACAATAGTCCAAATTTTAAAGGGATGCATGGAGATTATACCCCCCCCCAAGTATTTATACATGGTGATCATATCCCCCCCCCAAGTATTTATACATGTTGATAATATCCCCCCTTATATATTTTATACATGGAGATCATATCCCCCTTATGTATTTATACATGGAGATCATATCCCCCCTTATATATTTATACATGGTGATCATATCCCCCCCCCAAGTATTTATACATGGTGATAATATCCCCCCTTATATATTTTATACATGGAGATCATATCCCCCTTATGTATTTATACATGGAGATCATATCACCCCTTATGTATTTATACATGGAGATCATATCCCCCCTTATATATTTATACATGGAGATCATATCCCCCCCCCCAAGTATTTATACATGGTGATAATATCCCCCCTTATATATTTTATACATGGAGATCATATCCCCCCTTATGTATTTATACATGGAGATCATATCCCCCTTATGTATTTATACACGGAGATCATAACCCCCTTATGTATTTATACACGGAGATCATATCCCCCTTATGTATTTATACATGGAGATCATATCCCCCCTTATATATTTATACATGGAGATCATATCCCCCCTTATATATTTATACATGGAGATCATATCCCCCCCCTTAGATATGTATACATGGAGATCATATCCCCCTTATGTACAGTTGTGCTCAATAAGAATTTATGATTTCTTGGCCATTTTTCAGAAAATATGAATAACACAAAAACTTTTCTTTCCCTCATGGTTAGTGTTTGGCTGAAGCCATTTATTATCAATCAACTGTGTTTACTCTTCTTTCAATCATAATCACAGCAGAAACTACTGGTCAAAAGTTTACATACCCCGGTGATTTTGGCCTGATAACATGCACACAAGGTGACACAAAGGGGTTTGAATGGCAATTAAAGGGAACAATCCTCACCTGTGATGTGTTTGCTTGTAATTAGTGTGTGTGTATAAAAGGTCAATGAGTTTCTGGGCTCCTGACAGACCCTTGCATCTTTCATCCAGTGCTGCACTGACATTTCTGGATTCTGAGTCATGGGGGAAGCAAAAAGAATTGTCAAAGGATCTGCAGGGAAAAGGTAGTTGAATTGTGTAAAACAGGAAAGGGATATAAAAAGATATCCAAGGAATTGAGAATGCCAATCAGCAGTGTTCAAACTCTAATAAAGAAGTGGAAAATGAGGGGTTCTGGTGAAACCAAACCACGGTCAGGTAGACCAACTAAAATTTCAGCCACAAATTGTTCGGGATGCAAAGAAAATCCCACAAATAACTTCAGGTGAAATACAGGACTCTCTGAAAACATGTGGTGTGGTTGTTTCAAGATGCACAATAAGGAGGCACTTGAAGAAAGATGGGCTGCATGGTCGAGTCCCCAGAAGAAAGTCATTACTACGCAAATGCCACAAAGTATCCGCTTACAATACGCCAAACAGCACAGAGACGCCTCAAACCTTCTGCCACAAAGTCATTTGGAGCGATGAGACCAAAATTTAGCTTTTTGGCCACAACCATAAACACTACATTCGGAGAGGAGACAACAAGGCCTATGATGAAAGGTCCACCATCCCTACTGTGAAACGCGGCGGTGGATCGCTGATGTTTTGTGGATGTGGAGCTACAAAGACACAGGAAATTTGGTGAAAATTGATGACAAGATGAACGCAGAATGTTATCAAAAAATACTGGAGGGACATTTCATTCATCAGCCAGGAAGCTGCGCATGGGACGTACTTGGACATTCCAACATGACAATGATCCAAAACACAAGGCCAACCCGACCTGTCATTGGCTACAGCAGAATAAAGTGAAGGTTCTGGAGTGGCCAATCTCAGTCTCCTGACCTCAATATCATTGAGCCGCTCCGGGGAGATCTCAAACGTGCCGTTCATGCGAGACGGCCCAAGAATTTACAGGAACTGGAGGCTTTTTTGCCAAGAGGAATGGGCAGCTTTACCATCTGAGAAGATAAAGAGCCTCATCCACAAATACCACAAAAGACTTCAAGCTGTTAAAGGGGGCAATACACGGTATTAAGAACTGCGGTGTGTAAACTTTTGATCATTTGGGTAGTTTCTGTTGTGATTATGATTTAAAAAGAGTAAACACAGTTGATTGATAATAAATGGCTTCAGCCAAACACTAACCATGAGTGAGAGAAACGTTTTTGTGTTATCGTTCATATTCTCTGAAAAATGGCCAAGAAATCATAAATTCTGCCAGGGTATGTAAACTTATCAGCACAACTGTATTTATACATGGAGATCATATCCCCCCTTAATCTCCTCTTCTCAAGAGAGAATAAACTCAGTTCCTCTAATCCTTCCTCATGTATAGGGCACATATTGGTACAGTAGATCTTTTGTAAACCGAAAAGAAGAAGAGTTGGCCAAACTTCGCAGCTGTGGAAGTCTACTCTACATTTAGTCTAGTCTAGTCTAGTCTACTCTACATTTAGTCTAGTCTAGTCTACTTTACATTTAGTCTAGTCTAGTCTAGTCTACCCTACATTGCAGAAAAAAAAAAAGCGTAGGGGTCCCCACCAAATTCAATAACCAGGCCCTTCAGGTCTGGTATGGATATTAAGGGGGACCCAGCCAAAAAAAAAAAAAAAAAAATGGCGTGGGGTCCCCCCAAACATTTAGTCTAGTCTAGTCTAGTCTACTTCTCGTCCGCGTCGTCCTTCTCGTCCGGCATCGTCGTCTCTTCTCGCACATTCCCGCTCTGTGAGGCTCCGCTCCGGGTGTCAGGTCTAGTCTCTGAGTCTGTGGACCCTTTCCCCATGTCGTCAGAGGGGGCGGGGTCACCAGGTGCCTTCGTTATAAAAGACCTGTCACCCGGAGCGGAGCCTCCCACAGAGCGGGAGCCTCCCATTGCGAGGAAGCGGCCTAGAAGAGACGACGATGCCGGACGAGAAGGACGACGCCGGACGAGAAGGACGAGAAAGACCGGAGGAAGAAGAAGGCGAATCGAAGGAAGAGAAGATGGAAGAAGATGCCGGAAGGAGAAAGATGAAGAAAGGAAGAGCAGAAGAAGAATAAAGAAGATTTTAATAAAGGAATTGTCAAAGTCTGTCTCCTGTCATTTTTACCATTTTTGCCAGTCTAGTCTTCCAGATTCCGATAAGCCCCCCGCCCGCAGACCCCCACAACCACGGGCCAGGTTTAGTCTAGTCTAGTCTACATAAAATCTTTACATTTAGTCTAGTCTAGTCTACCCTACATTTAGTCTAGTCTAGTCTACCCTACATTTAGTCTAGTCTAGTCTACTCTACATTTAGTCTAGTCTCTACTCTACCCTACATTTAGTCTAGTCTAGTCTACTCTACATTTAGTCTAGTCTACTCTACATTTAGTCTAGTCTACTCTACATTTAGTCTAGTCTAGTCTAGTCTACATTTAGTCTAGTCTACTCTACATTTAGTCTAGTCTACTCTACATTTAGTCTAGTCTAGTCTAGTCTACATTTAGTCTAGTCTACTCTACATTTAGTCTAGTCTACTCTACATTTAGTCTAGTCTACTCTACATTTAGTCTAGTCTACTCTACATTTAGTCTAGTCTAGTCTAGTCTACATTTAGTCTAGTCTACTCTACATTTAGTCTAGTCTAGTCTAGTCTACATTTAGTCTAGTCTACTCTACATTTAGTCTAGTCTACTCTACATTTAGTCTAGTCTACTCTACATTTAGTCTAGTCTACTCTACATTTAGTCTAGTCTAGTCTAGTCTACATTTAGTCTAGTCTAGTCTACTCTACATTTAGTCTAGTCTAGTCTACTCTACATTTTCGCTGCCATTAGCCCCCGTACACACGGTCGAAAAATTCAGACGGAAAATGTCCGATCGGACCATGTTGTCGGAAAATCCGCCCGTGTGTGGGCTCCATTAGACTTTTTCCGTCGGAATTTCAGACGGAAAAAATTTGAGATCCTGCTCTCAAATTTTCCGACAACAAAATCCGATTTTTTTTCCGATCGTGTGTAGAGAATTCCCGACGGACAAAGTGCCACGCAGGCTCAGATCAAATTTACGAGACCAAAGCTACTGGCTACTAGCCTCTACGTAGTTCCGTCGTACGCAACGAACGTCACCACGTTCAGAATGATCGGATTTTCCGACAACTTTGACCGACCGTGTATATGCAACACCCGTTTGGAAATCAAGAAGAACTCCGGACAGCCGCACACACCGGGAAAAGATAAAATTCAAAAGGTTTATTTAAAAAGCAGGAATCACATCAATCCAAGACACGACAAAGCAGGATAAGGAGGTACAGAGCTAACGCGTTTCGCACTATGCCTAGTGCTTACTCATAGCTGTGATAGCTAGGCATAGTGCGAAACGCGTCAGCTCTGTACCCCCTTATCCTGCTTTGTCGTGTCTTGGATTGATGTGATTCCTGCTTTTTAAATAAACCTTTTGAATTTTATCTTTTCCCGGTGTGTGCGGCTGTCCGGAGTTCTTCTTGATTTCCAAACTGGTGTTGCGTACACACGGTCGGACAAAGTTGTCGGAAAATCCGATCATTCTGAACGTGGTGACGTTCGTTGCGTACGGCGGAACTACGTAGTGGCTAGTTCTTCTTGATTTCCAATCTGCTGTGTCATTAGCCAGCGCCTGGGGCTCCCACACAGGAGTAGGAGCATTCGCTTAGAAGGATAGTCCTGGAGCGGTGGTTACCTTTTTCTATGCAACACCAGTGTCGGACAAAATCCGTGGGAAAAAAATCGGACGGATTTTGTGGTCGGAATTTCCGACCGTGTGTACGGGGGGGGGGGGCTAACACACAATGAACTTTGTACTTAGTCTTTTATCAAAACATGTTTTCAGCTCTGCCTTACGATCAGATTTTAGAACACGTTCGTGGGCCAGGCCCAAATATTTATTGGCAAAATATTGCTACATTTTCAGACTTAAAAAAAAAATAAAAAAATAACACGAGTTGATAAAACCAGTGAAACAGTTAACAGCAAACGATGGAAAAAAAAAAAAAAAAAAAAGAAGAAGAAGTTGAGCTTACCGGTAGATGTGGGAATTCTGACAGCGTCACGTGGAAAAAAAGGGTGGAAAGGTAGTCAAGGGTCCAGCGCAGATGTTTGCCTCTGGGACAAAAGTAAGAACATAGACTTGAGGAAGGACAGAAAATTAAACGCCGAAAAAAAGCAACGGGACCTCGCCAGTGAGGTGAAGTAATCGGGGTGTGAAGCTCAATTAGGAGCTTTCACCTTTCACGAACGAGTGCAGAAACAAGGCAGATCCGTCCCAACTGGATTCTCTTCGGAGGGGGAACTAATATTTTGACGCGCGCTTCTGTCATAGAACTCTAGATCTTCCAACCTGCGAGTCTTTTGAAGGAATTAAACATTTCAGCATCTTTGATGGCTTGATCTAGAAGGATTCTTGACATGGACATGGTTGCGTCCAATGCTAAATCATAGACATGTGCGATTCGTTGAGTTTTTTTTTTTGTTTTTCGTCTTTTTTCGTTATATTCGTTCATTCGTTATCGTACCAATGAACGAATGATTCGCTAAAAATTTTAGCGAATAACGAATCGTTCGAATCGAACGAATCCGAGAAACAACGAAAATCCGAAAAAAAAACTATTAGAAACAACGAATCTACGAAAGAAGAAAATACGAAATACGAAAACAGGAACAACGAAAATCAAAATGAACGAAAAAATTCGTACATTCGTATCTTTTTTTTTTTTGTTGAATTGGTAATTTTCCGTGTCCCTTACAATGGTGCTGCTTAACGTGCCTCGAATGGATTGAACGAAAAAATTTGTACATTCGTAACTTTTTTTTTTTTTGTTGAATTGGTAATTTTCCGTGTCTCTCACAATGGCGCTGCTTAACGTGCCTCGAATGGATTGAACGAAAAAATTCGTACATTCGTAACTTTTTTTTTTTTTTTTTTTTTCGATTCGTAATTTTCCGTGTCTCTTACAATGGCGCTGCTTAACGTGCTTCGAATGGATTGAGCGAAAAAATTCGTACATTCGTAACTTTTTTATTTTTTTTTTCGATTCGTAATTTTCCATGTCTCTTACAATGGCGCTGCTTAACGTGCTTCGAATGGATTGAACGAAAAAATTTGTACATTCGTAACTTTTTTTTTTTTTTTTTGAATTGGTAATTTTCCGTGTCCCTTACAATGGCGCTGCTTAACGTGCTTCGAATGGATTGAACGAAAAAATTCTACATTCGTAACTTTTTTATTTTTTTTTCGATTCGTAATTTTCCGTGTCTCTCACAATGGCGCTGCTTAACGTGCTTCGAATGGATTGAACGAAAAAATTCGTACATTCGTAACTTTTTTATTTTTTTTTCGATTCGTAATTTTCCGTGTCTCTTACAATGGCGCTGCTTAACGTGCTTCGAATGGATTGAACGAAAAAATTTGTACATTCGTAACTTTTTTTTTGTTGAATTGGTAATTTTCCGTGTCTCTTACAGTGGCGCTGCTTAACGTGCTTCGAATGGATTGAACGAAAAAATTCGTACATTCGTAACTTTTTTTTTTTGTTGAATTGGTAATTTTCCATGTCTCTCACAATGGCGCTGCTTAACGTGCCTCGAATGGATTGAACGAAAAAATTCGTACATTCGTAACTTTTTTTTTTTTTCGATTCGTAATTTTCCGTGTCTCTTACAATGGCGCTGCTTAACATGCTTCGAATGGATTGAACGAAAAAATTCGTACATTCGTAATTTTTTTTTTTTTTTTTTGATTCGTAATTTTCCGTGTCTCTTAAAATGTAATAATAGCATACACATTACATAAAATTATGAATTATGCTCCGATTACGAATCTACGAATGTTACGAAAGTACCAATAAATACGAATGCGTCCGAATTTCAAATAAACGGAAAAACGAATCAACGAAAAAATAACTCTTACGAAAATACGAAACGTTACGAATACGAACACCGACGACTTACGAATTTACGAATCGTTACGAATCAACGGAAACGAAAGAAACATGTCTACTAAATCACCTTAGGGGTGTATTTACTAAAGTGGGAGAGTGGAAAATCCGGTGCAGCTCTGCACAGGAACCAATCAGCTTCCCGGTATTATTGTCACCCAATTGCCAACCATATTAATTTAAATATACTGAAGCAAGGCGGCTCTCCTGCGCTGGGTGACGTACATAGAACGTGATCCAGAACTTCCGGGGGGGGGGGCAAGCAGGCGCGCCACCACCGCCGCCGTCAGCCCTGATTGTTCACAGCGGGAGCGGATCGCCCAGGTATGGCGGACTCGACGTCCGCCGCCCCCGCCAATTGGTCGTTACACAGACAGAACGGCAGTCTGCCTATGTAAACAAGGCAGACTGTTCTGTCAATGAGGAAGGCATTGATCCTGTAGTCCAGCAAAGCACGGATCTACGCCTTCCCCTAATACAAGCACCTCCCACAGTTTAGGAAAACACCGGCTAGGCACACATTTAACCCTTTGATCGCCCCTGATGTTAACCCCTTTCCAGCCAATGTCATTGGTACAGTGACAGTGCATATTTTTTTTAGCACTGATCACTATATTAGTGTCACTGGTCCCCCAAAAAGTGACACTAATGCCCCGTACACGCGGTCGGACATTCCGACCACAAAATCCGGTGGATTTTTTTTCCGACGGATTTTGTCCAAAACTTGTGTTGCACACACACGGTCGGACAAAGTTGTCGGAAAATCCGATCGCTCCGAACGAGGTGACGTACAAAACGTACGTACAGGGCAGTAGCCAATAGCTTTCTTCTCCAAATTTCTTCTGAACATGCGTGGCACATTGTGCGTCGGAATTCCCTACACGCGATCGGAAAAAGTCTGATCGGATTTTGTTGTCGGAAAATTTTAGATCCTGCTCTCAAATTTTTTCCATCGGAAATTCCGACGGAAAAAGCCTGCTAGAGCCCACACATGATCGGATTTTCCGACAACATAATCCGATCGGACTTTTTCCATCGGAATATCCGACCGTGTGCACGGGGCATTAGACCTCTTTCACACTGGGGGCCGTTTTCAGACGCTTTAGCGCTGCAAATCACCTCTGCTAAGCGCCTGAAAACCGCCTCCCAGTCATTCAAGTGTGACTTTTCACAACGGGGCGGTGCGCTTGCGGGACGTTACAGTCCTGCAAGCAGCATCCTTGGGGCAGTTCGGGGAGCGTTGTATTTAGCGCTCCCAAAATGCCCTGCCCATTGGAATGAATAGAAGCTCTTCTGAAGCATCAAAAAAATTGATTCGGAAGCGCCGCAACACGGGAGTTCTTAACACCTTCTTTCGGGTCAAAGCGCCCCGCTAGTGGCCGAAAAGCACCGCTTAAACAGCGCCACTAAAACAGAGCCACTAAAACAGCGCCACTAAAACAGCGCCACTAAAACGGGCAACGCTCTAGCGCTAATGCGGCTGCGGCTCATGTGAAAGGGGTCTTAGTGTCCCGACTATCTGCCGTAATATCGCAGTCCCGCTGTAAGTCGCTGATCGCCGCCATTACTAGTAAAAAAATTTAAATAAAAAATCAATGAATAAAAATATCCCACAGTTTGTAGATGCTTTAACTTTTGCGCAAACCAATCAATATACGCTTATTGGAATATTTTTTTTTCACCAAAAATATGTAGCAAAGCAAACATTGGCCTAAATTGAGAAGAAATTTTTTTTTTTTTTTATTTATTGGATATGTTTTATAGCAGAAAGTAAAAAAATATTGTTTTTTTTTTTTTTTCTAAAATTGTCGCTCTTTTTTTGTTTATAGCGCAAAAAAAAAAAAAGCAGGGGTGATCAAATACCAGCAAAAGAAAGCTCTATTTGTGGGGGAAAAAAAGGGACATACATTTTTTTTTTTTTTGAGTACAACATCACACAGTTGTCAGTTAAAATAAAGCAGTGCCGTATCGCAAAAAATGGCCTGGTCATAAATGGGGGGGGGGGGGTAAGTCTTCTGGGGGGTCAGGTGGTTAATTGAACAAGCTGCAGTAAGAAGCTTCTTTAGCAGATTCTGAGTGCTCCAGTTTTAGTAAAATCTCCCCCTTTGGGTTACTTTTTTATTTTTTTATTCAATTTTCCCTTAAAGGGATCTAAGTTGATACAATTATATTAAACCGTAAAAATATGTGTATCAAACTGAAAATCTGTTACTTTGTATACATTATACAGTTCATGAAGATATAAACAAGTGATTTGTTTATTTTTTTTACAATTTATTTATTTTTCTTTCTTTTTTTTTTCTTCCTAAAATTATATTAAATAGTATAAATATGCAAAATTCAAATCTGTTATTTTTGTTTTATACATTACACGGTGCATGAAGATCTAAACAAGTGATTGGATGCATCTCCGCTGATTACTAAAGGAATAGTGCAGCTTTGAATCGCTCGATTCGAGAGCAGTTGCGATTTGCACTGCCGATTTCATTGTGACTGCATTTAAGAGAAGTCTATGCGAGTCGCAGCGCAAATCGGTGAAAAGTAGTGCAGGAACCGTTTTCATAATCGCTGGGACTTGAGGGGCGGGGATAAGAACGGTTCCATTACCAGCTATGGGGTGTGACTTGCGATTCGGAACTGTCAAATCGCATGACAAGTCGCACCGGTGTGAAGGGGGGGCTAAAAGTAAAAAAATTTTGTGAGCTTAGTGAATGGGGCGAACCTGTGTTCACTTCAATCAACCAATCGGATGTTTTTTTTTTTTTCTTTCACACATGTTTGGGTAATTATTGTAATGGAGGCATCACGTTATTCACTTTAAATATTATTATTATTATACATGATTTATATAGCGCCAACAGTTTACGCAGCGCTTTACAATGTATAGGGGGGACAACACAATTACAGTACAATACAAAAAAAGGTACAGGAGGGCCCCGGCTCGTAGAGCTTACATTCTAAAGGGACGGGGTGGTGGTTAATTATTAATATACATTTTTTATATTAATTTTTTATATAAATTTTTTATATTAATTTTAAATATTAATTTTAAATATTAATTTTAAATATAAATTTTTATATATTAATTTTAAGTATTAATTTTAAATATTAATTTTGCTGGTAAATATTAATTTTAAATATTAATTTCAAATATTAATTTTTCTGGTAAATATTAATTTTGCTGATCAACAGCCCATCAAACCCATTGGGGGTTAATTTACTAAAACTGGAGAGTGCAAAATCTGGTGCAGCTCTGCATAGGAGCCAATCAGCTTCCAGGTTTTTTTTTTTGTTTTTTTTTTGTCTTGTATTTGTCCCCCTTCCTGACCAGAGCACTTTTTTGCGATTCGGCACTGCGTCGCTTTAACTGACAATTGCGCGGTCGTGTGACGTTACACCGAAACAGAATTGACGTCCTTTTTTTCCCCCCCCACAAATAGAGCTTTCTTTTGTCGGTATTTGATCACCTCTGCTGGTTTTTTTTGCGTTATAAACAAAAAAAAAAAAGAGCGTCAATTTAAAAAAAAAAAATGCAATATTATTTTACTTTTTGCTATAATAAATATCCCCCAAAAAATCTTAAAAATAAAAATGTTTTTTTCCTCAGTTTAGGCCGATACGTATTCTTCTACATATTTTTGGTTAAAAAAAAATCGCAATAAGCGTATATTGATTGGTTTGCGCAAAAGTTATAGCGTCTACAAAATTGGGGAAAGATTTATGGCATATTTATTATTTTTTTTTTTTTATTAGTAATGCGATCTGCAATTTTTATTGTGACTGCAATATTATGGCGGACACATCGGACACTTTTGACACTATTTTGGGACCATTGTCATTTATACAGCGATCAGTGCTATAAAAATGCACTGATTACTGTGTAAATGACACTGGCAGGGAAGGGTTTAAACACTAGTGGCAGCACAGTGGTGTAGTGGTTACACAGCGCGTGTGCCCACTAGCCCTACCAATTAAAGGGGACATACAGGTACGCTCATTTGCCCACCGCTGCCATTGTGCCGACGTATATCGGCGTGCGGCGGTCGGCAAGTGGTTAATTGAACAAGCTGAAGTTAGAAACTTGATTGGCTCCTATGCAGAGCTGCACCAGATTTTGCACTCTCCAGTTTTAGTAAATCAACCCCCATTGGCCTCCATCCTTTTGGCCCCCGTAGAAAAAAGCCTCACTTCAGGGCCGCTGTAAAACAATTGTCCAAAAAAATTGTTACAGCTGTGGCTAACAAAATAGAGAGCACATTTTTATTTTTTTTATTTTTTATTATTATTTATTATTATTATTATTTTTTTTTTATATGTACATGTAGGATTAAGAGTGGTCCCTCCCCTCCTTCATAAATATATAAAATAGAGAGCACATTTTTATTTTTTTATTTTTATTATTATTTATTATTATTTTTTTTTTTTTTTATATGTACATGTAGTATTAAGAGTGGTCCCTCCCCTCCTTCATAAATATATAAAATATTTAAAGATTTTTTTTCCATCTATTTTATCTCAACACTTCAGTGCCGCTGTAAAACAATTGTCCAAAAAAAATGTTACAGCTGTGGTAACAAAATAGAGAGCACATTTTTATTTTATTTATTTTTATTAATATTTATTATTATTTTATTATTTTTTTATATGTACATGTAGGATTAAGAGTGGTCCCTCCCCTCCTTCATAAAAATATAAAATATTTACAGATTTTTTTTTCCATCCATTTTGTCTCAACACTTCTGTGAAACAATTGTAAAAAAAAGAAAAAGACAAAAAATAAACATATATACAGTATGTATATTTGTATATCTGGAAGTGGGATTAAGAGTTGTGCTTTCATGAATATATAAAATATAATAATGCTAAATTTGTATTTTTTTCAGTTTTCCAAGCTAATAATATATTTAACAATATATTAAAAATAGATTAAAAAAAAAAGGTAAAAAAGGTAAAAAAAAGGTAAAAAAATAAAAAAGGTTTGTGTCCATTTAACAGTTTTTTTTTTCCCAGCTCACAATGCTACAAATTTATTTCTTCCTATAATGGGTTAATGAACAAGCGGTAAACCTCATTCTAACATGACTATCAACTGTAAGTTTCAGTAGCCTTAGCGGACATTTTTTTAAATTGAGCTTTGGATAATTTATTTTTTTTCCCCATTTACAAAGGATCTACCCATATGTGAACTATATAAAAGGGTGCAGTGTTAGGCGCCTTAAATTTGCTGAATAAGCATAAAATTTAAAAGCCGTATTAATAAACTATCCCATCGTACACGGGCACTTACATCCCAAAATGTTTTTTAGCATCCCCTTTAAAAATTGGACAGTTTTAATCTTTCCACGTGCTATGAAAGAAAACAAATATAAAAAAATATTGAGTATTGATATAAATATACTTCTTTATAAAGAAAAAAAAAAAAAAAAAAAGGAAAAAAATATTGAGTCTTGATATAAATATTCTTCTTTATAAATAAAAAAGTAAAAAGGAAAAAAATATGTCTTACCACTTGCCATCAAAGACAAAATTTAAAAAAAAAATGTTAATTTATATAAGTATCCTTCAATATAAATAAAAAAGGGAAAAAAAAGAGTCTTGATATATAAATACATTTAAAAAATAATTGCCTAGCCCTTTGCCAATGCGAGGATCGCTGTTATATGTCTTTCGCTTTTTGATTAGTTATAATGCATAACTTTTTGTCTTTATTCTATATGTATTCCATATTGTGGAAATTGGGTATTCTTCAACTCTTTATTTTTGTGAAACTCCTTAATAAAAAATATTGAAACAGAAAATAATTGCCAATTTGTGTCTTACCACTTGCCATCAAAGACAAAATAAAAAAAAAATGTAATTTAACTTAAGTATTAATTTATATAAATATACTTCTTTATAAATAAAATAGAAAAAAATTAAAAAAATATTGAGTCTTGATATATATATATATATATATATAAAATAAGATTAAAAAAAATTCCGAGCCCTTTGCCAATGTGAGGATCGCTGTTATATGTCTTTTCGCTTTTTGATTAGTTATAATACATAACTTTTTGTCTTTATTCTATATGGATTCCATATTGTGGAAATTGTGTATTCTTCAAAATCAATGCTGGAATCTCTTTATTTTTTGTGAAACTCCTTAATAAAAAATATTGAAACAGAAAATAATTGCCAATTTATTTCTTGCCACTTGCCATCAAAGACAAAATTTAAAAACAATGTAATTCAGTTGAAGTCTTAATATATAAATATACTTCTTTATAAATAAATAAATAAAAAAATATTGAGTCTTGATATATAAATACATTTAAAAGTATAATTGCCTAGCCCTTATGCCTAGCCCTAAATAAAATAGAAAAAAATTAAAAAAATATTGAGTCTTGATATATATATATATATATATTATAAATATAAAAAAAATAAATATTATAAATAAAATTAAAAAAAATTCCGAGCCCTTTGCCAATGCGAGGATCGCTGCTATATGTCTTTCGCTCTTTATTTGATTAGTTATAATGCATAACATTTTTGTCTTTAATCTATATGTATTACATATTTTGGAAATTGGGTATTCTCCAAAATCAATTCTGGAATCTCTTTATTTTTGTGAAACTCTTTAATAAAAAATATTGAAACAGAAAATAATTGCCAATTTTTGTCTTACCACTTGCCATTAAAGACAAAATTAAAAAATATATTTAATTTAATTTAAATTTGATTAGTTCTAATGCATAACTTTTTTTCTTCATTCTATATGTATTCCATATTGTGGAAATTGTAAATTTTTCTAAATCAATTATGGATTCTCTTTATTTTTGTGAAACTCTTTTTTGTCTTACCACTTTGCCATCAAAGACAAAATAAAATAAAAAATTCAAATAAAATTTAAGTCTTGATTTATATAAATATACTTCTTTACATACAGACTTGACCATTCGACGGGCCTCTAATAATGACCACAGAGCGTGGAATTCTGGGGGTCTCGAGCTATGGCTGGGGCCTACAGTTTGCAATTTATCAAAAAAAATGTGGTTTAAAATCAGGGACTTCGCGCTTATACAACCGTCATACAAAATACTAAAAATGATTAAATAAAAAAAAAAAAAAAAATAAAAGTTACTAACTTACCGTCCAAAATACGTTTCCTGAGAATATAAACACAGTGAAACATTCACGGGGCCAAAGCGACACAAAGAGGCGTATGTTCAATGTCAGGCTTGGCGTAATGCAACTACGCCATGTTTACCAAAACAAACACTGCTCCAAGAGCTGTCACTTTGATGGATTTGGTGCTGTTTGTTTGTATTCCCCCTCAAAGTATCCACGCTAGATACACATAAGTCATCATTTTAATACATTCAGCTTTTTTTTCTTCTTCTTTTTTTGTACAATAATCCAAATCGTGTTTATAAAGTCTCTGGCCCTGCCGTGGGCGGCCTAGAAAACGCTTTTATAAGTTATATTTAAAAAAAAAAAAATAATGTAATTGCAGTGAAGGAAAACTGGAGGCACCCAATTCTGAAAAAAAAAAGTTTTAGATCTTTTCTGCAATAGCATAATTATTATTATTATTTTTATTTTTATAATTTATTTTTATTATTATTATTATTATATTATTATTATTATTTTTAAGGAAAAAAAGTTGTAGATCTTTTCTGCAATAGCATAATTATTATTATTATTTTTATTATTATAATTTATTTATTTTTTTATTTTTTTAAGGAATTCTCATTCTCATTTTATTAAACGTAATGTAATCTATTCTACAATTGAGAGCACATGGGTAATTTATTAACTTGCCATTCAAATACGAAAATATTCAAAAGAAAATTTAAGTATTACAATTTTCTCAAAAAATGTTCTGCATATGAATGATTTAACACATTTTTAAATTGACACACTTTAGGAAATTTCTCCTAATAATACCACCCGTGGTGTTTACAAAAGATTAAAAGTAACCCTTGACTGGATCAAAAATTTATTTTTTTATGACATGTTAAGGGTTAAAGTAGAAAAATTATGTCATCAATGCAGTCCATCGCTGATTTTAACGCAAGAGTTTTTGTTTTCCTAAATCCCCCCAAAACATATTTTAATTACTTGTTGATCCTGCCAGTAGATGTGTTATTTTTCTGCTTCCTTTAACAGGGTGACAACGACTGTTGGTTCTGTGGTATAATTGTACGTCGGGGTCGTCCTCCTTAGTTGGGCATGCGGTATTAAAGTAGACTTGATTTAGAAAAACTAGTACAAAATCTGGTGCAAACCAATCAGCTTCAAGGTTTTTTTTTTCCGTCAAAGCTTAATTGAACAATTACAGGTATAAACCCCCATATGGTTACCAGAATACAATATTATTATCATAGGTGTGCGCACTGGGTGTGCTGGGTGTGCCCGGGCACACCCTAATCACCCTGTGTGATGCAGATTCCCCTTGGCTGAACACCCCCACCACAGCTAAGGCTACAGAGAAGGGGGCTGCGGAATCTCTGTCCTCAGTCCCTTTCTCTGGTATTTCACCAAAGCCCCTTCAAAAACAAAATATTGTAAATAATAATTAAAAAAATATATATTGTAAAAAATAGTAACAAAACAAGACACCAATCTCATCCCTACTGACACTGTCCACTGCTCTACTGACACCGTCCACTGCTCTACTGACACCAATCTCATCCCTACTGACACCGTCCACTGCCCTACTGACACCAATCTCATCCCTACTGACACCGTCCACTGCCCTACTGACACTGTCCTCTGCTCTACTGACCCCGTCCACTGCCCTACTGACATCGTCCACTGCTCTACTGACACCAATCTCATCCCTACTGACACCGTCCACTGCCCTACTGACACCAATCTCATCCCTACTGACACCGTCCTCTGCCCTACTGACACTGTCCTCTGCTCTACTGACATCGTCCACTGCCCTACTGACATCGTCCACTGCTCTACTAACACCAATTTCATCCCTACTGACACCAATCTCATCCCTACTGACACCATCCACTGCCCTATTGACACCGTCCACTGCTCTACTGACACCATCCACTGCCCTATTGACACCGTCAACTGCTCTACTGACACCAATCTCATCCCTACTGACACCGTCCACTGCCCTACTGACACCAATCTCATTCCTACTGACACCGTGCACTGCCCTACTGACACTGTCCTCTGCTCTACTGGCATCGTCCACTGCCCTACTGACATCGTCCACTGCTCTACTAACACCAATTTCATCCCTACTGACACCAATCTCATCCCTACTGACACCAATCTCATCCCTACTGACACCATCATCTGTCCTACTGACACCGTCCACAGCCCTACTGACACCATCCACTGCTCTTGTGACACCATCCACTGCCCTACTGACACCAACCACTGTCCTACTGACACCGTCCACTGCTCTACTGAAACCATCCACTGCCCTACTGACACCATCCACTGCCCTACTGACACCGTTCACTGCCCTACTGATGCCATCCACTGCCCTACTGACACGTCCACTGCCCTACTGACACCATCCACTGCCCTACTGATACCATCCACTGCTTTACTGACACCATCCACTGCTCCACTGATACCGTCCACTGCCTTACTGACACCATCCACTGCCTTACTGACACCGTCCACTGCTCTACTTACACCATCCACTGCCCTACTGACACCGTCCACTGCCCTACTGACACCATCAAATACAAATTCAGTCAATCAGACTCTTTGGTTTATCAAAAAACGTAAACTACTGGAAAACTCTGGGAAAATGGGAAAAGTCCCTTGCAAAATTAAACTTCTCTTGCAAAGTGAACAGCATATTTGCCTTTGGTAAAATGTTGTTTGAGGTGGGATGTTCCAGTGCAAATTGGGTCAATCAGACTCTTTAGTCTATAAAAAAACCTAAACTACTTCCTCCAACAGCCAAAGAAGGACATGTTTTAAAAAGTTGCTCTTTGAAAGCAAAGCTTGGTTTATCAAAAACTTAAACTACTGGGAAATTCCAGGAAAATGGGAAAATTCCCTTGGTAAAATTAAAATTCTCTTGAAAGTGAACAGCATTTTTGTCTTTAGGAAAGTGTAATTTGAGTGGGGGGGGGGGGGGTGGTCCAATGCAAGTTGGGTTAATCAGACCCTTTGGTTTATCAAAAACATAAACTACTGTAAAAAACCTGGGAAAATGGGAAAATTCTCTTGCAAAACTAAAAATCTCTTTTTAAACGTTAATTGACTTGTTAATGCAAATTGGGTCAAACTCTTTGTTTTATCAACAACAAAAAACTACTTTCCTCCAACAGCCAAAAAAGAAGAAAGA
Organism: Lithobates sylvaticus; assembly: GCA_028564925.1. Taxonomy (NCBI): domain Eukaryota; kingdom Metazoa; phylum Chordata; class Amphibia; order Anura; family Ranidae; genus Lithobates; species Lithobates sylvaticus. The sequence continues at coordinate 43,533,706 of CM053038.1, read as the reverse complement.
AATGTTATAAAAATTGTTTTTTGAAAGCAAAGCTTGGTTTATCAAAAACGTAAACTACTGGAAAATTCCTGGAAAATAGGAAAATTCCCTTTGCAAAATTATAATTCGCTTACAAAGTGAACAGCCTATTTGCCTTTAGTAAAATGTAATTTTAGGAGGGATGTTCCAATGCAAATTGGGTCAATCAGACTCTTTGGTTTATCAAAACTTTAAACTACTGGAAAATTCCAGGAAAATTGGAAAATTCCCTTGGTAAAATTAAAATTCTCTTGAAAGTGAACAGCCTTTTTGTCTTTAGGAAAGTGTAATTTGGGGGGGGGGGGGGGGGTTGTCCAATGCAAATTGGGTCAATCAGACTTTTTGGTTTATCTAAAACATAAACTACTGGAAAATTCCCTTGCAAAATTAAAATTCTCTTGCAAATGTCCCAATACAAGTTGGGTCAATCAGACTCTTTGGTTTATCAAAAAACTTAAACTACTCGCTTCAACAGCCAAAAAATAAGAAAGAAATGTTATAAAAATTGCTTTTTGAAAGCAAAGCTTGGTTTATCAAAAACTTAAACTACTGGAAAATTCCTGGAAAATAGGAAAGTTCCCTTGCAAAATTAAAATTCTCTTACAGCGTGAACAGCCTATTTGCCTTTAGTAAAATGTAATTTGAGGAGGGAAATGTTCCAATGCAAATTGGGTCAATCAGACTCTTTGGTTTAACAAAACCTTAAACTACTAGAGGATTCCAGGAAAATGGGAAAATTTTCTTGGTAAAATTTAAATTCTCTTGAAGGTGAACAGCCTTTTTGTCTTTAGGAAAGTGTAATTTGAGGGGGGGGGTCCAATGCAAGTTGGGTCAATCAGACTCTGGTTTATCGACAACATAAACTACTGGAAAAATTCAGAAAAAATGGGAAAATTCCCTTGGTAAAATTAAAATTCTCTTGAAAGTGAACAGCCTTTTTGTCTTTAGGAAAGTGTAATTTGAGGGGGGGGGGGGGGTCCAATGCAAGTTGGGTCAATCAGACTCTTTGTTTTATCAAAAGCATAAACTACTGGAAAAATCTGGGAAAATGGGAAAATTCCCTTGCAAAATTAAAATTCTCTTTTTAAACGTTAATTCTCTTGTTAATGCAAATTGGGTCAATCAAACTCTGTTTTAGCAACAAAAAGAAAACGACTTCCTTCAACAGCCAAAAAAGAAGAAAGAAATGTTCTTAAAATTGCTTTTTGAAAGCAATGCTTGGTTTATCAAAAACGTAAACTACTGGAAAATTCCGGGAACATTGGAAAATTCCCTTGCAAAATTAAAATTTCTCTTGCCAAAATTAAAAATTCTCTTGCAAAGCGAACAGCCTATTTGCCTTTAGTAAAAGTTATTTTGAGGGAGGGAAATGTCCCAATACAAATTGGGTCAATCAGACTCTTCGGTTTATCAAAAAACTTAAACTACTGGAAAATTCCTTAAAATAGAAAAGTTCTCTTGCAAAATTCAAATTCTCTTACAAAGTGAACAGCCTATTTGCCTTTAGTAAAATGTAATTTGAAGAGGGATGTTCCAATGCAAATTGGGTCAATCAGACTCTTTGGTTTATCAGAACCTTAAACTACTGGAAAATTACAGGAAAAATTGAAAATTCCTTTGGTAAAATTAAAATTCTCTTGAAAGTGAACAGCCTTTTTGTCTTTAGAAAAGTGTAATTTGGGGGGGGGGGGGGTCCAATGCAAATTGGGTCAATCAGACTCTTTGGTTTATCAAAAGTATAAACTACTGGAAAAATCTGGGAAAATGGGAAAATTCCCTTGCAAAATTAAAATTCTCTTTTTTAAACGTTAATTCTCTTGTTAATGCAAATTGGGTCAATCAAACTCTTTGTTTTATAAAAAAAAAAAAATACTTCCTTCAACAGCCAAAAAAGAAGAAAGAAATGTTCTAAAATTGTTCTTTGAAAGCAAAGCTTGGTTTATCAAGAACGTAAACTACTGGAAAATTCCGGAAATATTGGAAGATTCCCTTGAAAAATTAAAATTCTCTTGCAAAGCGAACAGCCTATTTGCCTTTAGTAAAAGTTATTTTAAGGGAGGGAAATGTCCCAATAGAAATTGGGTCAATCAGACTCTTTGGTTTATCAAAAACATAAACTACTGGAAAAATCTGAGAAAATGGGAAAATTTAATTCCCTTGGTAAAATTAAAATTCTCTTTTTAAACGTTAATTTTCTTGTTAATGCAAATTGAGTCAATCAAACTCTTTGGTTTATCAAAAAACTTAAACTACTTCCTTCTACAGACAAAAAAGAAGAAAGAAATGTTCTAAAAATTGCGTTTTTGAAAGCAAAGCTTGCTTTATCAAAAACTTAAACTACTGGAAAATTCCCTTGCAAAAATTAAAATTCTCTTGCAAGGTGAACAGCCTATTTGCCTTTAGTAAAAATGTAATTTGAGGAGGGAAATGTTCCAATGCAAATTGGGTCAATCAGACTCTTTGGTTTATCAAAACCTTAAACTACTTCCTCCAACAGCCAAAAAAATGAAGAAGGCAATAATCTAAAATTGCTCCTCGAAAGGAAAAGCTCATATTCTTTCATTTCCAAAAGGCAAATGGCAAAGAGCTAACAACAACAAAATAATTACAATGTTCCCTTTAAAGTGGATTCACCAATTTGAGCACAGTCAAAACCTACGAATGGGACATTAGAATGAATTCGCAACATCATATGCAGAATTCATGTATCCTTTTTTTAATCCATGTATAAAAAAAAAAAAAACATTTTAATGCTTTTGTATGCAAAATATAACACAATAGTGTTTTTATGACTTTTTGTCCCTTTGAGGCCTACTAGCCTGTAAAGCAGGTCAATGTTGAATGTTCAATCTTTTGATCGCTTTGCAACAACACATTAAAAAAAAAAAAAAAATTAAGGAATAAAATTTAAGGAATAAAAATATAGTTAATTTAAAAAAATGCATAGGCTAAAAAAAAAAAATATATATATATATATATATAAAATAAAATAAATAAATAAAAAAAAAAAATAATATATATATATATATATAAAATTAAAATAAATAAATAAACAAAAATAAAATGAAGCAGTTTTAAACACAAAACTCTATGCAATTAATGCTAAAAATACATGAATAATTCTATAGAAGGTTTTGAATACAAATGACCGTTTGCCGAGTATTCAGTAGAGGGAAATAAAAGCTTGAGCGCCCTTATATAAAACCCCCCAATACGTTTTCAGACAATATCCTACAACTATGACCTCCTAACCTTGTTCTGTACCTGGATACCGCAGAGGACTATTCAACAGGACAGAATTAATTTACGAACACGTTGCAGCATTTATGCAGACATTGACAAAATATGTTACTTCACCTAATTAGTGAACTGTGGAATGTCCCCGCGCTCTTATATGTAGGCGACATATCTGCCTTAAATCCAGGGACACAACTTTAAAAAATTAAATAAAAAAAAAGGACAAGAAAAAAACGCTGACTTTATGAAAGCGCAACCCCAAAGCTTTGGCTCTCCTATTCCTTTTAGCTACAACACCCTTACAACGTTCCGTGCGCGTAGTAAAACATTTGTAGACAGCAAAGTCAAAACATTTTGCCTCAATGCTCACAAAAAAGTTCAATTCTGCATAACATCAACACATGTGCATGTCTGACTGCTGAGGCCTTCACAGTGCTAATCACTGGCAGATAATCTCCAGCTAAAGTCCTGCAATTTGCAAAAAAAAAAGCAAAAAAAAAGAAAAAAAAGAAAAAAAAGAAAAAAGAAAATGTTTTATATTACTTGAAAAATAATACTTCCTAATCTATGTGCACTACATAACTTTTAGCAACGGCTTCTGCTTCTGCTCGGTTTTGCTGGAGGATACACGGTTGAAGTTTGACTTTTGTATATATTGCGTTTTTATTTTGCTTTGCGATACATCAGCTGTGAATTCCAGAGATTTATTTTTCGTCAGTCTGCATTTGATTCTAAAGTCTTATTACATTAGGGGATATGCTAAATGCTGGGGTGATTTAAGGTTTATCGGTCCAGTGAACCCAATGTCCCCTTTAATCAACCAATCATATTAAGGGGGGAAGATAACAAAAAAAAAAAAAAAATAGAACATGTTGGCTGTTTGACAGAATCCTGTAGCATTTACATGAACCTCAACCTTTAATAGAGAACTAGTAAAGCCTGATCTGACTCATTAGGGATCATAGAAAAGAAACTAAAAAATGAGCTCATCTTGACCCATATTCTTAAAAAAACAAGAATATTTGGCCTTGTCTACTTCACTACATATCCTCCAGGATTATTAGTACTCAGCTGTACCAACACTGAGTTTAGAATAGATTTTATTTATTTTTGTTATTTGCTTGTTGCTACATTTTTACACTATATAGCAAATTGTTTATTTTTTTTTTAGATTATTATTTTTTTAGATTATATTATATTATTTTTTTGTTTAGATAAATCGCTGGGGGATTTGATAAAGATATCATTGTTATCCTTGTTTGTACTTATTTTAATGATCAATTTAGGCTCAGAATAAAATAAAAAAATCATTAAATACATTCGGATATTTAAAATGTGAAAGCAATTTTATAAATGAAATTTACGTTTAAATTAGTTGTATGTTGATAATGAACATAGCTGCTAGTAGACAGTATGCGTACAAGCTTAGCAAAATCATTCCTAAATAACTGTATTCTTCGGCATGAGTTCGTTTTTTAAGGCTTAGAGACTTACTTAAAAAGAATTAAATAAAAAATAAAAATAATAATAAAAAAAATAAATAATAATAGTAATAATACTCAAAAATAAACAATAAAATAGGGGAAGACCAGCGCCGATATTGGTTTATATGTATATTACCGACTCAACCTATTATAGGTTGGGGTTCCTGAAGTCATGAAAATGTGCAAAATAGAGAAACAAACTAGCAGGTTTGAAAAATAATAGTAATAATAATAGCTGGTTAAGAGGATAATAATATAAGATTGCAAACAGAAATAAAAATAGACTGGATATTCTGACTAAGCTTAGCTTCAATAAACCTGCATTTAAAGGACATCCCTTAAAAACTATCTACTTAAAAAAAAATGTAATAAAAAAATAAAAAAAATACATGTAAAATTTTAATTAAGAAATGCTTAGAAAACCTGACTCCAGATTTTCATTGTTTGGGGCGTAGCTAGTTTTCCAATAGATGGAGGTTGGCCAACCCTGTTGGTTGATAAATCGTTTCTCTAATTCACAAAAGCATTTGTTTCCTCAAGGTAAGATTATCTCTTAGTAGGACTGTGAATTTTTTCTTTTTTTTAGTTCCCCTTCAAAATGACCATAGCAAATGTAGGGCCTAATTTACTAAAGCTGAAGGCTTGTTGGCCAGGTGGTGGATCTTTGGTGGATCCTGAATTATAAAAAAAAAAAATGAATACCTTCTAATGTTTAGCTAGAACCAACGTAGATTCACTAATGCCAAGCACACATTCCCATGGTCCTGAACTAACCTTTTCCACCATAAGAGAAGGCGCATTGGGGATTTTAAGACTGATTTTTTTTTTTTATGTTTACCGCTTGTTGGGTATTTTTTTCTGTATTATATGCATTTTATGCTTTGACATGTATCATTACAAAATTACAAATGTTGGCATCTAACTTTAAATTTTAATTAAGCTCTTGTATAGTTCTAAGGCTCTATTGTGACACTTAAACATATAATATGCATAGAAAAAGAGGGCAAATAACTGGTCCATGAAGGCTTCTAAGGACTTAAAGAATACCTGATATATAATAAAGAACCTAAAGATATATAAATATATATATATATATATATATATATATATATATATATATATATATATATAAAATATATATATATATATATATAATATATATATATATATATATATATAAATATAAAAATATATAATATATATATATATATATATATATATATATATAATAAAAATATAAATATAAATATATATATATATATATATATATATATATCTATAATAAAGAACCAAAAGATATATAAATATAAATATATATATATATATATATATATATATATATATATAAAATATATACACATATATATATATATATATATATATATATATATATATATATATATAATGAAAGAACAGAAGAAAAAAAAGACTAAAATAAAAAAATAAAAATAAAACCCCATGAATGAGCTGTATACCAGCCCAATATCCCACATCTTAAAATATATCAGGACATGGAAACCCGTTAAAAACATGTTTCCCCCAGACTGCATACCACATATAGCCACAGGCTCAAAGAATAGGTG
>CM053038.1:43509884-43522384 GCA_028564925.1 Lithobates sylvaticus | reverse complement strand
CCGGTGCAGCTCTGCATAGAAACCAATCAGCTTCCAGGTTTTATTGTCAAAGCTTAACGGAACAAGGTGAAGTCGGAAGTTGATTGGTTACTACACACAACTGCCCCAGATTCTGTGTGCTCCAGTTTTAGTAAATCCCCCCCAAATGTCCCAGACAGGAAGTAAGGAGAAATATTATACAAAAACAGATTTTCCCTCCCCCCCTGTCTCTGCTGAAACAGTTGTCACAGTGGGTAATGGTAAATGTCCCTAATGAAGCCCGGGATGGCTGTAAAAACTCGATAGGGGTTCTAAAACTCAAAAAAAAAAAAAAAAAAGTTTTGACTGTACATACACTTTATATATATAGATGCATGTATGCATCTTGTTTGTACGCCAATAAAATATACATACTGTTAGAGTAACAGCATGAGGATGGATGAAGAAAAATATTCCATGTTTATAATTTTGTATTTATATTATATATATTATTTTATATATCATTTTATACATCTTGTTTGTACACCAATAGAGTATACATGTTAGAATAACAGCATGACATTGAATTAAGAAAAATATTATATATTAAATATTATCTATAGATAGATAGAGATAGATAGAGAGAGAGAGAGAGAGATAATATTTTATATTTAATATATAATATTTTTCTTAATCCATTGTCATGCTGTTATTCTAACAACATTTATATTATATTGGTGTACAAACAAGATGTATAAAATGATGTATAAAATAATATATAATACAAATACAAAATTATAAATATATAATTATTTTCTTCATCTACCTTCATATCTATCTATCTAGATAGATAGATATACATTATATTTTATTGACTATAAGTACATCATATTACATATAATTATAGATTATTATACATTTTCTTATTATAAATAATACTTTCTGTATATATATATATATATATATATATATATATATATATATATATATAAAATATTTTTCTTCATCCATTCTTGTGTGTAAAAAATTATATCTACAATTATATATACAAGAATATATATATTATATTTTACTATTTATATTATATATTATTGTATGTATCATTTTTTACACACACAAGGATGAAGAAAAATATTTTAGAAATATATATATATATATATATATATATATATAATATATATATGTATATATATATATATATATATATATATATATATATCAACAGAAAGTATTATTTATAATAAGAAAATGTATAATAATCATGTAAAACTCTATATTCATATGTAATATGATTATAGTCAATAAAATGCAATGCAATATAGCAAAAAAGAGAGAGACTGTACATGATATATAACTGTCTCAATCAGAAAACGGAGCACAGTTTAATTATTATTATTATTATTATTATTATTATAGGTAGTTTAATGAGATGTTTGACCACGAAAGGGTTAAAACAATGAGTGCCAGCACATAGTTTGGGTTAGAGATGTGGCAGAGAAAGGGTTAACCCAGGTTCAGAAGATAATCATGCTAAGATACCAGAGCAATGCATTGGGTGATAAAATGCTGTCATTGTACAAGCTATTCATTGTAGAAGGTGGATGGGGCAGTGCAGGGATCTGATAGAAGGTGGATGGGGCAGTGCAGGGATCTGATAGAAGGTGGATGGGGCAGTGCGATGATCTGATAGAAGATGGATGAGGCAGTGCAGTGATGTGATAGAAGATGGAAGGGGCAGTGCAGTGATCTGATAGAAGACGGACGGGGCAGTGCAGTGATCTGATAGAAGGTGGATGGGGCAGTGCAGTGATCTGATAGAAGGTGGATGGGGCAGTGCAGTGATCTAATAGAAGGTGGATGGGGCAGTGCAGTGATCTGATAGAAGGTGGATGGGGCAGTGCAGTGATCTGATAGAAGGTGGACGGGGCAGTGCAGTGATCTGATAGAAGGTGGATGGGGCAGTGCAGTGATCTGATAGAAGGTGGATGGGGCAGTGCAGTGATCTGATAGAAGGTGGATGGGGCAGTGCAGTGATCTGATAGAAGGTGGATGGGGCAGTGCAGTGATCTGATAGAAGGTGGATGGGGCAGTGCAGTGATCTGATAGAAGGTGGATGGGGCAGTGCAGTGATCTGATAGAAGGTGGATGGGGCAGTGCAGTGATCTGATAGAAGGTGGATGGGGCAGTGCAGTGATCTGATAGAAGGTGGATGGGGCAGTGCAGTGATCTGATAGAAGGTGGATGGGGCAGTGCAGTGATCTGATAGAAGGTGGATGGGGCAGTGCAGTGATCTGATAGAAGGTGGATGGGGCAGTGCAGTAATCTGATAGAAGGTGGATGGGGCAGTGCAGTGATCTGATAGAAGGTGGATGGGGCAGTGCAGTGATCTGATAGAAGGTGGATGGGGCAGTGCAGTGATCTGATAGAAGGTGGATGGGGCAGTGCAGTGATCTGATAGAAGGTGGATGGGGCAGTGCAGTGATCTGATAGAAGATGAAAGGGGCAGTGCAGTGATCTGATAGAAGGTGGATAGGGCAGTGCAGTGATCTGATAGAAGACGGATAGGGCAGTGCAGTGATCTGATAGAAGGCGGATGGGGCAGTGCAGGGATCTGATAGAGTATGGATGAGGCAGTGCAGTGATCTGATAGAAGACGGATAGGGCAGTGCAGTGATCTGATAGAAGGTGGATGGGGCAGTGCAGTGATCTGATAGAAGGTGAATGGGGCAGTGCAGTGATCTGATAGAAGGTGGATGGGGCAGTGCAGTGATCTGATAGAAGGTGGATGGGGCAGTGCAGTGATCTGATAGAAGATGAAAGGGGCAGTGCAGTGATCTGATAGAAGATGAAAGGGGCAGTGCAGTGATCTGATAGAAGGTGGATAGGGCAGTGCAGTGATCTGATAGAAGACGGATAGGGCAGTGCAGTGATCTGATAGAAGGTGGAAGGGGCAGTGCAGTGATCTGATAGAAGGTGGATGGGGCAGTGCAGTGATCTGATAGAAGACGGATAGGGCAGTGCAGTGATCTGATAGAAGGTGGATGGGGCAGTGCAGTGATCTGATAGAAGGTGGAAGGGGCAGTGCAGTGATCTGATAGAAGGTGGATGGGGCAGTGCAGTGATCTGATAGAAGGTGGATGGGGCAGTGCAGTGATCTGATAGAAGGTGGATGGGGCAGTGCAGTGATCTGATAGAAGGTGGATGGGGCAGTGCAGTGATCTGATAGAAGGCGGATGGGGCAGTGCAGTGATCTGATAGAAGGTGGATGGGGCAGTGCAGTGATCTGATAGAAGGTGGATGGGGCAGTGCAGTGATCTGATAGAAGGTGGATGGGGCAGTGCAGTGATCTGATAGAAGGTGGATGGGGCAGTGCAGTGATCTGATAGAAGGTGGATGGGTCAGTGCAGTGATCTGATAGAAGGTGGATGGGGCAGTGCAGTGATCTGATAGAAGGTGGACGGGGCAGTGCAGTGATCTGATAGAAGGTGGATGGGGCAGTGCAGTGATCTGATAGAAGGTGGATGGGGCAGTGCAGTGATCTGATAGAAGGTAGATGGGGCGGTGCAGTGATCTAATAGAAGATAAAAGGGGCAGTGCAGTGATCTGATAGAAGGTGGATGGGGCAGTGCAGTGATCTGATAGAAGGTGGATGGGGCAGTGCAGGGATCTGATAGAAGGTGAATGGGGCAGTGCAGTGATCTGATAGAAGGTGGATGGGGCAGTGCAGTGATCTGATAGAAGGTGGATGGGGCAGTGCAGTGTTCTGATAGAAGGTGGATGGGGCAGTGCAGTGATCTGATAGAAGGTGGATGTGGATGGGGCAGTGCAGTGATCTGATAGAAGGTGGATGGGGCAGTGCAGTGATCTGATAGAATATGGATGAGGCAGTGCAGTGATCTGATAGAAGGCGGATGGGGCAGTGCAGTGATCTGATAGAAGGTGGATGGGGCAGTGCAGTGATCTGATAGAAGGTGGATGGGGCAGTGCAGGGATCTGATAGAAGGTGGATGGGGCAGTGCAGTGATCTGATAGAAAGTGGACGGGGCAGTGCAGTGATCTGATAGGTGGATGGGGCAGTGCAGGGATCTGATAGAAGGTGAATGGGGCAGTGCAGTGATCTGATAAAAGGTGGATGGGGCAGTGCAGGGATCTGATAGAAGGTGGATGGGGCAGTGCAGTGATCTGATAGAAGGTGGATGGGGCAGTGCAGTGATCTGATAGAAGGCGGATGGGGCAGTGCAGTGATCTGATAGAAGATGGACTGGGCAGTGCAGTGATCTGATAGAAGGCGGATGGGGCAGTGCAGTGATCTGATAGAAGGTGGACGGGGCAGTGCAGTGATCTGATAGAAGGTGGATGGGGCAGTGCAGTGATCTGATAGAAGGTGGACGGGGCAGTGCAGTGATCTGATAGAAGATGAAAGGGGCAGTGCAGTGATCTGATAGAAGGTAGATGGGGTAGTGCAGTGATCTGATAGAAGTTGGACGGGGCAGTGCAGTGATCTGATAGAAGATGGACGGGGCAGTGCAGTGATGTGATAGAAGGTGGATGGGGCAGTGCAGTGATGTGATAGAAGGTGGATGGGGCAGTGCAGTGATCTGATAGAAGGCGGATGGGGCAGTGCAGTGATCTGATAGAAGGTGGATGGGGCAGTGCAGTGATCTGATAGAAGATGGATGGGGCAGTGCAGTGATCTGATAGAAGGTGGATGGGGCAGTGCAGTGATCTGATAGAAGATGAAAGGGGCAGTGCAGTGATCTGATAGAAGGTGGATGGGGCAGTGCAGTGATCTGATAGAAGGTGGATGGGGCGGTGCAGTGATCTAATAGAAGATGAAAGGGGCAGTGCAGTGATCTGATAGAAGGTGGATGGGGCAGTGCAGTGATCTGATAGAAGGTGGACGGGGCAGTGCAGTGATCTGATAGAAGGTGGACGGGGCAGTGCAGTGATCTGATAGAAGGTGGATGGGGCAGAGCAGTGATCTGATAGAAGGTGGATGGGGCAGTGCAGTGATCTGATAGAAGGTGGATGGGGCAGTGCAGTTATCTGATAGAAGACGGACGGGGCAGTGTAGTTATCTGATAGAAGACGGACGGGGCAGTGCAATTATCTGATAGAAGGTGGACGGGGCAGTGCAGTGATCTGATAGAAGGTGGACGGGGCAGTGCAGTGATCTGATAGAAGGCGGATGGGGCAGTGCAGTGATCTGATAGAAGATGGATGGGGCAGTGCAGTGATCTGATAGAAGGTGGACGGGGCAGTGCAGTAATCTGATAGAAGATGGACGGGGCAGTGCAGTGATCTGATAGAAGGTGGACGGGGCAGTGCAGTGATCTGATAGAAGGTGGACGGGGCAGTGCAGTGATCTGATAGAAGGTGGACGAGGCAGTGCAGTGATCTGATAGAAGATGGATGGGGCAGTGCAGTGATCTGATAGAAGGTGGATGGGGCAGTGCAGTGATCTGATAGAAGGTGGACGGGGCAGTGCAGTGATCTGATAGAAGATGGATGGGGCAGTGCAGTGATCTGATAGAAGGTGGATGGGGCAGTGCAGTGATCTGATAGAAGATGGACGGGGCAGTGCAGTGATCTGATAGAAGGTGGACGGGGCAGTGCAGTAATCTGATAGAAGATGGACGGGGCAGTGCAGTGATCTGATAGAAGGTGGACGGGGCAGTGCAGTAATCTGATAGAAGATGGACGGGGCAGTGCAGTGATCTGATAGAAGGTGGATGAGGCAGTGCAGTGATCTGATAGAAGACGGATGGGGCAGTGCAGTGATCTGATAGAAGATGGATGGGGCAGTGCAGTGATCTGATAGAAGGCGGATGGGGCAGTGCAGTGATCTGATAGAAGATGGACGGGGCAGTGCAGTGATCTGATAGAAGGTGGACGGGGCAGTGCAGTGATCTGATAGAAGATGGACGGGGCAGTGCAGTGATCTGATAGAAGGTGGACGAGGCAGTGCAGTGATCTGATAGAAGACGGATGGGGCAGTGCAGTGATCTGATAGAAGGTGGATGGGGCAGTGCAGTGATCTGATAGAAGATGGACGGGGCAGTGCAGTGATCTGATAGAAGGTGGACGGGGCAGTGCAGTAATCTGATAGAAGATGGACGGGGCAGTGCAGTGATCTGATAGAAGGTGGACGGGGCAGTGCAGTAATCTGATAGAAGATGGACGGGGCAGTGCAGTGATCTGATAGAAGGTGGACGAGGCAGTGCAGTGATCTGATAGAAGACAGATGGGGCAGTGCAGTGATCTGATAGAAGATGGATGGGGCAGTGCAGTGATCTGATAGAAGGCGGATGGGGCAGTGCAGTGATCTGATAGAAGATGGATGGGGCAGTGCAGTGATCTGATAGAAGGTGGACGGGGCAGTGCAGTGATCTGATAGAAGATGGACGGGGCAGTGCAGTGATCTGATAGAAGGTGGACGAGGCAGTGCAGTGATCTGATAGAAGACGGATGGGGCAGTGCAGTGATCTGATAGAAGATGGATGGGGCAGTGCAGTGATCTGATAGAAGGTGGACGGGGCAGTGCAGTGATCTGATAGAAGGTGGACGGGGCAGTGCAGTGATCTGATAGAAGACGGACGGGGCAGTGCAGTGACGGATGGGGCAGACTGGCAAAGCTCAAGCAAAGGATTGGCGGTCTTCCAAGTGAATGGGGATCTATTTAACTAAAGTACAAACTGTTCACTTAGCAAAGGATATTTTTTTCCCCCTTGCAAATAATTTTGTCATCTAAATAAACACAATGTCCCCTTACTGACTGAGCAAAGTACTGACTGAGCTCAGTGAACTTTGCAAAGTGAATGTTCTCTATCCTAAGTGAAAAGTCCCCACTGTTTTGATGAAAAGGAAATTTGGCATTGCCCATTTCATAAATGGGTCTGTTCATCTAAGCAGACAGTTATGCTTTGGCAATTTATCAATTAATAAGAGGTGCTTGGCGAGGTGTGGGTTAATGAGAGCTGAAGTCAGTTTAGAAGAAGGGAGATATAAGAACAATGCATGGGTTTTATATCAGGTATAGATAAAATGTGGCATGGCATGGGTTAACCAGTAGAAGTGTGTGATCAGTGCCCTGGGTGGGCATTGCTGGGGGCTATATTTTGTCTGGAGTCTGAGAAGGGATCAGTGAAGTCCCATCAACAAGAGGAGTGCTGACGTCACTTAAAGGAACTCACCTCTACTTTCTCTTCTCTCAGGTGGACCCTCCTTGCCAGCTGCTCCCTGGTGCCCACGTCTGGGTATTTGGTCTCCTGGAAAAGGTTCTCCAAAGCTTCCAGTTGCTCGTCGGTGAAGATGGTCCTGTGCCTCCTCTTCCTCCTGCAGTGAAGCTGATTGAGAAGCTGAAGCTCCGTTCTGGACAGCGTGCCCACGTTCATGTACGGCAGCATCTGATGGGGCACAGGGGGCATCAACACAGAGCCTGCCCCCTCATAACCTGCAAAAGACAGAGGGGCCAGTTAAAGACTTTTTGCTCTTTCATTTCCGGCCAATAACCCCCCCTACAATGCCCGGCCAAGGTCATGTGACTGGCACATGCCCAGCCTAAAAATACATGCCCGGGACTTGTCTAAATCCTACTATCCATTAGGTGTCATAAACAAGATAATACAACAGCCCGGGGCACCAAAGAGCAAGAAAAGTCCCGAAAACTACTAAACAGCCTGAAAAAGTTACTATGCAAAAAAAATCTTCGTGTATAATTTACACGAAAATTATAACATTTGTAAATGGTGGCATTGGGGGGGGGGGGGGGGGGGGGGGGGGGTTGGGGGGGGGGGGGGGGGGGGGGGGGGGGGGGGGGTTACAGATCTGTAACTAGTTTTATGATTGCAAGCTCTTGAGAACTTTACAGTGCAGTGACGATATAAACAGAGTTTGTTGTAATACACAAAAATAGCAAAATATATATATATGTATCAAAATTGATCCAATACTTTTAAGCTTTTTTTATAATTAGAGCTTGAAATAAAATATATCTTCAGTGCACCAAATTCTAAATTGTATATATATAAAAAAAATATATAAATAAAAATAATATAAAAAATAATGATATATAATTATAGATACATAAAAATAGAAATTACACTTTTGGATCTGCTTTCTATATTGTATACCCGGCACTATTACGGGACTTTCACCTAAATGTAAGTAAATATAACTTATATAATATAATATATATAATATAATATAAGTAAATATAACTCTGTAAGTAAATATGACTTATATAATATAATATATATAATATAATATATATATAATATAATATAAGTAAATATAACTCTGTAAGTAAATATAACTTATATAATATATATAATATAAGTAAATATAACTCTGTAAGTAAATATAACTTATATAATATAAAATATATAATATAATATAAGTAAATATAACTCTGTAAGTAAATATAACTTATATAATATAATATATATAATATAATATATATAATATAATATAAGTAAATATAACTCTGTAAGTAAATATAACTTAATATTTGCTTCCTAAAAAAAAAAAAATAACGAATATTTCACCCAAAACGAAGCCTGGGGACTCACACATCTCCCGACACAAAACTGCATAGAGCCCGGCAATGTAGGGGACTTCAGATTTATTATTTATTATAAACACGAATGATTTTGATACATACGAAGAAGAATATATGTAACCGAATATCGAACGACAAAACGAGCTGCATCGTGAATTCTAATTATATGGAGAGTGCAGCAAACACTAACTATATACATGTATTATAATAATACAATATAATAACATAATATATAATAATCCACTGTGTACAAGATACACTTGTATGTACTAAAATGTACTGCAAGGGAGTTTCGTGCAATTTAATAAAATACAAAATTGTGTAAAACAAATATAAAGAACAATTACCTGATGTATTTTAAAATATAAGTTTTGGAATATTAAACTGCCTTTAACAGCGACTGTATACAGTATATATACAGCCCCATCTATCTAGAATCCATCTCTTCATTAAATATAACAATCTCAAACATTATATCCTATCTATCTATATATTTGTATTAATTTATTATTTATTATCTATCTACCTGTCTATCTTTCTCTTTCTCTCCTTCTATTTATTCAGTTTATAAATACAGTATATGTCGATATTCGTTTACTCTCTTTCTTCCTCTCTCTTCCCCTCTTTCTTTTCTTTCATGTATTATATTCTGTTACAAACTTTTTAACTTTGATAAGATGAAGATGTGGATAGGGATAGATAAATAGACCGAATATGGAAAAGAAAGAAAGAAAGAAAGAAAATGGACATATGCAAAAAAAAAAAAAAGGAGTAGATATATAATACTGTGTAGATAAAAAGACAAATAAAATAAAAGAGAAAGGAAGAAAGAAAGAAAGAAAGAAAGAAAGAAAGAAAATAGGCATATGCAAAAAAAAAAAGGAGTAGATATATAATACTGTGTAGATAGAAAGATAAATAAAAGAAAGAGCAAGAAAGAAAGAAAGAAAGAAAAGAAAGAGGAAGAAAGAAAGAAAAAAAAAAAAAGAAAAGAAAAGAAGAAAAAAAAAGGCTAAAAACGAATAAAGAATTATAGATAAATAGATAAAAATTAGTAAATATAGATACAACGATAGATAGAAAGATTTATAGACAGAGAGATACATAAATAGATATTAAAATTGTTACATTTAACATAACCCTCTGGGGTCATACTTTCTATATATTTACCTATAAGATCGATTTTAAGTGATCATATAGTAATGTATTGATATTAGGTGATCATATAACAATGTATTGATATTAGGTGATCACATAACAATGTATTGATATTAGGTGATCACATAACAATGTATTGATATTAGGTGATCACATAACAATGTATTGATATTAGGTGATCATATAGCAATGTATTGATATTAGGTGATCACATAACAATGTATTGATATTAGGTGATCACATAACAATGTATTGATATTAGGTGATCACATAACAATGTATTGATATTAGATGATCACATAACAATGTATTGATATTAGGTGATCACATAACAATGTATTGATATTAGATGATCATCATATAGCAATGTATTGATATTAGGTGATCATGTAGCAATGTATTGATTGGGTCATATATAATAAAACTGCCAATTTGTAGCAATCTAGTGCTCTAAGGATGTTGGTGGACTATAACTCCCATCCTGCCAGTATTCTCCCAGCAGCTGATGATACCCCCCCATATAGTAGTCTCTCTCTATACATGATACAGCCCATATAGTAGTCTCTATACATGATACCCCCCATATAGTAGTCTCTCTCTATACATGATACAACCCCCCATATAGTAGTCTCTCTCTATACATGATACAACCCCCCATATAGTAGTCTCTCTCTATACATGATACAGCCCCCCATATAGTAGTCTCTATACATGATACAACCCCCCATATAGTAGTCTCTCTCTATACATGATACAGCCCCCCCATATAGTAGTCTCTATACATGATACAACCCCCCATATAGTAGTCTCCATACATGATACAACCCCTGGCTGTGCCCCGAGAAGTCCCCTTACCTGTTGCTGTAGGCACGCAGGAACATTGCTGGGCTCCCAAGGGCTGTATGGCCCCGCAGCAGGAGGGCCCCACAGGAGCCTGTACATGTAACTGTCCATAGTAGTAGTTGTTGAATCCCAGCCTGGAGCCACTCACAGTCTGTAGGGTGGAAGAGGGGGCCACAGCCCGGTTGTAAAATCCTCCATAGTCGGTCCCCCCATACAGGGACTCCCCCAGGTTGGGGAAGATCACAGGACCATTCTGGGGGAGAAGAAGGGACTCCTTGCAGCGAGGTCTGGCAGCCAAAATGTTGTCAATGCTGAACATCCCAGAGGGCATTCCACAGGGGGAGCAGAGAAATGTCACAGCTCAGGGGGGGCGCTGTCTGTGTTTTGGGGGGCTCCTCGGTCAGATGGGATGGGGGGGGGACAAATCCTGTGTTGGGGTGAATGTAGAGCAGAGATGATGAGGAGGAGATCTGTTCCCTTTCTGTCTCCTTCCTAAAACTTGTTCCAGTCCTGTCCAGGCTCTCCTCCTCCTTATATACACCCACCACGTCAGCCCCAGCTCAGCACACCCTATTATACCCAGCAAGGGGGGGGGGGGGGGGGGGGGGGGGTGACACCAGACTGATCTGTATATTGAACCTTAATGAAATCAATCTAATCCACTCCACTGCTAAAACCCTTTACAAACTTCTCAGACTGGATCCCGGCTCAGCCCGAGGAGCTAATTGCCCCAGCAGCGCAATCTGATTAATGCCATTGTCCTCAGAATGGGACGGCTTATTAACCCATTCATTGTATGGAATGCGGCATTAAGAAGTGACACTACCCGCCGCTTCCTTAACCCTTTCCTGGCCCGGACGAGGCACCTCTGGGCTGAAGAGCTCACAGCTGGTGAGTGCCAATAATACCAACCCAAGAAAAAAGAATTCACAGATTACAGAGAGAAATAAGAATAACAGAATAACTATTCATGATCGCACTTTATAGAGATGGGATGTGGGGGTGGGGTTATCATAATCGATTGTTACTTCATTTATTCTGTTGTTTTAATTATTTTTTGTGCGTTTTGGAAAAAGTCTAAAATGGTGATTTGTAATGAGGAGATAAAATAAAAAAGAAAAAATAATTGTCCTTTATTTCTCTCTCTCAATATAATTTATTGGTGACCTCTTTAGACTTTACTAAAAATTATAATTAAATGTAATATTATATGTTCTATACTAATATATATCTATCTATCCATGTATATATCTATGTATATATCTATCGATCGATCTATCTATCTATCTATCTATCTATCTATCTATCTATCTATCTATCTATCTATCTATATATCTATCGATCTATCTATCTATCTATCTATCTATCTATCTATCTATCTATCTATCTATCTATCTATCTATGTATATATCTATCGATCTATCTATCTATCTATCTATCTATCTATCTATCTATCTATCTATCTATCTATCTATCTATCTATCTATATTATCTATCTATCTATCTATCTATCTATCTATCTATCTATCTATCTATCTATCTATCTATCTATCTATCTATCTATCTATCTATGTATATATCTATCGATCTATCTATCTATCTATCTATCTATCTATCTATCTATCTATCTATCTATCTATCTATCTATCTATCTATATTATTTATCTATCTATCTATCTATCTATCTATCTATCTATCTATCTATCTATCTATCTATCTATCTATCTATCTATCTATCTATCGACCTGTCTATCTGTCTATCCAAATATACCGAGAGAGATGCACATGTCTGTCTGTCTTTCTATCTATCTGTCTATCTAGATAGAAAGATAGATACACATATACATCTCTTTCTTCCTGTATATATATATATATATATATATATATATATATAAAGATAGATATCTCTATCTATAGAGATATATATAAATATAAATATATATATATATATATATATATATATAGATAGATAGATAGATAG
>CM053038.1:43172384-43504884 GCA_028564925.1 Lithobates sylvaticus | reverse complement strand
TGGCCAAACTTAATACACATGGGGGATGGATGAATTCATATATATGGGGGAAGGAAGACTTCCTACACATGGGAGATGGCCGACTTCATAACACATGGGGGATGGAAGACTTCATACACATGGGGGATGGCCGACTTCATACACATGGGGGATGGCCGACTTCATACACATGGGGGATGGCCGACTTCATACACATGGGGGATTGAAAACTTCATACACATGGGGGATGCAAGACTTCATACACGTGGGGGATGGCCGACTTTATACACATGGGAGATGGCCGACTTCATTAACATGGGGGATGGAAGACTTCATACACATGGGGGATGGCCGACTTCATACACATGGGGGATGGCCGACTTCATACACATGGGGGATGGAAAACTTCATACACATGGAGGATGGAAGACTTTTTTTTTTTTTTTTTTTTTTTTTTTTTATATATTCTTTATTTTCATATTTTAACAATATTACACTGAAATTTAACATTTACAGTCATTACACAGCATTATAAATACTACAAATCTACCCTCCCATACCCTGTCCCACCCTCTACCCGACTCCCCTAAGTGGCGAAAGGAGAAAAAAAAAAAAAAAAAAAAAAAAAGGGAAAAGGGAAAAAAAAAAAAAAAAAAAAAAAAAAAAAAAAAAACCCGGGGGGGGGGGGGGGGAAGCCTACCCCGTCTCGCTCTCGCTCGCTTCCTTCTATTCCTTTCATGTATCTTTCTCCAGCAAATATCTATCAGTTGTCCTGAACTCTCTCCATTGTTTCCATTTCTTTCGATGTTTCCCCTCTGTGTCTTCTAACTTATGTATCGACTCTTCTATAGTACATGTCTGCTCCACTTTCTCCATCCATGCTTTCATGGAGGGGGCGTTCGGGCATTTCCACCAGCGGGGGATCAAAGCCTTCGCAGCATTCAGTAAATGGGGGGTTAAAGTTTTCAGGTACTCCCCCACTCCCATCTCTGTATCATTGAACAAACACACCCATGGTTGTTTATTGACCCTTACCCCCGTTATGAGGTCAATTAATTCCAATACTTGATCCCAGAAGGTTTGTATTTTGGGACACTCCCACCACATGTGTGGGAACGTTCCAACTTCCGAACACCCTCTCCAGCATGTTGGGGGGTTGTCTTCGCTATATACATTTGCTCTCTGTGGGGTTACATACCACCTCGCTAAGAGTTTGTACGACATTTCCCTTGTTTGCGTGTCTTTTGCTGTCGAATGTACTAACCTTAGTATCTTTTCCCTATGTTCGTCACTTCTTAGGGGGCCTATCTCCTTTTTCCACTTTTCTAGATAAGCTGGATATTCGTGATCTGCCTCTCGCAGCAGTATTTTATATGTTTTTGAGATCCTTTTCTCTAAGCTTTGTGGGGACTCGAGTAGTTTCTCTAACGGTCTCTTGTGATTCTTCCCTCGTAGTGGCTGTGGCAAACTTCCGACAAAGTGTTGTAATTGAGTGTATCTCCATCTATCTAGTGGTTTCTGTCCCCATTCCCGTGTGATTTCTCTATATGTGTACAATCTATTTCCTTCCATCACCTCCTGCAATCTCAAATTATCATTATTGGCCCACCTGCTATAATATAAGTGCTCCTCCTTTCCGGGTGGGAAGAAGTTTGTGTCTAATAGTGAGATTAATGGGGAGTTATAGTCCCATTTGTGCCTCTTCTGTATTACATCCCAGACCTTTAGTGAATTTTTTGTGAGTAAATTTGTGTTTGGTCCTAACTCTCGAAATTGTGGCGGTATCCATATCATTTTCCCCGTGTTTGTTCGGCTTAAACTCATTTCTAACTTAACCCAGCTCTTGTCCTCCTTATTGTGCACCCAGTCTATTACTCTCGAGATCACAATAGCTTCATGGTATTTTTTAAAATCTGGTGCTGCTAGGCCCCCTCTGTCCGTTTCTCTCGTCATTATGTTGAACGCAATTCGCGCCCGTTTTCGTGCCCAAATAAATTGTGTTATCATAGATTTTAATTTCCTAAAGTAACTTTGTGGGATGGAAATTGGGATCATCTGACTGGTGTAGATAAATACCGGTAATATAAACATTTTCACTGCGTTTATCTTCCCTGTCCATGATAGAACTTTGTATTGCATTCTATTTAATTGCTCTTTAATTTTATTTAATAGGGGAATATAGTTACTTGTGAAAAGGTCTCCCACTTGGGCTGTTAAATTTATTCCCAAATATCCCAGTTCTTTCTTACACCACTTAAATGGTAGTTTAGCTTGGATGGCGCTCTGCTCTTCTTTTGATAAATTTAGATTTAATATTTCTGATTTTGTCATATTTACTTTAAAATTGGACAGCTTGCCATACCGTTTTAGCTCCTTAAGCACCATGGGTATTGATATTCTCGGTCTCGATATGTAGAGAAGCACATCGTCCGCATATGCGGACGCCTTGTGCTCCCCTCCTCCTGCCCAGATTCCTTGGATGTCTTGGTTTTTGCGAATTGCTGCTAACAGGGGTTCTAGCGTTATTATAAATAGCAATGGGGAGAGTGGGCCGACTTCATACACATGGAGGATGGAAGACTTCATACACATGGGGGATGGAAGACTTCGTACACAAGGGGATGGCCAAACTTAATACACATGGGGGATGGATGAATTCATATATATGGGGGAAGGAAGACTTCCTACACATGGGAGATGGCCGACTTCATACACATGGGGGATGGAAGACTTCATACACATGGGGGATGGCCGACTTCATACACATGGGGGATGGAAGACTTCATACACATGGAGGATGGAAGACTTCATACACATGGAGGATGGAAGACTTCATACACATGGGGGATGGAAGACTTCGTACACAAGGGGATGGCCAAACTTAATACACATGGGGGATGGCCGACTTCATACACATGGGGGATGGAAGACTTCATACACATGGAGGATGGAAGACTTCATACACATGGGGGATGGAAGACTTCGTACACAAGGGGATGGCCAAACTTAATACACATGGGGGATGGATGAATTCATATATATGGGGGAAGGAAGACTTCCTACACATGGGAGATGGCCGACTTCATACACATGGGGGATGGAAGACTTCATACACATGGGGGATGGCCGACTTCATACACATGGGGGATGGCCGACTTCATACACATGGGGGATGGCCGACTTCATACACATGGGGGATTGAAAACTTCATACACATGGGGGATGCAAGACTTCATACACGTGGGGGATGGCCGACTTTATACACATGGGAGATGGCCGACTTCATTAACATGGGGGATGGAAGACTTCATACACATGGGGGATGGCCGACTTCATACACATGGGGGATGGCCGACTTCATACACATGGGGGATGGAAAACTTCATACACATGGAGGATGGAAGACTTCATACACATGGAGGATGGAAGACTTCATACACATGGAGGATGGAAGACTTCATACACATGGAGGATGGAAGACTTCATACACATGGGGGATGGCCGACTTCATACACATGGGGGATGCAAGACTTCATACACGTGGGAGATAGCCGACTTCATACACATGGGGGATGCAAGACTTCATACACATGGGAGATGGCCGACTTTATTAACATGGGGGATGGAAGACTTCATACACATGGGGGATGGCCGACTTCATACACATGGGGGATGGCCGACTTCATACACATGGGGGATGGAAAACTTCATACACATGGAGGATGGAAGACTTCATACACATGGAGGATGGAAGACTTCATACACATGGAGGATGGAAGACTTCATACACATGGGGGATGGCCGACTTCATACACATGGAGGATGGAAGACTTCATACACATGGGGGATGGAAGACTTCATACACATGGGGGATGGAAGACTTCATACACATGGGAGATGGCCGACTTCATACACATGGGGGATGGAAGACTTCATACACATGGGAGATGGCTGACTTCATATACATGGGGGATGGCTGACGTTATACACATGGGGGATGGCCGACTTCATACACATGGGAGATGGAAGACTTCCTACACATGGGGGATGGAAGACTTCATACACATGGAGGATGGAAGACTTCATACACATGGAGGATGGAAGACTTCATACACATGGAGGATGGAAGACTTCATACACATGGGGGATGGCCGACTTCATACACATGGGGGATGCAAGACTTCATACACGTGGGGGATGGCCGACTTTATACACATGGGAGATGGCCGACTTCATTAACATGGGGGATGGAAGACTTCATACACATGGGGGATGGCCGACTTCATACACATGGAGGATGGCTGACTTCATACACATGGGGGATGGAAGACTTCATACACATGGGGGATGGCTGACTTCATACACATGGGGGGTGGAAGACTTCATACACATGGGGGATGGCCGACTTCATACACATGGGGGATGGACGACTTCATACACAGGATGGCCGACTTCATACACATGGGAGATGGCCGACTTTATACACATGGGGGATGGCCGACTTCATACACATGGGAGATGGCCGACTTCATACACATGGGAGATGGCCGACTTTATACACATGGGGGATGGCCGACTTCATACACATGGGAGATGGCCGACTTCATACACATGGGAGATGGCCGACTTTATACACATGGGGGATGGCTGACTTCATACACATGGGGGATGGAAGACTTCATACACATGGGAGATGGCCGACTTTATACACATGGGGGATGGTCGACTTCATACACATGGGAGATGGCCGACTTCATACACATGGGGGATGGAAGACTTCATACACATGGGAGATGGCTGACTTCATATACATGGGGGATGGCCGACTTTATACACATGGGAGATGGCCGACTTCATACACATGAGAGATGGAAGACTTCCTACACATGGGGGATGGAAGACTTCATACACATGGAGGATGGAAGACTTCATACACATGGAGGATGGAAGACTTCATACACATGGAGGATGGAAGACTTCATACACATGGGGGATGGCCGACTTCATACACATGGGGGATGCAAGACTTCATACACGTGGGGGATGGCCGACTTTATACACATGGGAGATGGCCGACTTCATACACATGGGGGATGGAAGACTTCATACACATGGGGGATGGCCGACTTCATACACATGGGGGATGGCCGACTTCATACACATGGGGGATGGCCGACTTCATACACATGGGGGATGGCCGACTTCATACACATGGGGGATGGAAGACTTCATACACATGGAGGATGGAAGACTTCATACACATGGAGGATGGAAGACTTCATACACATGGAGGATGGAAGACTTCATACACATGGGGGATGGAAGACTTCATACACATGGGGGATGGAAGACTTCATACACATGGAGGATGGAAGACTTCATACACATGGAGGATGGAAGACTTCATACACATGGAGGATGGAAGACTTCATACACATGGAGGATGAAAGACTTCATACACATGGAGGATGGAAGACTTCATACACATGGGGAATGGAAGACTTCATACACATGGGAGATGGCCGACTTCATACACATGGAGGATGGCTGACTTCATACACATGGGGGATGGAAGACTTCATACACATCATACACATGGGGGATGGCTGACTTCATACACATGGGGGATGGACGACTTCATACACAGGATGGCCGACTTCATACACATGGGAGATGGCCGACTTTATACACATGGGGGATGGCCGACTTCATACACATGGGAGATGGCCAACTTCATACACATGGGAGATGGCCGACTTCATACACATGGGGGATGGCCGACTTCATACACATGGGGGATGGACGACTTCATACACAGGATGGCCGACTTCATACACATGGGAGATGGCCGACTTTATACACATGGGGGATGGCCGACTTCATACACATGGGAGATGGCCAACTTCATACACATGGGAGATAGCCGACTTCATACACATGGGGGATGGAAGACTTCATACACATGGGAGATGGCCGACTTCATACACATGGGGGATGGAAGACTTCATACACATGGGAGATGGCTGACTTCATATACATGGGGGATGGCCGACTTTATACACATGGGAGATGGCCGACTTCATACACATGGGGGATGGCCGACTTTATACACATGGGAGATGGCCGACTTCATACACATGGGAGATGGAAGACTTCATACAAATGGGGGATGGAATACTTCATACACATGGGAGATGGCCGACTTCATACACATGGGAGATAGAAGACTTCATACACATGGGAGATGGCCGACTTTATACACATGGGAGATGGAAGACTTCATACACATGGGAGATGGAAGACTTCATACACATGGGAGATGGCCGACTTCATACACATGGGAGATGGCCGACTTCATACACATGGGAGATGGAAGACTTCCTACAAATGGGGGATGGAAGACTTCATACACATGGGAGATGGAAGACTTCATACAAATGGGGGATGGAAGACTTCATACAAATGGGGGATGGAAGACTTCATACACATGGGAGATGGAAGACTTCATACAAATGGGGGATGGAAGACTTCATACAAATGGGGGATGGAAGACTTCATACACATGGGGGATGGCCGACTTCATACACATGGGAGATAGAAGGCTTCATACACATGGGAGATGGCCGACTTTATACACATGGGAGATGGAAGACTTCATACACATGGGAGATGGCCGACTTTATACACATGGGAGATGGCCGACTTCATACACATGGGAGATGGAAGACTTCATACACATGGGAGATGGCCGACTTTATACACATGGGAGATGGAAGACTTCATACACATGGGAGATGGCCGACTTTATACACATGGGGGATGGAAGACTTCATACACATGGGGGATGGCCGAGTTCATACACATGGGGGGTGGAAGACTTCATACACATAGGGAGATGGCCGACTTTATACACATGGGGGATGGCCGACTTCATACACATGGGAGATGGCCGACTTCATACACATGGGAGATGGCCGACTTCATACACATGGGGGGTGGAAGACTTCATACACATGGGGGGTGGAAGACTTCATACACATGAGGATGGCCGAGTTCATACACATGGGGCATGGAAGACTTCATACACATGGGAGATGGCCGACTTTATACACATGGGAGATGGAAGACTTCATACACATGAGGATGGCCGAGTTCATACACATGGGGGGTGGAAGACTTCATACACATGGGAGATGGCCGATTTCATACACATGGGAGATGGGTGACTTCATACACATGGTTTCCTTTTTTTATACTAGTAATGATGGTGATCAGCGACTTAAAAGCGTGACTGCGATATTGCGGTGGACATTCTGAAACTAACTGACACTTTTGACGCTTTGTGGGAACCAGTGACACTAATACAGTGCTAAAAATATGCAATGTCACTGTACTAATTTTGAAAAAATATATATTTTTAAATTTCTGCTATAAAACATCCAATAAAAAAAAAAATCAAATTTCTTCATCAGTTTAGGCCAATATGTATTCGTCTACATATTTTTGGTAAAAGAAATCCCAATAAGCGTATATTGATTGGTTTGTGCAAACTTATTGCATCTACAAACTATGGGATATTTTTATTTGTTTAATTTTGTTTTACAATGGTAGTGATCAGTGACTTATAGCGGGACTGCGATATTGCGGTGGACATTCTGACACTAAGTGACACTTTTGACACTTTTTGGGGACCAGTGACACTAATACAGTGATCGGTGCTAAAAATATGCACTGTCACTGTACTAATGACACTGGCTGGGAAGGGGTTAAATGCAGGGAACACAGGAGCCATGCCTCCCCTCCTGTCAGAACGGTGATTGGCCTTATAGGCCGATCACAGTTCTGTGTCTCTGCCTTACGATCGGCGGGTGCCAGCGGACAGCGAGCACCCGGAACCTGCCGATTACTTTCCGCTGTGTGCAATCACAACGGCAGCAGATAGCTGCCATAACCTTGGTATCCTCTTCTTCGTCCGGCGGTCCGGTTTCCAATAATGGTGGTCTCTGCGGCAGATTCGCCACGAGATCACTTTTATCGGCGGCGGGAGAGGTGCCCTACACCGCTTACCGTAGCCGTCGGCAGCGGCGGAGGCGATCGGAGGTTATCACTTGCTGGGTATGGAGACGAGTGAGGGGAAGATGGCCCCCACCTGTCTCCATATCATTGCAGGGCGGAAGCGACGTCAAAACGTCACTTCCACCTATAGCTCTTAACCACTTGCCGACCGCCGCACGACGATATACGTCAGCAGACGCCCGCGATCGTCTCACGGGAAGGCTGAACGGGGAGATGCCGAGATAAACAGCATCTCCCCGTTCTGCCTAGCAACTAGTGATGCCGATCTCTGCTCCCTGTGATTGGAGCAGAGATCAGCATTCACTAGCTGACAGCCACGCCCCCCCACAGTAAGAAACACACCTCTAGGCATACTTAACCCCTACACTGCCCCCTTGTGGTTAACCCCTTCACTGCCAGTGTCATTTATACAGGAATCAATGCATTTAAATAGCATTGATTGCTGTATAAATGACAATGGTCCCAAAAATGTGTCAAAAATGTCCGATGTGTCCGCCATAATGTCGCAGTCACAAAAAAAAAATCGCAGATCGCCGCCATTACTAATAAAAAAAAAAATTATTAATAAAAATGCTATAAAACTATCCCCTATCTTGTAAACGCTATAACTTCTGAGCAAACCGATCAATAATCACTTATTGCGATTTTTTTTACCAAAAATATTTAGAAGAATACGTATCGGCCTAAACTAAGGAAAAAAAATGTTTTTTTATATATTTTTTTGGGGATATTTATTATAGCAAAAAGTAAAAAATAATGCATTTTTTTTCAAAATTGTCGCTCTATTTTTGTTCATAGCGCAAAAAATAAAAACCGCAGGGGCGATCAAATACCACCAAAAGAAAGCTCTATTTGTGGAAAAAAAAAGGACGTCAATTTTGTTTGGGAGCCACGTCGCACGACCGCGCAATTGTCAGTTAAAGCGACGCAGTGCCGAATCGCAAAAAGGGGCCTGGTCCTTTGGCTGCAAATTGGTCCGGGGCTGAAGTGGTTAAAGGGCGATTATTTTCTTTTTTTTTGTAATTGCATTTTAGTGTACATATGAGATGTGAGATTTTTTGACCCCCAGATCTCATATTTAAGAGGACCTGTCATGCATTTTTTCTATTACAAGGGATGTTTACATTCCTTGTAACAGATAAAAAGTGGCACTTTTTTTTTTTTTTTTTTAAAAGAACAGCGTAAAAATAAAAAATAAAAGGTAAAATAAATAAGAAAAAAAAAAATGTTTGAAACGTGCCCTGTCCCGCCGAGCTCGTGTGCAGAAGTGAACGCATACGAAAGTAGCAGTAGCGCCCGCATATGAAAACGGTGTTCAAACCACACATGTGATGTATCGCCGCGATCGGTAGAGCGAGAGCAATAAGTCTAGCCCTAGACCTCCTCTGTAAACATGCAACCTGTAGAATTTTTTAAACGTCGCCTATGGATATTTTTAAGAGTAAAAGTTTGTCGCCATTCCACGAGCGGGCGCAATTTTGAAGCATGACATGTTGGGTATCAATTTACTCGGTGTAACATCATCTTTCACAATATTAAAAAAAAAAAAAATAACTAACTTTACTGTTGCCTTATTTTTAAATTAAACAAAGTGTATTTTTTCCCAAAAAAGTGCGCTTGTAAGACGGCTGCGCAAATATAGTGTGACAGAAAGTATTGCAACGACCGTCATTTTATTCTCTAGGGTGTTAGAAAAAATATATATAATGTTTGGGTTGTTCTAAGTCATTTTGTAGAAAAAAACAGTTTTTAACTTGTAAACAACAAATCTCAAAAGAGGCTCGGTCCTTAAGTGGTTAAAGGATGAGTTCACCTTTGGAATATGTCACATAGTCTATTGACCTTCCTGCTCTCAAGTAACTGCCCGCCCATAAGGAGGTACAGACAGAGCGATATTCTAAGAGTCTGCAGGAGCCTGGCATTGCTACAAATGATAACTGAATATAATTATTATTTAGTGATATTAACCAGTTCCCGCCTGGCTTATTGCAGATTGATGGCCGGGCGGTGGCTTTACTGTTCTGAGTGGGCGTCATATTACTTGCTACAGAACAGGCCGCTTGTGCGTGCCCCCGGGGGGGGCACACAACATGGCGATCCGTGGTGCGGTGTGTCACCGATCATGGTAAAGAGCCTATGACGTAGGTTCTTTACCATGTGATCAGCTATGTCCAATCACAGCTCTTCAGTGGCGGCTGGTGTTTTTTTGGTCCGGCACTTACCCCATCTTGGTGGCAGGTGGCGGGTGGCAAGGACGGCAGACATCGGGCAGCGGCTCCTGTGTTCTCTCCTCCATCCCGGCTGCTTCTGCCATGAATCTCCTCCTCTCCCCCTAGGCGTCCAAAAGGAACGCCTGTCCTTTCAGCTAATTGGGTGACGGGTGTCAAGACCCCATTCCTGATTGGTCTGGAGGAGGATCAGTGTTACAATAGCGAATATTTATTCGCTATTGTAACACACCTGGGTGGGCTCAGTTCACAGTGCTCTGCGCCCAGAGCCCACCCTATTTTGTAGCTCGTGCACCCTTAATGGATGGGCCGCCCCTGCAGCTGATAAGTAAATAAGAAGTGCCAGTTATCGGCATTCCTCTCCTCACTCTGACAGCATGTGAGTAGAGGAGAGCCGATAAGCGTCTTTCCTCAGGGGGCAAATCCACACAGACAATCAGTGTAATGTAATGATTACCCACCAGTGATGCCCCTCAGTGCCCATTAGTGATGCCAATAAGTGGCCATCAGTGCTGCCTTTTAGTGCCCATCAGTGCCCTTCAGTGCCATCTATCAGTGCACATCAGTGCACATAAGTGCCGCCCTTCAGTGCCCTTCCGTGCCATCTATCAGTGCACATCAGTGCCGCCAATCAGTGCCTATCATTGTTGCCTTTCAGTGCCCATCAGCGTCGCCCATCAGTGCCGTCTATCAGTGCCTATCATTGTTGCCTTTCAGTGCCCATCAGTGTCGCCCATCAGTGCCCTTCAGTGCCGTCTATCAGTGCACATCAGTGCCGCCCTTCAGCGCCCTTCCATGCCGTCTATCAGTGCACATCAGTGCCGCCAATCAGTGGCTATCATTGCTGCCTTTCAGTGCCCATCAGTACCCTTCAGTGCCATCTATCAGTGCACATCAGTGCCGCTTGTCAGTGCCCTTTTGTGCCGTCTATCAGTGCACATCAGTGCCGCCAATCAGTGCCTATCATTGGCCATCAGTGCCACCTATCAGTGCCCATAAATGCTGCCTACCAGTGCCCATCAGTGCCACCTATCAGTGCCCATCAGAGTCAGTGCCACCTATCAGTGCCCATCAGTGCCACCTATCAGTGCCCATCAGATTCAGTGCCACCTATCAGTGCCCATCAGATTCAGTGCCACCTATCAGTGCCCATCAGTGCTGCATATCAGTGCCTCCTAATCAGTGCCCATCAGTGAACGAGAAAAATTACTTATTTACAACATTTTATAACAGAAACGAAGAAAAGCGTTTTTTTTTTTTTTTTTAATTTTCGATCTATATTCATTTGTTTAGCAAAAATTAAAAAAAAAAAACCCAGTGGTGACTAAATAACACCAAAAGAAAGCTCTATTTGTGGTGAAAAAATGATAAAAACTCTGTTTGGGTGCAGTGTTTCATGACCGCGCAATTGTCGTTCAAAGTGTGACAGCGCTGAAATCTGAAAATTGGCCTGGGCAGGAAGGGGGGTGAAAGTGCCCGGTATTGAAGTGGTTAATCAGATTGCGCCCCCTACCCAGAAATGCGGGATCACCTACGGCTGCCGCCCTGTAGCAGTAAAACTGCGATAAGTCGGTCAGCACGTAGTTTTTTTTTTTTTGCAAATTTAAATTTCTCCACATTCACTAAGCTCTGTGGCCGTTTCCCTTGCAAAGTGCACCGTCCCCTCAAACTGAACAGCATATGCGCCTTTAGTAAATCAACCCCCCCGATGTCTCTTGTTTAGACCGGGCAAGCTGAAAAGAAATAAAAAATGAGATTTCAATGTCTCACCAGTTACAGTCGGTAAGAGGCGTCGGCGTACAATAACCGCTGTTTAAATGAACGATCGCCCTGGTTAACTTCAGGCCGCGCTCTGACAGAAATTGGCACCGAGCCTTTGGGTATGTAAACATGGAGCTCTTTATGAGGGTCTCTAGGATCGGCCATGGCAGGGCTTGGGAAAATTGACACCTATATTATTCTGCATAAGCGTCAAAGTGACAGGAGGGGGACGTGTGTGAAAAGCCACCGTCCCTCCAGCATTACGGGGGGGGGGGGGGCTCGGAACGGGCTGTGATGGGGCCGTTGGTCTCTGAATGGAGGGCAGAGAATATGTTATTAAAGGGCATTATCTCTTCCTACTTTGTAAGCAGCCAGAAGCCTTTTAAGCAGATGCTCGGCGTCATTAAACCGCATTTTACTCCTCGGATAACTTAAAACATGAGATGTATCTGTCCGAGACGTCTAATATTCCAATAATTATATCTTTTATGTCATTCCCAGGTAAAGTCCAACATGATCGCGCTTCAAACAAGACTCGTTTATTTTTCCCTTTAAAATGAAATGTCGGCAGCGGCAGCGGCGGCAGCGGCGGCGGCGGCGGCGGCGGGAGGCTGATGGGGAATTGTGTGATGTTAAGTCATTTTTTTTTTTATTTAATTTATTTATAAATATATTTTGTGCTAAAAACATCATTTTATTTTATTTCCTTTTTAGTAATGTAATTATGAAATGGAATAAAAGGTCTCATACACACTTAAAGTGATTGTAAATGATCACCTTGTGAAACAACCCATTCAGTTTAAAATAGAAATGAAAGGCAAAACGTTTGTGTATAGATATAAAAAAACATTATAAATGCCTTTTTTCCTTTTCTTTTATCAGTGATGACATTCCCTCTGTTCTCAACCGCATAAGGCATCATGTACACGGGACGA
Source organism: Lithobates sylvaticus (assembly GCA_028564925.1). Taxonomy (NCBI): domain Eukaryota; kingdom Metazoa; phylum Chordata; class Amphibia; order Anura; family Ranidae; genus Lithobates; species Lithobates sylvaticus. The sequence goes on along the minus strand of CM053038.1, from coordinate 43,491,905 downwards.
TTGAAAATCTCTTCTGAATGCTGGAAACTTTGACAGCTAGTAACCGATGTTTAAAAACATTTGTTTTGCCGCTTTGACATACTGCGTTTATGTGCGTTTAGCAGCATTTATGAGCATGTGCATTTAGAAGAGTTTTTTAACCGCTTCCCTACCCGCCCATAGTCATAAGACGCCCACAAGGTGGATCTCCCATCCTGGGTGGGCATCATATGACGTCCTACCATTTCCGGCCGCCTAGGGGGCGCGCGCCCGCGTCGTCGCTCGGGACCCGGTGCGTGTGCCCGGCGGCGGCGATGGCCGCCGGGCACCCGCGATTGCCGTGGAAACAGCGGGACCGTGCGGGACCGTGGATCTGTGTGTGTAAACACACAGCTTCACGTCCTGTCAGTGGAGAGGAGACCGATCATGTGTTCCCAGTACGGAGGAACACCAATCGGTCTCCTCCCCTTGTAAGTCCCCTCCCCCCACAGTTAGAATCACTCCCAGGGAACATATTAACCCCTTCCCTGCCAGTCACATTTACACAGTAATCACTGCAATTTTATAGCAACGATCGCTGTGTAAATGTGAATGGTCCCAAAAATGTGTCAAAAGTGTCGGAAGTGTCCGCCATAATGTCGCAGTCACGAAAAAAAATCGCAGATCGCCGCCATTACTAGTAAAAAAAAAAAAAAAAAATGCAATAAATCTATCCCCTATTTTGTAGACGCTATAACTTTTGCGCAAACCGATCTATATACGCTTATTGCGATTTTTTTTAACAAAAATATGTAGAAGAATACGTATCGGCCTAAACTGAGTAAAAAAATAGTTTTTTTTTTTTAAAAAATGGGATATTTATTATAGCAAAAAGTAAAAAATGGGGGGGGGGGGGGGGGGGGGGGGGGGGGGGGGGGGGGGGGGGGGGGGGGGGGGGGGGGGGGGGGGGGGGGGGGGGGGGGGGGGGGGGGGGGGGGGGGGGGGGGGGGGGGGGGGGGGGGGGGGGGGGGGGGGGGGGGGGGGGGGGGGGGGGGGGGGGGGGGGGGGGGGGGGGGGGGGGGGGGGGGGGGGGGGGGGGGGGGGGGGGGGGGGGGGGGGGGGGGGGGGGGGGGGGGGGGGGGGGGGGGGGGGGGGGGGGGGGGGGGGGGGGGGGGGGGGGGGGGGGGGGGGGGGGGGGGGGGGGGGGGGGGGGGGGGGGGGGGGGGGGGGGGGGGGGGGGGGGGATATGCCGACCTACAGTGGTGTGAAAAAGTGTTTGCCCCCTTCCTCATTTCCTGTTCCCTTTGCATGTTTGTCACACTTAAGTGTTTCGGAACATCAAACCAATTTAAACAATAGTCAAGGACAACACAAGTAAACACAAAATGTAATTTGTAAATGAAGGTGTTTATTATTAAAGGTGAAAAAAAATCCAAACCATCATGGCCCTGTGTGAAAAAGTGATTGCCCCCTAAACCTAATAACTGGTTGGGCCACCCTTAGCAGCAACAACTGCAACCAAGCGTTTGCGATAACGTGCAATGAGGCTTTTAACAGCGTCCTGGAGGAATTTTGGCCCACTCATCTTTGCAGAATTGTCCTAATTCAGTTACATTAGAGGGTTTTCGAGCATGAACGGCCTTTTTACGGTCATACCACAACATCTCAATAGGATTCAGGTCTGGACTTTGGCTAGGCCACTCCAAAGTCTTCATTTTGTTTTTCTTCAGCCATTCGGTGGTGGACTTGCTGGTGTGTTTAGGATCATTGTCCTGCTGCAGAACCCAAGTTCGTTTCAGCTTGAGTACACGAACAGATGGTCGGACATTCTCCTTCAGGATCTCTTGGTAGACAGCAGAATTCATAGTTCCTTTTATCACGGCAAGTCTTCCAGGTCCTGAAGCAGCAAAACAGCCCCAGACCATCACACTACCACCACCATATTTTACTGTTGGTATAATGTTCTTTTTCTGAAATGCAGTGTTCCTTCTACGCCAGATATACTTGGACACACACCTTCCAAACAGTTCCACTTTTGTCTCATCGGTCCACAGAATGTTGTCCCAAAAGTCTTGGGGATCATCAAGATGTGTTGTGGAGAAATTGAGATGAGCTTTGATGTTCTTTTTGCTCAGCAGTGGTTTTCTCCTTGGAACTCTGCCATGCAGGCCATTTTTGCCCAGTCTTTTCCTGATGGTGGAGGCATGAACGCTGACCTTAACTGAGGCAAGTGAGGCCTGCAGTTCCTTGGATGTTGTTGTGGGGTCTTTTGTGACCTCTTGGATGAGTCGTCGCTGCGCTCTTGGGGTAATTTTGGGCGGCCGGCCACTCCTGGGAAGGTTCACCACTGTTCCATGTCTTCGCCATTTGTGGATAATGGCTCTCACTGTGGTTCGCTGGATTCCCAAAGCTTTGGAAATGGCTTTATAACCCTTTCCAGACTGATAGATCTCAATTACTTTCTTTCTCAATTGTTCCTGATTTTCTTTGGGTCTCGGCATGATGTGTAGCTTTGAAGGATCTTCTGGTGGACCTTACTGTGTCAAGCAGCTCCTATTTAAGTGATGCCTTGATTGTGAACAGGTGTGGCAATAATCAGGCCTGGGTGTGGCTAGAGAAATTGAACTCAGGTGTGGACAACCACAGTTATAGTATGTTTTAACAAGGGGGGCAATCACTTTTTCACACAGGGCCATGATGGTTTGGATTTTTTTTCACCTTTAATAATAAACACCTTCATTTACAAATTGCATTTTGTGTGTTTACTTGTGTTGTCCTTGACTATTGTTTAAATTGGTTTGATGTTCCGAAACACTTAAGTGTGACAAACATGCAAAGGAACAGGAAATGAGAAAGGGGGCAAACACTTTTTCACACCACTGTATATGTGCAGGAGGCGGTCAGGAAGCGGTTAAAGACACCACCGTACAGTGTACAATCTGAGCCAGTCTCACACTCATTAGGTATATATATATATATATATATATATATATGTTAAAAGCTCTGATGGTTTTCCCGTCGGAATTCCGACGGAATTTCGCTCAAACTGTGTTGCCTACACACGGTCACACCAAATTCCGACAGTCAATAACACCACGCCTTAAAAAATGTTCGACAGCACTATAAAAGGGAAGTTTAATGCTTCCGAGCATGCGTCAAATTGTTCCCGAGCATGCGTCGGAATTTTGCGTGTCAGAATTGCATACACACGATCGAAAATCCGATAGAAGGTTTTCCGTCTGAAAAATTAAGAACAGGTTCTCAATTCAAAGTCCGTCAGAAATTCCGACAGAAAAAGACCGATGGGCGTACACACGGTCGGAAAATCCGATGAAAAGCTCCCATCAGACTGTTTCCATCGGAAATTCCGACCGTGTGTACGCGGCATTAGATTTGATCCAGAGTGGTCATCATGGCATCCTATCAACCCGTTAACATTTTTATATTAGTCTTGTATTTTATAATATTTTTTATATTATTTTTTATATTATTATTATTATTATTATTATTATTTATATTTTTTATATTAGTCTTAGATTTTAAATATTTTTTTTATATTATTATTATTATTATTTATATTTTTTATATTAGTCACATTTTTATATTAGACTTATATTTTATATATTTTTTATACTATTATTTATATTTTTTATATTAGTCAAATTTTTATATTAGACTTATATTTTATATATTTTTTTATAATTTTTATATTATTATTTATATTTTTTATATTAGTCTTAGATTTTATATAATTTTTTTATATTATTATTTATATTTTTTATATTAGTCTTAGATTTGATCCAAGGTGGGCCCTCTTGGGCCCTTCAGTAGAAAGAAGATGCAATTGGGGTGCACTTTTGCCTTTTTACCATGGGTGCTAAAAGGCCTTGTCCCGATCTCTGAGAGTGCATCCACTGATCCATGAGCCAGTCTGCAATAAGGAGACACTTTGAAGGGGACAATCCATGTATTGGGGCACTCTGATGGGGAACACCTGATGTAAGGGGGCACCTTGATGGGGACAACTGATGAAAGGGGGAATTCTGATGGGGATCCTGATATAAGGGGGCATCTTGATGGGGACAACTGATGAAAGGGGGAATTCTGGTGGGGACCCTGATATAAGGGGTCACTCTGATGGACACAATTGATGTAGGGGGGAACTCTGAACTCTGATGGAGACACTAATGTAAGGGGGTACCTTGATGGGGACAATTGATGAAAGGGGGAATTCTGATAAGGACACTGATATAAGGGGGAACTCTGATGGGGGCAACTGATGTAAGGGGAACTCTGATGCAGACACTGATGTAAGGGGGAACTCTGATGGGGACAGTTGGCATAAAGGTGGACTCTGATGGAGACACTGATGTAAGGGGCACTCTGATGGAGACACCATATGTAAGGGGGCACTCTGATGGGGACAGCTGTTGTTAGGGGGCACGCTAAAGGGGACAGTTGATTTAAAAGTGGACTCTGATGGTGACGCTATTGTTAGGGGGCACTCTGATGGGGACAATTGGTGTAAAAGTAGACTCTGATAGAGACACTGATGTAAGGGGTGCTCTGATGTGGACACCTGGTGTAAGGGGGCACTCTGATTGGGACAGTTGGTGTAAAGGGGGACTCTGATGGAGACCCAGTTATAAGATGACACTCTGATGAGAACACCTGCAGTAAGGGGGCACTCTGATGGGGACATCTGATGTAAAGGGGCACTCTGATGGGGACATCTGATGTAAGGGGGCACTCTGTTGGGGACAATTGGTGTAAAGGGGGACTCTGATGGAGACCCAATTATAAGATGACACTCTGATGAGAACACCTGCAGTAAGGGGGCACTCTGATGGGGACACCTGATACAAGGGGGCACTTTGATAGTGACAACTGATGAAAGGGGGAATTCTGATGGGGACCCTGATATAAGGGGGCACTCTGATGGACACAATTAAAGTAGGGGGGAACTCTGATGGAGACACTAATGTAAGGGGGTACCTTGATGGGGACAATTGATGAAAGGGGGAATTCTGATAAGGACACTGATATAAGGGGGAACTCTGATGGGGACAACTGATGTAAGGGGAACTCTGACGGAGGCACTGATGTAAGGGGGCACTCTGTTGGGGACAATTGGTGTAAAGGGGGACTCTGATGGAGACCCAGTTATAAGATGACACTCTGATGAGAACACCTGCAGTAAGGGGGCACTCTGATGGGGACATCTGATGTAAGGGGGCACTCTGTTGGGGACAATTGGTGTAAAGGGGGACTCTGATGGAGACCCAGTTATAAGATGACACTCTGATGAGAACACCTGATGTAAGGGGGCACTCTGATGGGGACATCTGATGTAAGGGGGCACTCTGTTGGGGACAATTGGTGTAAAGGGGGACTCTGATGGAGACCCAGTTATAAGATGACACTCTGATGAGAACACCTGCAGTAAGGGGGCACTCTGATGGGGACCCCGATGTAAGGATGGGAACCTGATGTAAAGGCGAACTCTAATGAGTACTCATGATGTAAAGAAGGGCTCTGATGAGGATTGATGATATACGGGGACAAAGGTTCTGTTTAATCCCCCTAATCTAATGACAGACTAATACCGTACATAGTAGTGTTTCCCAGGTCGTGACTCTGTGTGACAGATTGCACCCCCAGATCAGACAGGCTGAATCCCGCCCTGAAGTCCAAGGTTTTGATGAAGCTTTAGAAAACTTGGAAGCTTGGACACTTGTCTGGCACTCTCATTGGATTGTATGTATGTGGATTCTCAATTCTGGTTTCCTTCCTTGTACCGGAGAGTAGTCCCCGTTTTGTGGAGTGCTGCGGAGCAGGAGCCGGTGTGCCCAGTGACCCTGGAAATCTGAACCCCCCCCAAATATGTTGTGTGTAAAATACACTATCCAACCTCCATATGTAGCTTGACTCTACATCAGTGAGCTGCATGGGCCGCATGGACCCGTAAAATGCAATTGGGTGCTGCCTAACAAAATTCAAAATGGCGGCACCAAGATAAAATTGGGTATTTACATTGGAACAGAAAGGCAGCGGGGAGCGCGGTGCCAGAACGCTCGATGTGTTTGTTTCCTGGATGTCTCTGGCAGGTCTGAGGCGCATTTGGAAAATAGTTTGAAATGAACTATATAATTTCATTATGTGAAGAAAAAAATCATATTTATTGTATATGTCACAGAGTCGGGGGGGGGCCCTCCAGGATACAGTGCATTCTTTGTGAGCTCCCGGAATGTAAAGAGTGAAGAAATATTTATTTTATTCGCAATTCACACAGGTTTACGGTTTAAAGGTTCCTGCGACAGATTTGCGCAAGCGGGTAGAGATTTAATTATGGTAATGGACAACAAAAAAAAAAAAAGTTTGTTTAATGTGTTGTATGTCAGGCGTGTACCCCTCCCCCCCACTCCCAGCACCCACACCCCCCCCACCCTCCCAGCACCCCCCACTCCCAGCACCCCCCCCCCACCCCACCCTCCCCCCCAGCACCCCCCACTCCCAGCACCCCCCCCCCACCTCCCAGCACCCCCCACTCCAGGGCTGATGTGGATTTGGAGTTCACAGAAGGTTTAGTGGATTCTGTGCGTTGTGTATTGACTTTTGAACTTTTTTTTTTGCTTTTCTGCTGCACTTTGATTGGTCAATTGTTCACCGGTGCTAACAATTGAGTCATGTCAGCCATTCAAGAGAGGAGACTGTTGTATCAGGGTCCCCAGAGAACCTCCCCTTGCAACAGGGTCCCCAGAGAGCCTCCCCCTTGCATCAGGGTCCCCAGAGAGCCCACCCACTTACATTAGGGTCCCCAGAGAGCCTTCCCCTTGCATCAGGGTACCCAGAAAGCCTCCCCCTTGCATCGGGGTCCCCAGAGAGCCCCCCACTTACATCAGGGTCCCCCAGAGAGCCCCCCACTTACATCAGGGTCCCCAGAGAGCCCCCCCTACTTACATCAGGGTCCCCAGAGAGCCTCCCACTTACATAAGGGTCCCCAGAGAGCCTCCCCTCCCCTTGGAGACCCCTGCAGAGATTTGGGGCTATGGGCCACAGATTCGGGGCTGTAGCCCCAAAAGCCACCCCCTAGTGATGCCACTGGGAGTCGGCACACCCATATCTGGGAAAAATACCTTTCCACCTTCTCACTCTCTGACTGGAGGTCAACAAGTTGTGAATCCAATGCAGGTTATGTATTTAAATGGTAACAGCTTTAGAATTAAATGGTTAAGCCTCGTACACACGATCGGATTGTTGGCCAACAGAGCGTCAGACTTTTGTCTGAAGGGCGTGTGCCGGGAACTTGTCTTGCATACTAACGGCACACAATTGTCGGTCTAATGTGTTGTTTGGTGAGCGTTGATTCCGAGCATGCGTGTTTGTACTTTGGACTTTTGTGTGACGGACTTGTGTACACACGATACGAAAATCTGACAAACAGACCGCTGTCCGCCGAAAATTTACTAGCCTGCCATCTGACATTTGTTGTGACAACAATTGTCTGATGGAGCGTACTAACGGTCGGATTTTAGGCAAGCAGTCTGTCATCACACAATTCCCTGCCGAAAATCCGATCGTGTTATCACTTAAGATTCATTGCCCTGCTGCCCTTTATTATTACATGGTATACCTGAAAAGGGGGAGATGATTCCTTACTCTGGACATTACATTGTTACTTTAACATTCTTATGACATGACATCAACATACAGTAGATGGACTGGTGTTGTTATCTAGATGGACTGGTGTCTTCATCTAGATGGACTGGTGTCGTTATCTAGATGGACTGGTGTCTTCATCTAGATGGACTGGTGTCTTCATCTAGATGGACTGGTGTCATTATCTAGAGGGACTGGTGTCTTCAACTAGATAGACTGGTGTCGTTATATAGATGGACTGGTGTCATTATCTAGATGGACTGGTGTCTTCAACTAGATAGACTGGTGTCGTTATATAGATGGACTGGTGTCTTCGTCTAGATGGACTGGTGTCTTTGTCTAGATGGACTGGTGTCTTTATCTAGATGGACTGGTGTCTTCATCTAGATGGACTGGTGTCTTCATCTAGATGGACTGGTGTCTTTATCTAGATGGACTGGTGTCGTTATCTAGATGGACTGGTGTCGTTATCTAGATGGACTGGTGTCGTTATCTAGATGGACTGGTGTCTTCATCTAGATGGACTGGTGTCTTTATCTAGATGGACTGGTGTCTTCATCTAGATGGACTGGTGTCATTATCTAGATGGACTGGTGTCATTATCTAGATGGACTGGTGTCTTCATCTAGATGGACTGGTGTCTTTATCTAGATGGACTGGTGTCGTTATCTAGATGGACTGGTGTCTTCATCTAGATGGACTGGTGTCTTTATCTAGATGGACTGGTGTCTTCATCTAGATGGACTAGTGTCGTTATCTAGATGGACTGGTGTCTTTATCTAGATGGACTGGTGTCTTTATCTAGATGGACTGGTGTCTTCATCTAGATGGACTGGTGTCTTTATCTAGATGGACTGGTGTCTTTATCTAGATGGACTGGTGTCTTCATCTAGATGGACTGGTGTCTTCATCTAGATGGACTGGTGTCTTCATCTAGATGGACTGGTGTCTTTATCTAGATGGACTGGTGTCATTATCTAGATGGACTGGTGTCTTCATCTAGATGGACTGGTGTCGTTAGCTAGATGGACTGGTGTCTTCATCTAGATGGACTGGTGTCGTTATCTAGATGGACTGGTGTCGTTATCTAGATGGACTGGTGTCTTCATCTAGATGGACTGGTGTCTTCATCTAGATGGACTGGTGTCTTCATCTAGATGGACTGGTGTCGTTATCTAGATGGACTGGTGTCGTTATCTAGATGGACTGGTGTCGTTATCTAGATGGACTGGTGTCGTTATCTAGATGGACTGGTGTCGTTATCTAGATGGACTGGTGTCTTCATCTAGATGGACTGGTGTCGTTATCTAGATGGAATGGTGTCTTCATCTAGATGGACTGGTGGCTTCATCTAGATGGACTGGTGTTGTTATCTAGATGGACTGGTGTCGTTATCTAGATGGACTGGTGTCGTTATCTAGATGGACTGGTGTCGTTATCTAGATGGACTGGTGTCGTTATCTAGATGGACTGGTGTCTTCATCTAGATGGACTGGTGTCGTTATCTAGATGGAATGGTGTCTTCATCTAGATGGACTGGTGTCTTCATCTAGATGGACTGGTGTTGTTATCTAGATGGACTGGTGTCTTCATCTAGATGGACTGGTGTCTTCATCTAGATGGACTGGTGTCTTCATCTAGATGGACTGGTGTCGTTATCTAGATGGACTGGTGTCTTTATCTAGATGGACTGGTGTCTTCATCTAGATGGACTGGTGTCGTTATCTAGATGGACTGGTGTCGTTATCTAGATGGACTGGTGTCTTCATCTAGATGGACTGGTGTCGTTATCTAGATGGACTGGTGTCGTTATCTAGATGGACTGGTGTCGTTATCTAGATGGACTGGTGTCGTTATCTAGATGGACTGGTGTCTTTATTTAGATGGACTGGTGTCTTTATCTAGATGGACTGGTGTCGTTATCTAGATGGACTGGTGTCATTATCTAGATGGACTGGTGTCTTTATCTAGATGGACTGGTGTCGTTATCTAGATGGACTGGTGTCGTTATCTAGATGGACTGGTGTCTTTATCTAGATGGACTGGTGTCTTCATTCATTCTTACCAACTATGTATGTGTAACTATGTACTAATTATCTCCTGTACACACGATCGGACTTTCCGCCAACAAAACCGTGGATTTTTGTTCGAAGGTTGTTGGCTCAAACTTGTCTTGCATACACACGGTCACACAAATGTTGGCCAACAATTCCGAACGTGGGAACGCGGTGACGTACAAGACGTACGACAAGCCGATAAAAAGGAAGTTCAATAGCCAGTGCGGCTCCTTCTGCTTGATTCCGAGCATGCGTGAACTGTTGAGCGACGGACTTGTGTACACACGCTCGGACTTTCCGACAAAAAAAATTTGAGAACCTGCTAGCCAACATTTGTTGGCGGAAAGTCCGTCAGCAAATGTTCGATGGAGCGTAGACACGGTCGGACTTTCAGCCAACAAACTCACATCCAACATTTCCCATTGGAAAATCCGACCGTGTGTACGAGGCATTAGAGTTATGGTTCCAATAAATAACTACAGTCTATGGCTAGAACTTTGTGGACCCTGATCTTCCTTCACATCAATATGAGGTTGTTGAATGTCCCATCCCAAGACCATGGCCGTTAATATGGAGGTGGCTCTCCCTTTGTGGCGATAACACCTGAACTCAATCATAAGGGGCAGTGTCCAAGATCATCAATGTAAGGAACATTCTTCTCACTGATCATCAATGTAAGGAACATTCTTCCCACTGATCACCAATGTTAGGAACATTCTTCTCACTGATCACCAATGTAAGGAACATTCTTCTCACTGATCACCAATGTAAGGAGCATTCTTCCCACTGATCACCAATGTAAGGAACATTCTTCTCACTGATCACCAATGTAAGGAACATTCTTCTCACTGATCACCAATGTAAGGGACATTCTTCTCACTGATCACCAATGTAAGGGACATTCTTCTCACTGATCACCAATGTAAGGGACATTCTTCTCACTGATCACCAATGTAAGGAACATTCTTCTCACTGATCACCAATGTAAGGAACATTCTTCTCACTGATCACCAATGTAAGGAACATTCTTCTCACTGATCACCAATGTAAGGAACATTCTTCTCACTGATCACCAATGTAAGGAACATTCTTCCCACTGATCACCAATGTAAGGAACATTCTTCTCACCGATCACCAATGTAAGGAACATTCTTCTCACTGATCACCAATGTAAGGAACATTCTTCCCACTGATCACCAATGTAAGGAACATTCTTCTCACTGATCACCAATGTAAGGGACATTCTTCTCACTGATCACCAATGTAAGGAACATTCTTCTCACTGATCACCAATGTAAGGAACATTCTTCCCACTGATCACCAATGTAAGGAACATTCTTCTCACTGATCACCAATGTAAGGAACATTCTTCTCACTGATCACCAATGTAAGGAACATTCTTCTCACTGATCACCAATGTAAGGAACATTCTTCCCACTGATCACCAATGTAAGGAACATTCTTCTCACTGATCACCAATGTAAGGAACATTCTTCTCACTGATCACCAATGTAAGGAACATTCTTCTCACTGATCACCAATGTAAGGAACATTCTTCCCACTGATCACCAATGTAAGGAACATTCTTCTCACTGATCACCAATGTAAGGAACATTCTTCTCACTGATCACCAATGTAAGGAACATTCTTCTCACTGATCACCAATGTAAGGAACATTCTTCTCACTGATCACCAATGTAAGGAACATTCTTCTCACTGATCACCAATGTAAGGGACATTCTTCTCACTGATCACCAATGTAAGGAACATTCTTCTCACTAATCACCAATGTAAGGAACATTCTTCTCACTGATCACCAATGTAAGGAACATTCTTCCCACTGATCACCAATGTAAGGAACATTCTTCTCACTAATCACCAATGTAAGGAACATTCTTCCCACTGATCACCAATGTAAGGGACATTCTTCTCACTGATCACCAATGTAAGGAACATTCTTCCCACTGATCACCAATGTAAGGAACATTCTTCCCACTGATCACCAATGTAAGGGACATTCTTCTCACTGATCACCAATGTAAGGGACATTCTTCCCACTGATCACCAATGTAAGGGACATTCTTCTCACTGATCACCAATGTAAGGAACATTCTTCCCACTGACCACCAATGTAAGGAACATTCTTCCCACTGATCACCAATGTAAGGAACATTCTTCCCACTGATCACCAATGTAAGGAACATTCTTCTCACTGATCACCAATGTAAGGGACATTCTTCTCACTGATCACCAATGTAAGGAACATTCTTCCCACTGATCACCAATGTAAGGAACATTCTTCTCACTGATCACCAATGTAAGGGACATTCTTCTCACTGATCACCAATGTAAGGAACATTCTTCCCACTGATCACCAATGTAAGGAACATTCTTCCCATTGATCACCAATGTAAGGAACATTCTTCTCACTGATCACCAATGTAAGGAACATTCTTCCCACTGATCACCAATGTAAGGAACATTCTTCTCACTGATCACCAATGTAAGGAACATTCTTCTCACTGATCACCAATGTAAGGAACATTCTTCCCACTGATCACCAATGTAAGGAACATTCTTCCCACTGATCACCAATGTAAGGAACATTCTTCCCATTGATCACCAATGTAAGGAACATTCTTCTCACTGATCACCAATGTAAGGAACATTCTTCCCACTGATCACCAATGTAAGGAACATTCTTCTCACTGATCACCAATGTAAGGAACATTCTTCTCACTGATCACCAATGTAAGGAACATTCTTCTCACTGATCACCAATGTAAGGAACATTCTTCCCACTGATCACCAATGTAAGGAACATTCTTCTCACTGATCACCAATGTAAGGAACATTCTTCTCACTGATCACCAATGTAAGGAACATTCTTCTCACTGATCACCAATGTAAGGAACATTCTTCCCACTGACCACCAATGTAAGGAACATTCTTCTCACTGATCACCAATGTAAGGAACATTCTTCCCACTGATCACCAATGTAAGGAACATTCTTCCCACTGATCACCAATGTAAGGAACATTCTTCTCACTGATCACCAATGTAAGGAACATTCTTCTCACTGATCACCAATGTAAGGAACATTCTTCTCACTGATCACCAATGTAAGGAACATTCTTCTCACTGATCACCATGTAAGGAACATTCTTCTCACTGATCACCAATGTAAGGAACATTCTTCCCACTGATCACCAATGTAAGGAACATTCTTCTCACTGATCACCAATGTAAGGAACATTCTTCTCACTGATCACCAATGTAAGGATCATTCTTCTCACTGATCACCAATGTAAGGAACATTCTTCTCACTGATCACCAATGTAAGGAACATTCTTCTCACTGATCACCAATGTAAGGATCATTCTTCCCACTGATCACCAATGTAAGGAACATTTCTTCTCACTGATCACCAATGTAAGGGACATTCTTCTCACTGATCACCAATGTAAGGAACATTCTTCCCACTGATCACCAATGTAAGGAACATTCTTCCCACTGATCACCAATGTAAGGAACATTCTTCCCACTGATCACCAATGTAAGGAAACATTCTTCCCACTGATCACCAATGTAAGGAACATTCTTCCCACTGATCACCAATGTAAGGAACATTCTTCCCACTGATCACCAATGTAAGGAACATTCTTCCCACTGATCACCAATGTAAGGAACATTCTTCCCACTGATCACCAATGTAAGGAACATTCTTCCCACTGATAACCAATGTAAGGAACATTCTTCCCACTGATCACCAATGTAAGGAACATTCTTCTCACTGATCACCAATGTAAGGGACATTCTTCTCACTGATCACCAATGTAAGGAACATTCTTCTCACTGATCACCAATGTAAGGAACATTCTTCTCACTGATCACCAATGTAAGGAACATTCTTCTCACTGATCACCAATGTAAGGAACATTCTTCTCACTGATCACCAATGTAAGGAACATTCTTCCCACTGATCACCAATGTAAGGAACATTCTTCCCACTGATCACCAATGTAAGGAACATTCTTCCCACTGATCACCAATGTAAGGAACATTCTTCTCACTGATCACCAATGTAAGGGACATTCTTCTCACTGATCACCAATGTAAGGAACATTCTTCTCACTGATCACCAATGTAAGGAACATTCTTCCCACTGATCACCAATGTAAGGAACATTCTTCTCACTGACCACCAATGTAAGGAACATTCTTCTCACTGATCACCAATGTAAGGAACATTCTTCCCACTGATCACCAATGTAAGGAACATTCTTCTCACTGATCACCAATGTAAGGGACATTCTTCTCACTGATCACCAATGTAAGGAACATTCTTCTCACTGATCACCAATGTAAGGAACATTCTTCTCACTGATCACCAATGTAAGGGACATTCTTCTCACTGATCACCAATGTAAGGAACATTCTTCTCACTGATCACCAATGTAAGGGACATTCTTCTCACTGATCACCAATGTAAGGATCATTCTTCTCACTGATCACCAATGTAAGGGACATTCTTCTCACTGATCACCAATGTAAGGAACATTCTTCTCACTGATCACCAATGTAAGGATCATTCTTCCCACTGATCACCAATGTAAGGAACATTCTTCTCACTGATCACCAATGTAAGGAACATTCTTCTCACTGATCACCAATGTAAGGAACATTCTTCCCACTGATCACCAATGTAAGGGACATTCTTCTCACTGACCACCAATGTAAGGAACATTCTTCCCACTGATCACCAATGTAAGGAACATTCTTCCCACTGATCACCAATGTAAGGAACATTCTTCTCACTGATCACCAATGTAAGGAACATTCTTCTCACTGATCACCAATGTAAGGAACATTCTTCTCACTGACACCAATGTAAGGAACATTCTTCCACTGATCACCAATGTAAGGAACATTCTTCCCACTGATCACCAATGTAAGGAACATTCTTCTCACTGATCACCAATGTAAGGAACATTCTTCTCACTGATCACCAATGTAAGGAACATTCTTCTCACTGATCACCAATGTAAGGAACATTCTTCTCACTGACCACCAATGTAAGGAACATTCTTCCCACTGATCACCAATGTAAGGAACATTCTTCCACTGATCACCAATGTAAGGAACATTCTTCGCACTGATCACCAATGTAAGGAACATTCTTCTCACTGATCACCAATGTAAGGAACATTCTTCTCACTGATCACCAATGTAAGGAACATTCTTCTCACTGATCACCAATGTAAGGAACATTCTTCTCACTGATCACCAATGTAAGGAACATTCTTCTCACTGATCACCAATGTAAGGAACATTCTTCCCACTGATCACCAATGTAAGGAACATTCTTCCCACTGATCACCAATGTAAGGAACATTCTTCCCACTGATCACCAATGTAAGGAACATTCTTCTTACTGATCACCAATGTAAGGAACATTCTTCCCACTGATCACCAATGTAAGGAACATTCTTCTCACTGATCACCAATGTAAGGAACATTCTTCCCACTGATCACCAATGTAAGGAACATTCTTCCCACTGATCACCAATGTAAGGAACATTCTTCTCACTGATCACCAATGTAAGGAACATTCTTCTCACTGACCACCAATTTATTAATTTTACAAGCGTTTCCCAAGACCTGAAAATTAATTCAAAGGTTCCTCTGGGGTAAAAATGTTATGAAATGCTCGTCTGATTATATTGTTTCAGCCTGACATCTAAGCCCAGGGTCCAGGGTGGTACCACAATACACAACTCCATGTCAGGTGTCACTGAGCAATACAAATCTGAATCCCGGGACACAGGAGGAAGGAAAGTGTCGCTATGTATTGTGAGTTTCAGGAAATGGTTCAATAATCACTTAACGAAGCTCCCGAGGTGTGAATGGGATTTAAGAGTTTAGTAAATATAACGATTTGCTTTTTGCCATTAAGTCTCCTAATCTTGTATGTTTAGGGTGGTAAAGATTAGTAACACATTGATACCTAGTTATCATTATTGATAAAAGTTTCTTGTCCTTCCAGTAGAGCGTCTCGCAACTTTAGCAGTTTGACCCCCACCAGCCCATCCCCCAAACACAGGGGCAACTGTGGACTGTTATGCCACATGGAGAAAAATCTTTTGTAGACCAGACAGAGAGAAAATTCATATAAATTAATTGATTCGAAATCCAATCACTAATATGTTGAGCTGTTTTCAGGCTGCGTTTTCGGGGATCTTGAAGACCTCTTCATCAGGGCCACAAATACAATACATAAAGTCTCCATGTTTTTTTAAGAAAAACACTTAATAAAATAAATTAGACATATCATTATTTCGGACTAACTTTTAGGGCTCCAAACTACTAATTTTTGTCCAGCCCTCCAGCTGGGGTCAGTGGCAGATCCTCAAAATGCACTGAATGAGGAATTAAGGTCGGTGGAGTCTGCCTACGGTCTGATGAAAGAGGGGGCTCTGCTGGGGACCCTTATGTAAGTGGGGACTCTAATGTAAGGGTGACTACGATGGGTACCCTGATGTAAGGGGGGGACTCTGATATGGAAACACGATGTAAGGGGGGGGGGGGCTGTGATGTAAGAGTGATTCTGATGGGGTATCCTGATGTAAGGGGGGGACTCTGATGGAAACACGATGTAAGGGGGGGGGGGGCTGTGATGTAAGAGTGATTCTGATGGGGTATCCTGATGTAAGGGGGGGACTCTGATGGAAACACAATGTAAGGGGGGGGGGGGGGGGGCTGTGATGTAAGAGTGATTCTGATGGGGTATCCTGATGTAAGGGGGGACTCTGATGGAAACATGATGTAAGGGGGGGGGGGGGGGCTGTGATGTAAGAGTGATTCTGATGGGAACATTGATGTAAGGGGGGACTCTGATGGGGAGCCTGATTTAAGGGGGGACTCTGATGGGGGCCTTGATGCAAGGGGAGCCTCTGATGAGGGCCCTGATGTATGGGGGGTGCAGATGGGACTCTGGCCTAAGGTGAGGACTCTTACGGAGAACCTGATGTAAGGATGGGATCTGATGGTGACATTGACGTAAGGGGGACTCTCATGCGGGCCCTGATGCAAGGAGGACTCTGATGGGGACCCTGATTTAAGGGGAACTCTGATGGGGACCTTGATGTAAGAGGGGACTCTGATGGTGGTCCTGATGTAAGGGGGAGCCAGTAGTAAGGAGGGACAGTGATGTATTTTGATAGGGATACTGATATAAGGGGGGATCCTGATGGAGTATTTGATGTAAGAGACAGTCTGATGAGGACCCTGATGTAAGTGTGATAGGGACCTTGATTTAAAGAGGGACTCTGATGGAGACCTTGCTGTAAGGGGGGGACTCTCAGGGGGGCCTGATGTAAGGAGGACTCGGATGGGGACCCTAATTTAAGGGGGACTCTGATAGGGACATTGATATAACGGGGGACTATGTTGGTGGCCCTGATGTAAGGGGGGACCCAGATGCGGACCCTGATTTAAGGGGGGAGTGTGATAGGGATAATGATGTAAGGAGGGACTCTGATGGAGACCTTGCTGTAAGGGGGGGACTCTCAGGGGGGCCTGATGTAAGGGGGACTCTGATGGGGACCCTGATTTAAGGGGGACTCTGATAGGGACCTTGATACAAAGGGGGGCTCTGTTGGTGGCCCTGATGTAAGGGGGGAGTGTGATAGGGATCCTGATGTAAAGAGGGACTCTGATGGGGACTGTGATGTAAGGGGGGCTTCAATGGAGACCTGATTATAAGGGGGGACTCTGATGTGGGCCCCTTATGTAAGGGGGGACCCAGATGGAAGCCTGATGTAAGGGGGATCCTGATGGAGTCCCTGATGTAAGGGGCAGTCTGATGGGGACCTTGATGTAAGGGGGACTCCAATAGGGACCTTGCTATAAGAGGGGATTCTGATGGGGACCATTGTTTAAGGGGGTGACTGGGACTCCGAAGTAAGGGGTTGATGGGGATTTTTTTTGTGTATTTGTACAAATATCAGTTGGACATGTGAGGGGGTAGGCTTCGATCTGCTCTACACCTCTCCTCACCTCAGATATCGCAGCTCTCACCGGCTCCCTGCACTCCATATCCCAGAAGTGATGACTTCACAGTTCTGGCAGGGGAGTCGCGGTGCGGCTGGCACCTCGTAAGTGATGTCAGTGACAGGTAACTAATGCATTACAGACTGTTTGGAGGTCGTTTACACCAGAGCCGGGAGATTCTGACAAACAAGCAGATGAAAAGGCCCGCCGGCTCCAGGAATTCCAGGCCGCAGGCTCTGCGCACCATGTGACTCTGCGATGCGCGTCCCTGAGTCCTGTCCATCAACGGGGCCGTCTATGGCAAACCTTGCCAGGCGGTATGAAAGTAACAGGAAAAAAAACTCATCATTCACTAAATTTCAGATGTCAAATGTGGAATCAACATCTGGAGGGAAATTCTTCCAGTTTCCAACATTAAATGCGCAATAAATTAAAATGTCAAACCCCAAAATCAATTCTTCTGTGTATTTGGCATCATCCTTCACGGTATACTCATCAAATCAGAAGTCACCCCTTCTTATCAGAGCCCTCCTTCCCTTCAGAGGTCCCCCATCACATAAGAGCCCCCTCTACACATCAGTGGTCTTCCATGACATAGGAGCTCCTCATTAGGGATGGGCCGAACGGACTCCTGTTCGGTTCGCACCAGAACTTTCGAACAGCGCAAAAGTTCGGACCCGAATAACGAACCCCATTAAAGTCAATGGGACTTATAAAGCAAAAAAAAATATGAAATTTTCCCTGCAAGCTGCCTTTATTTTGCTCAGCAACAGCTGGGGAGCCAGTGTGTATGAAGAGGCCACAATGTAGGGCACTGGGAACAAGATTAGAGATTTTTTAGGATACATTCTGGTGTCACTTTGACTTTGGATAGAAGTAATGGGTGCAAAAAAATTGGTCTTTGGGTGTCGTGGAGCCTTCCCACCATAACCCTATAGAGGTACTCTTGATGAAAGCAAGAATTGGCCTTGCTGTAAAAAATTGCAATGCACCTGTCAAACAAGTGAATGAATGAATGAATAACTTATATAGCGCTACAATGCGAACTGAATCGCCTCAAGGCGCTGTATTGGCGTTTGGTTGTCGAGCTTCTTAGAAGAGGTAAGTCTTGAGTTTCTTCCTGAAGGCCTGATGGTTTTCTTCCATGCGGATGTCGGTTGGTAGAGCGTTCCATAGCCGTGGTCCCTGGACAGCGAACCTCCGTTCCCCCTTTGATTTGTAGCGGGATTTAGGAATGAGGAGGAGATTTTTGATTAGCCGATCGAAGACTGCGATACGGTGTGTAGTGTTTTATTTTCTCGAGAAGGTATTGCGTAGCGTTTCCATGTGTGCATTTGTGGGTGAGGCAGAGGGTCTTGAATGTGACCCGATTCCTTACGGTTAGCCAATGTAGGTTCCTCAGGGAAGGGGAGATGGATTCCCAGGGTTTTTTCCCTGTTATCAGTCTTGCCGCCGTGTTTTGGATAAGTTGTAAGCGCGCAAGTTGATATTGGGGTAATCCTATGTAGAGGGAGTTAGCGTAGTCTAGTCGAGAATTGATGACTGTTCCAACTACCACTGCTTTGTCCTCCTTTGGAATGAAGGGGATGAGTCTGCGTAGCAGGCGGAGCAGATGGTGAGATCCACTGACTACCGATCCTATTTGGGCATCCAAGTGCTGAAAAATTGGTCTTTGGGTGTTAATTGTGCCCATGAAACCTATACCAAAAACATTCTTCCAGATGAAATGATTGAACACCCTCAAAGTTAGGCAGCCTTGAAGTCCTGCAGAGATTCCACATCCCAAAAAGACTTAATCAGTGACATCGGCATCAGGGGCTTCATAGCTGATAATTCAGGACTGATTCATTTTTATAAAAGTCAAACGGTCCACAGAGTCTGTGGACAGACGTGTTCTATGATCAGTAACGAAACCTCCTGGAGCACTGAATGCTCGTTCTGAAAGCACGCTGGATGCAGGGCAGCCCAACAACTCAATAGCGTTCTGGGCAAGTTCTGGCCAGTGGTCTATTCTCATGACCCAGTAAGTCAGTGGATCGTCAACTGGAAAGCTCTCCATCTCTGTTTTGGCCCAAGGTAATCATCCACCATGTGATGCAGTTGCTGCCGATGGGATGTGGAAGCTGACAGCCCTGGGCGGCGAGGACTAAAAAAAATTCCGAAATGCCTCACTTCTCCAACGCTCCTCTCTTGACCAACAGAAGACTCAAAACTATGTTTTCCACGACACTGTAACCTACTGGAGCCAGGAAAAACTTGCCATAAAATTCTCTAACGTGTCCTCAAGAGATTTTATCTTCTGCACTCTCTGCGGGGACGGGATGAGTTTTGAGACCTTCCCCTTATAATCAGTAATCATCCTTCTTCTTTATGCAATGTATTCTTGGGTTCTTTCGCAGGCTTTGAAGCATGAGGTTGCACATGTGCCTCAAATTTGCTGAGGCTTGAGAAGAAGACTCCTTGGGGTCACTCAAGATGACAGCGTCTGGAACTTCCTCCTCCCAGCCACGTAATACTCCCAAGGGTCCTGGGGTTGGAAAGCCATCGCTTACAGATTGACGCATGTCTTCCTCTTCTTCGAAGCCTATGAAAGTGCCGGAATCCACCTCCTCATCCTCCTCCCCTCTCTCCTCCTGTATGTTCTGTGACATAGGAATGATGTGTCTGGATAAAGTGGGCCTTGAGAGGAAAGGAAGTCCTCCTCTTCTTCCTGCTGCTCTGCCTCCAGTGCCCTGTCCATAATGCCACGCAGAGTCTGCTCCAGCAGGAACACAACAGGGATTGTGTCACTGATGCATGCACTGTTACTGCTCACCCTCCTTGTGGCCTCGTCAAATGGTGACAATACAGTGCATGCATCCTTAATGATCAGCCATTGGAGTGGGGAAAAAAAGCCGAGGCGGCCTGAGCCTGTCATCGTGCCGTACTGGCACAGGTACTCGTTGATGGCCCTCTGCTGCATGTATAGCCGCTGCAGCATTCCCAAAGTTGATTTCCACCTGGTGGGCATGTCACAAATCAGGCGGTTTCCGGCAGGTGGAATTCCAGCTGAATGTCAGCCAACCGAGCACTGGCTGTGTATGACCGCCTGAAATGGCTACAGACTCTTCGTACGAACTTAGGAAACGCTGCACCACCAAATTGAGGACATGTGCCAAGTATGGCACATGTGTCAACTTTGCCTGACACCACCATTCCTGGCTCCAGCTGGCGTGGTTTAAACCACCTCTGAGCCTGTACCTGCAGAGGGGAACATCCATTCCAAAATCAAATGTTAAAAACAAATTAAATCTTTCAAACAACAAATGAATGTTCTGAGAATTGGGACCATGATGCAAGGGGGGACTCTGATGGGGACACAGTTGTAAGGGGGGACTCTGATGGGGACACAGTTATAAGGGGGCTCTGATGAGTATCCTGAAGTAAGGGGGTACTTTAATGAGAACCCTGATGTAAGGGGGGACTATTATGCAAAGGGGGGCACGCCTGATAAAAGGGGGCACCCTGATGAAAAGGGGGACAATGATAGGGACCCTGATGTAAGGGAGGACTCCAAAGGTGACCCTGATGCCAGGGAGGACTCCTATGAAGACCCTGATGTAAGGGGGGACACTTATGGGGACCCTGATGTAAGGAAGGACTCTGATGAGGATCCTGATATATGAAGGGACTTTGATGTAAGGGAGGAATCTTATTAGACCCTGATATAAGGTGGGGATCAGATTGTGGAATCTGATATAAGGGGGGACCCTGACTTAAGGGGGGACTATGATGGGAACTCTAATGTAAGGGGGGGACTATGATGTAAGGGTGACTTCAATGGGGACCTTGATATAAGGGGGACTCTGGTGGGGGCCCAATGTAAGGGGGGGGGGGCGGGGGCTGGCTGGGGCGGGCGGGGGCTCGGGCGGGGGTGCGCGGGGGGGTGGGGGGGGGGGGGGGGGCAGATAGGGGGGGGGGGGGGGGGTGGGGGGGGGGGGGGGGCGGGGGTGGGGGGGGGGGGCTGGGGGGGGTGGAGGGGGGACTGGGGGGGGCCCCCGCCCACGGGGGGGGGGGGGCGGGGGCCCAATGTAAGGGGGTACCCAGATTGGACCCTGATGTAAGAATCCCCCTTTAAATCAGGGTCCCCATCTGCGTCCCCTTAAATCTGTGTCCTGGGAACCCTGATTTAAGGGGGGCTCTGATTAAAGGGGAGATTCTGATGGGGTCACTGATGAAAGGGGCTCTGAAGGGGAACCTAATAAAAGGGGGCACTCTGATGTAAGGGAGTACCCTGATGTAAAGGGGAGCACTGATAGGGACCTTGATTTAAAGGGGGGCACTGATAGGGACCCTGATGTATGGGAATATTCCAAAGGGGACCCTGATGTAAGGAAGGAATCTTATGAAGACCCTGATGTAAGGAAGGCACTGATGGGGGCCCTGATCTAAGGGGGGAACTGTTGGGGACCCTGATGTAAGGGGGGACACTGATGGGACCCTGATGTAAGGGGGAACACTTATGGGGACACTGATGGGGACCCTGATGTAAGGGGGGCACTGATGGGAATCCTGATGTAAGGGGGGCACTTATGAGGCCCTAATATAAGGGGGAACTGTTGGGGACCCTGATGTAAGGGGGGACACTGATGGGGACCCTGATGTAAGGGGGGACACTGATGGGGACCTCAATGTAAGGGGGTCACTGATGAGGATCCTGATGTATGAGGGGACTTTGATGTAAGGGAGGAATTTTGTTAGGACCCTGATGTAAGATGGGGTTCAGATTGGAAACCCTGATATAAGGGGGACTCTGATGGGGATTTTTTCATATACTTGTAAAATATATGATGTGACCCTCTTACTGAAAAGTTTGGAGACCCCTTGTATTAAGTATGACATGTGAGGTAATACAATTGTAATCTTAGCAATAAATTATATAAAATCTATTTCATGTACAGACCGGCTTTGTAATTTAAAATTCTATTGATCATCGGCGACCTTTATGATTTTTTATTTTTTTATATGGTGGGGAAGGGTGGAGAGAGTGCAGTTCCTCTTTAGGATCCTCTGACAGTTGCATATTGCCTGTATGTCTGATTTCCCTTTTGATGACCACACAGACCTAATTGTCAACAAACAGAGCCATTGTTAGGTGATAATGAGGTGTTAGGATCCATTGAGAAGACTCTAATCCCTTCTGTAGACATCATCATCTTGTATATTCTGCTCAATCAGCCCCGAACATCGCTCCAATGATCCCTCCATCTACAATGTATGGGAATGTACACTGCCAGATCTGCCACCATCCGACTCCATTGTCTTCTTCGACAATATACCATTACAGGTGTCATGCTTTTCCTCCCTGAAAAACACAAGAAAATAAAAAAGACACAACTACGCTCCTGACTATAATACACAAGAATGAATGGAAGATCAGTGAATGAATGTGAGCATTTCACAAGGTTGAATTGGCGATTTGGAGTCAATTACACTTTTGTGTTTTGAGCGTTTGGCGTCTCATTTTTCGCCCCAATAGCGCATGTACACAAATGTTTAAACATGCATTTTAGCAAGTTCACACAGATTCCCCATCACAAAGCCAGACAATCACACAGTCACCCATCAAAGAGCCCTCCAATCACACAGTCCCCCCATCACAGAGCCCTCCAATTACACAGTCCCCCATCACAGAGCCCTCCAATCACACAGTCCCCCATCACAGAGCCCTCCAATCACACAGTCCCCCATCAAAGAGCCCTCCAATCACACAGTCCCCCCATCACAGAGCCCTCCAATTACACAGTCCCCCATCACAGAGCCCTCCAATCACACAGTTCCCCATCACAGAGCCCTCCAATCACACAGTCCCCCATCACAGAGCCCCCAATCACACAGTTCCCCCATCACAGAGCCCTCCAATCACACAGTCCCCCATCACAGAGCCCTCCAATCACACAGTCCCCCATCAAAGAGCCCTCCAATCAGACAGTCCCCCCATCACAGAGCCCCCAATCACACAGTCCCCCATCACAGAGCCCCCAATCACACAGTCCCCCATCACAGAGCCCCCAATCACACAGTTCCCCCTTAACAGAGCCCTCCAATCACACAGTCCCCCCATCACAGAGCCCTCCAATCACACAGTGCCCCATCATAGAGCCCTCCAATCACACAGTCCCCATCACAGAGCCCTCCAATCACACAGCCCCCAATCACAGAGCCCTCAATCGCACAGTCCCTATCACAGAGCCCCCAATCACACAGTCCCCCCATCACAGAGCACTCCAATTACACAGTCCCCCCATCACAGAGCCCTCCAATCACACAGTCCCCCATCACACAGTCCCCCATCACAGACCCCCCAATCACACAGTCCCCCCAATCACACAGTCCCCCATCATACAGTCCCCCATCACAGACCCCCCAATCACACAGTCCCCCATCACAGAGCCCCCAATCACACAGTCCTCCCATCACAGAGCCCTCCAATCACACAGTCCCCCCCCCCATCACAGAGCCATCCAATAACACAGTCCCCCATCACAGAGCCCTCCAATCACACAGTCCCCATCACACAGCCCCCAATCACAGAGCCCCCAATCACACAGTCCCCCCATCACAGAGCCCCCAATCACAAAGTCCCCCCATCACAGAGCCCTCCAATCACACAGTCCCCATCACACAGCCCCCAATCACAGTCCCCATCACAGAGCCCCCAATCACAAAGTCCCCCCATCACAGAGCCCCAATCACACAGTCCCCCCATCACAGAGCCCTCCAATCACACAGGCCCCCCTTTACAGAGCCCCCTTTACAGAGCCCCCAATCACACAGTCCCCCCATCACAGAGCCCCAATCACACAGTCCCCCCATCACAGAGTCCCCAATCACACAGTCCCCCCATCACAGAGCCCTCCAATCACACAGTCCCCCCATCACAGAGCCCTCCAATCACACAGTCCCCCATCACAGAGCCCTCCAATCACACAGTCCCCCCATCACAGAGCCCCCAATCACACAGTCCCCCCATCACAGAGCCCTCCAATCACACAGTCCCTATCACACAGCCCCCAATCACACAGTTCCCCCATCACAGAGCCCTCAATCACAAAGTCCCCCCATCACAGAGCCCCCAGTCACAAAGTCCCCCCATCACAGAGCCCTCCAATCACACAGGCCCCCCATCACAGAGCCCTCCAATCACACAGGCCCCCCATCACAGAGCCCTCCAATCACACAGTCCCCCATCACAGAGCCCTCCAATCACACAGTTCCCCATCACAAAGCCTCCACAGAGATAAACCGGAGATGTCTTCCATCACCATTAACCTGGTGCTCCAAGTCAACATGTCTGTGAAATTATTTGAAAAATTACCATACGTTACAATTAATAGAATTTCGTGCAATATTTCGTATTGTGTATGGCCAGATTGTTCTAAGAAAGTTTGTTTGCTTTTCTAATCCTTAGTGCGTCAAATCGATATTCGTTTTTTGACCACAGAGACGGGAAAATTCGAAGGACCCAGATGGAAATTGTTTTATTAAATGAACAAATCTCTAATGCCGCGTACACACGGTCGGAATTCTCGTCGGAAAAAGCTCTGATGGTTTTCCCGTCGGAATTCCAACGGAATTTCACTCAAGCTGTGTTGCCTACACACGGTCACACCAAATTCCGACGGTCAATAACACAGCAGCATACAACACGTTCGACTGCACTATAAAAGGGAAGTTTAATGCTTCTGAGCATGCGTCGAATAGTTTCCAAATGCGTTGGAATTTTGCGTGTCGGAGTTGCATACACACGATCGGAAAATCCGATAGAAAGGTTTTCCGTCGGAAAAATTAAGAACAGGTTCTCAATCCAAAGTCCGATATTTAGTTAAATGTGTGCCTAACCAGTGCTTGGTTACTGTAGGGGAGGTGCTTTTACTAGGAAAAGGCATAGATCCATGTTCCTTGCTTTACAGGAACACAGGATCAATGCCTTCCCTACTGGCAGATCAGCAACCTGCCTTGTTTACATAGGCAGATCGATGTTCTGCCTCAGTGCTGAACAATCGGCGGGTGCTGGCAGACATCGAGTTTGCGGTACCTGCCCACACACAGCGGGAGCAGGTCGCTAGTGGCGCGCCTGCGTGCCCCAGCCCAGAGAAGTGTCAGATCTGGCGCAGAGCAGCCACCGTGCCGCAATATATCTACGGTGGGCAGTCGTAAAGCAGTTAATGTTGGAGCACAATAAAAATTTATAATTTTATTGACTTATGTGTTATGGCACCCTTAAAGTCCCCTCCGTTGCTGTTTCAAAAATAGGGGAGTCCATGGGGGAGAATGATCTGGGGGAATCGGTGGTGGAGAAGGATCTGGGTGTTCTGGTAGATCATAAGCTCAATAATAACATGCAATGCCAAGCTGCGGTTTCCAAAGCGAACAAAGTCCTTTCTTGTATTAACCACATGCCGACCAGCGCACGACGATGTCCGTTGGCATAATGGCACGGCTGGGCAAATGGGCGTACATGTACGTCCCCTTTAAATCATGGCATTGTGGGCGCACCATGTACTCTGTGACAGTGCCTGTGGATCCCGTGGACTCGATGTCCGCCGGGGGCCCGTGATCGTGCCAGGGAGCGGCAGAACGGGGAGATGCCCATGTAAACAAGGCATTTACCGGTTCTGTCTAGCAATATGACAGGGATCTAATGCTCCCTGTCTTCGGGAGCAATAATCTCTGTCATGTTGTAGTTAGCCCATCCCCTCCCCACAGTTAGAATCACTCCCTAGGACACACTTAACCCCTTGATCGCCCCTAGTGTTTAACCCCTTCCCTGCCAGTGTCATTTACACAGTAATCGGTGCATTTTTATAGCACTGATCGCTGTATAAATGACAATGGTCCCAAAATAATGTCAAAAGTGTCCGATCTGTCCGCCGCAATGTCGCAGTCACAATAAAAATCGCAGATCGTCGCCATTACTAGTAAAAAAAAAAAATTATAATAAAAATGCCATAAAACTATCCCCTATTTTGTAGACGCTATAACTTTTGCGCAAGCCAATCAATAATCGCTTATTGTGATTTTTTTTACCAAAAATATGTAGAAGAATACGTATCGGCCTAAACTGAGAAAGAAATTTGTTTTTTTATATATTTTTTGGGTGATATTTATTATAGCAAAAAGTTAAATATATTGCTTTTTTTTTTTTTTTCAAAATTTTCGCTCCTTTTTTGTTTATAGCGCAAACAATAAAAACCGCAGAGGTGATCAAATACCACCAAAAGAAAGCTCTATTTGTGGGAAAAAAAGGATGTAAATTTTGTTTTGGTGCAAAGTCGCACAACCGCGCAATTGTCAGTTAAAGCGACGCAGTGCCGAATCGTAAAAAGTGCTCTGGTCAGGAAGGGGGGTAAATCCTTCTGAAGTGGTTAAGAGAGGTATGGACTCCAGAGAGAGAGAGATATCATTATTCCCCCCCTGTACAAATCATTAGTAAGACCTCATCTGGAATATGCAGTTCAGTTTTGGGCTCCAGTTCTCAAAAAGGATATCGGGGAACTGGAGAAAGTGCAGAGAAGGGCAACCAAACTGATAAGAGGCATGGAGGAGCTCAGCTATGAGGAAAGATCAGAGGGACTGAATTTATTCTCTCTTGAGAAGAGGAGATTAACTGCTTCCCGACCGCTGCGTGTAAATATACGTCTACAGAATGGCACGGCTAGGCAAAAGCACGTGTATATATACGTGCCCTTTAATTGCATAGCCGTGGGGTCGCTCGCGCGCCGGCGGCGGCGCGCTCGCGACCCGGTCGGGAGCTCCGTGACCACGGCCGCGGGACCAGCGGACCCGATCGGGTCACAGAGCTGAAGAACGGGGAGAGGTCTGTGTAAACAAACCTCTCCCCGCGCTTCCTACACTGCCTGTCATCGGGAACAGCCAATCAGTGACGTCAGACGTCAGCCACGCCCCCTACTGTAAAAAAAAAAACACAACACGTCACACTAACTCCTCCCCGCCCCCTAGTGGTTAACTCCTTCACTGCCACTGTCATTTACATAGGAATCAGTGCATTTAAATAGCACTGATTTCTGTATAAATGACAATGGTCCCAAAAATGTGTCAAAAATGTCCGATGTGTCAGCCATAATGTCGCAGTCACAATAAAAATCGCTGATCGCCGCCATTACTAGTAAAAAAAAAAAAATATTAATAAAAAATGCTATAAAACTATCCCCTATTTTGTAAACGCTATAACTTTTGCGCAATAATCGCTAATTGCAAATTTTTTTACCAAAAATATGTAGAAGAATACGTATCGGCCTAAACTGAGGAAAAAAAATTTTTTTATATATTTATTGGGGGATATTTATTATAGCAAAAAGTAAAAAATATTGCATTTTTTTCAAAATTGTGGCTCTATTTTTGTTTATAGCGCAAAAAATAAAAACAAAAACCGCAGGGGCGATCAAATACCACCAAAAGAAAGCTCTATTTGTGGGAAAAAAAGGACGTCAATTTTGTTTGGGAGCCACGTCGCACGACTGCGCAATTGTCAGTTAAAGCGACGCAGTGCCGAATCGCAAAAAGGGGCCTGGTCCTTTGGCTGCAAATTGGTTCCGGGGCTGAAGTGGTTAAGGGGGGGATATGATCTCTGTGTATAAAAACATAAGGTGTCCATATAGTGAACTTGGTGTTGAGTTATTCACTTTACGGTCAACACAGAGGACAAGGGGGCGCTCTTTACGTCTGGAGGAAAAGAGATTTCATCTCCAAATATGGAAAGGTTTCTTCACAGTAAGAGCGGTGAAAATGTGGAATGGACTCCCTGCAGAGGTGGTTCTGGCTGACTCAATAGATTGCTTTAAGAAAGGCCTGGATACTTTCCTAAATGTACATAATATAACTGGGTACTGACATTTAGAGGTAAAGTTGATCCGGGGAAAATCCAATTGCCTCTCGGAGGATCAGGAAGGAATTTTTTTTCCCCCACTCGAGCAAATTGGATTATGCTTTATTGTTTTTTTTTGGGGGGGGGGGGGGGGTTTTGGGTGTTTTTTTTGCCTTCCTCTGGATCAACTGTGAGTATAGGATTGTGTATATAGGATTGTATAATTTCTTTTAATCCCTTCTATTCAAAATCTTCATCTTCAAAATGGATGGACAGACTAACTATGCAACTATGTAATTTTTCTCAAAACGAAAACCACATTCACAGAAGTTTGAGACAAAATTCCCCATCCTCTTCCTCCAATTTTCCTCCTCTCTATGGTCGAAAATGATAGTTGGTTTGACCCCACAAATTGAAGAAATACTCCAAATTAAAATCCTTTGAACAGAATTATAGTCCTAGCTCTTCCCGATGTTTCTCTCCTCCTCTCAGAGAACGGTCATCTCTCTGCACCCAAAATTTTGCTCCATTGCCATGCCGCTGTTTGGAATTCTACATTCAATTTTCGGGATGCACATGACAATTATGGACAGTTTTTCTCAAATGAAAACCACATTCACAGCAGTTTGAGAAGAATTTCTCATTCCTTTCCCTTTCAATTTTCCTTGGCACTGCGGTCAAAAAAACGATTGTCAGTTTGACCCCACAAATTGAGTAAACATTCCAAAAACGAATTTCGAACCAGATTCTCTTGGTGTATGGCCAGCTAGTGTCCTAGCTCTTCTCCTCATTGCTTTCCTACTTCCAGAGAACGGCCATCTCTCGGCACTCAAAGTTTTGCTCCATTGCCATGACAATGTTTGGAATCCTATGTTTGATTTCGGAATGCACATGTCCATTACCATAGGGACAATTTTTTCTTGAAACAAAATCCACATTTAAAGCGGTTCTGCACCCATTTCATTTAGTAAATCTCTTTGCCTTCCAAATCAGGCAAAGAGTACTAAATGAAATGTGTTTTTTTTTTTTTTTTTACTTACCTTGTAATCGATGACTTCCTGTCTTCTGTCTCTTCAGGGGTGGGCGGGGTCTTGCGGGGATCCTCGTCACGCCGCACTGTCTCCTGGGATCTGGTGTCATTGATCCCAGGAGTCAGTGTGGGCATCTTCTGAAATCTCGCGAGATTTCGGACACATCTTCCGAAATCTCGCGAGTTTTCGGACACATCTGCCGAAATCTCGTGAGATGTCGGCAGATGTGCCGTTACTGCGCACGCGCGAGTAACGGCGGTGCATGCTGGGCCATCTAAAGTGCCTGTGGGGGTTTCACATGCCCACAGGCAAGATGGCCCCCAGCACAAAAGAAGAAGATGAAGAACTTCATCAGACGAAAACCGGCGGCGATCGAAATGGAAGATGGAACAGGTAAGTCCCCCAATTGAGCTATATGCCCTTGGCATATAGCCCAAAAAAAAAAAAAAAAAAACGAGTGCAGAACCGCTTTAAGAACTTTGAGAAAAATTCTCTATCCTTTTCCTACAATTTTCCTTGTCCCTATGGTCAAAACAAATCATCAGTTTGACCCCCAAAAATTGAAGAAAAATTCCGAAAGCTAATTCTGAACAAAACTCTCCTGGTGTATGGCCAGCTATAGTCCTAGCAGTTCCCTTCATTGCTTTCCTACTCTCAGAGAATGACCATCTCTCTGAACTCCAGAGCTCCTCCTGCTGGAAATGGGGAAGGTCCTCCCAATTCCAAGGGAACTTATTTTGTAGGTTCATACAGAAATTCAGAAAAATCTGAACATTAGATCATGGACATCACGGACTGGAAAATTTTGCTTAATTGCCATGCCAATGTTTGTAATTCGACCTTCGATTTCGGGATGCACATCACAATTCTGGACATTCTTTTCCTAATTGAAAACCACATTCACAGCAGTTTGCGGAAAAATTCCCCTTAAATTTTTCTTGGCACCAAGGTCAAAAAAGATTGTTGGTTTGACCCCAGAAACTGAATAAACATTTCAAAAACGAATTTCTATGAATTGAAATTTTCCTGGTGTATAGCCATTTATAGTCCTAAGTCTTCCCTTCATTTCTTCCTATCCTCAAACAGCGACCTTTCTCTCTGCGCTCAAAAATGTTGCTCAATTGCCATGCCAATGTTTGGAATTCTACGTTTGATTTTTGGGATGCACATTGACATAGGGACAATTTTCTCAAAATAAAACCACATTCAAAATTTGAGTAAAATTTTCCATTCTTTTCGTTCAATTTCTTCTTGGCACTACGGTCCAGAAGGATTTTTGGTTTGACTCCATAAATTGAACAAACATTCCAAAAAGTAACTTCAAACGAACTTCTCTGGATGTATGGCCAGATATAGTCTTAGCTCTTCCCTTCGTTGCTCTCCTACTCTCAGAGAATGACCATCTCTCTGCACTTCAGAGCTCCTCCTGCTGGGAATGGTGAAGGTCCTCCCAATTCCAAGGGTTCCAACCCCTATCCACTTTATCCAAAACAAAAAAAATTGCCTTTAATTATATTTCAAGCTGCCGGTCCTACATTAGTGGAATTTATTTTGAAGGTTCATACCGAAATTCAGAAAAATCAGAACATTTGATCGTGGACATCATGGACTGGAAAATTTTGCTTAATTGCCATGCCAATGTTTGTAATTCCACCTTCGATTTCGGGATGCACATCACAATTCTGGAAATTTTTTTCCTAATTAAAAACCACATTCACAGCAGTTTGAGAAAAAATCCTCCATCCTTTTCCTTAAATTCTTCTTGGCACCAAGGTCAAAAACGATTGTTGGTTTGACCCCAGAAACTGAATAAACATTTCAAAAACAAATTTCTATGAATTGAAATTTTCCTGGTGTATAGCCATTTATAGTCCTAAGTCTTCCCTTCATTTCTTCCTATCCTCAAACAGCGACCTTTCTCTCTGCGCTCAAAAATTTGCTCAATTGCCATGTCAATGTTTGGAATTCTACGTTTGATTTTTGGGATGCACATTGACATAGGGACAATTTTCTCAAAATTTGAGGAAAATTTTTCATTCTTTTCATTCAATTTTTTCTTGGCACTATGGTCCAAAAGGATTTTTGGTTTGACTCCACAAATTGAACAAACATTCCAGAAAGGAATTTCTAACAAACTTCTCTGGATGTATGGCCAGATATAGTCCTAGCTCTTCCCTTCGTTGCTCTCCTACTCTCAGAGAATGACCATCTCTCTGCACTTCAGAGCTCCTCCTGCTGGAAATGGTGAAGGTCCTCCCAATTCCAAGGGTTCTAACCCCTCTCCACTTTATCCAAAACCCCAAAAATTGCCTTTAATTATATTTTCAAGCTGCTGGCCCTACATTAGTGGAATTTATTTTTAAGGTTCATACAGAAATTCAGAAAAATCTGAACATTTGATCATGGACATCATGGACTGGAACATTTTGCTTAATTGCCATGCCAATGTTTGTAATTCTACCTTCGATTTCGGGATGCACATCACAACTCTGGAAATTTTTTTCCTAAATGAAAACCACGTTCACAGCAGTTTGAGGAAAAATTCTCCATCCTTTTCCTTTAATTTTTCTTGGCACCAAGGTCAAAAACGATTGTTGGTTTGACCCCAGAAACTGAATAAACATTTCAAAAACAAATTTCTTTGAATTGAAATTTTCCTGGTGTATAGCCATTTATAGTCCTAAGTCTTTCCTTCATTTCTTCCTATCCTCACACAGCGACCTTTCTCTCTGCGCTCAAAAATGTTGCTCAATTGCCATGCCAATGTTTGGAATTCTACGTTTGATTTTTGGTATGCACATTAACATGGGCACAATTTTCTCAAAATTTGAGGAAAATTTTCCATTCTTTTCGTTCAATTTCTTCTTGGCACTACGGTCCAGAAGGATTTTCGGCTTGACTCCACAAATTGAACAAACATTCCAAAAAGTAACTTCAAACGAACTTCTCTGGATGTATGGCCAACTATAGTCCTAGCTCTTTCCTTCACTGCTCTCCTACTCTCAGAGAATGACCATCTCTCTGAACTCCAGAGCTCCTCCTGCTGGAAATGGTGAAGGTCCTCCCAATTCCAAAGGTTCTAACCCCTCTACACTTTATCCAAAACCAAAAAAATTGCCTTTAATTATATTTCATGCTGCTGGCCCTACATTCGTGGAATTTATTTTGAAGGTTCATACAGAAATTCAGAAAAATCAGAACATTTGATCGTGGACATCATGGACCGGAAAATTTTGCTTAATTGCCATGCCAATGTTTGTAATTCTACCTTCGATTTCGGGATGCACATCACAATTCTGGACATTCTTTTCCTAACTGAAAACCACATTCACAGCAGTTTGTGGAAAAATTCTCCATCCTTCTCCTTAAATTTTTAAGGTCAAAAACGATTGTTGGTTTGACCCCAGAAACAGAATAAACATTTCAAAAACGAATTTCTTTGAATTGAAATTTTCCTGGTGTATAGCCATTTTTAGTCCTTATGCCCCATACACACGGTCGGAAATTCCGACCACAAAATCCATCGGATTTTTTCCGACGGATTTTGTCCGACACTGGTGTTGCATACACACGGTCGGACAAAGTTGTCGGAAAATCCGATCATTCTGAACGTGGTGACGTTTGTTGCCTACGACGGGACTACGTAGAGGCTAGTAGCCAACAGCTTTGGTCTTGTAATGTGATCTGAGCATGCGTGGCATTTTGTCCGTCGGAATTCGCTACACACGATCAGAAAAAGTCCGATAGGACTTTGTTGTTGGAAAATTTGAGAGCAGGAGATAAAACTTTGTCTGTCGGAAAATCCGATGGAAAATGTCCGATGGAGCCCACACACGGTCGGAATTTCCGACAACATTGTCTGATAGGGCATGTTCCGTCGGAAAATCCGACCGTGTGTATGGGGCTTAAGTCTTCCCTTCATTTCTTCCTATCCTCAAACAGCGACCTTTCTCTTTGCACTGCAAATTTTGCTCAATTGCCATGCCAATGTTTGGAATTCTACGTTTGATTTTTTTTGGATTCACATTAACATAGGGACAATTTTCTCAAAATAAAACCACATTCAAAGTTTGAGAAAAATCTTCCATCCTTTACGTTCAATTTTTGGAATCTTTTGGCACTACGGTCCAAAAGGATTTTTGGCTTGACTCCACAAATTGAACAAACATTCCAAAAAGTAATTTTCAAACAAACGTCTCTGGGTGTATGGCCAACTATAGTCCTAGCTCTTCCCTTCATTGCTCTCCTACTCTCAGAGAAGACATTTTTCTGCACTCAAAATTTTTGATTAATTGCCAGTGTTTGGAATTCTACATCTGATTTCAGGATGCGCATGTGCATTACCATAGGGTCAATTTTTTTCTGAAACAATAGCCAAATAATTATTATTATTATTATTATACACGATTTATATAGCGCCAACAGTTTACGCAGCGCTTTACAATGTAGAGGAGGACAACACAATTACAGTACAAAACAAAAGGTACAGGAGGGCCCGGCTCGTAGAGCTTACGTTCTAAAGGGACAGGGTGGTGGTACAAAAGGTAATAGCTGCAGAGAATTAATTGATGGGGGGGCTTGGGGACAGTTGTTGTTAGGTGGGTGTGGGATAGGCTTCCCATAATAAATGAGTTTTCAGGGATCTCCGAAAGGTGGACAGGGTAGGGGCTGATCGGACAGACTGGGGCAGGGAGTTCCAGAGGATGGGAGAGGCTCTGGAGAAGTCCTGAAGGCGAGCATGGGAGGAGGTAACAAGGGAGCTAGAGAGCAGGAGGTCCTGGGAGGAGCAGAGGGGGCGATTTGGGCGATATCTGCAGATGAGGTTGGTGATGTAGATGGGGGCGATGTTGTGGATGGCCTTGTATGTTATGGTTGGCATTTTGAATTTTACACAGTGGGGGAGGGGAAGCCAGTGAAGGGATTGGCAAAGAGGCAGTCACGGATCGATTAGTGAGGTGTATTAGCATGGGCGTCCCCAGAACTTTTTTCAGGGGGGGGGGCATCATTTTAAGGTCACCCATGCTCTGACCCTTTTCGACAATGTCATTATCACATTATCACGGTCAGAGACTGCAGACGTAGTACAGGTGATGGTCAGAGACAGCGGACATGGCCCAAGAGACTGTCAGAGACTGCGGACATGGCCCAAGAGACTGTCAGAGACTGCATACATGGCCCAAGAGACTGTCAGTGACTGCATACATGGCTCAAGAGACTGTAAGAGACTGCGGACATAACACAAGAGACTGTGAGAGACTGCAGACATAGCACAAGAGACTGTGAGAGACTGCGGACATGGCCCAAGAGACTGTCAGTGACTGCATACATGGCCCAAGAGACTGTCAGTGACTGCATACATAGCTCAAGAGACTGTCAGTGACTGCATACATGGCTCAAGAGACTGTAAGAGACTGCAGACATGGCACAAGAGATGACCAGAGACTGCATACATGGCCCAAGAGACTGTCAGAAACTACATACATGGCTCAAGAGACTGCGGACATGGCACAAGAGACTGTCAGAAACTGCATACATGTGGGGGGGTGACAGAGACAGACAGGGGGGTGACAGAAAGAGACAGAG
This sequence comes from Lithobates sylvaticus, assembly GCA_028564925.1. NCBI lineage: Eukaryota > Metazoa > Chordata > Amphibia > Anura > Ranidae > Lithobates > Lithobates sylvaticus. Next base: position 43,456,698 of record CM053038.1, on the reverse strand, counting down.
GGGGTGACAGAGAGAGACAGGTGGGTGACAGAGAGGAGTGTGAGAGAGAGAGACAGAGGGGGTGACAGAGAGAGAGGGGGGTGAAAAAGACAGAGGGGTGAGAGAAAGAGAGAGGGGGTGACAGAGAGGGGTGATGGGGATCATCACTCCTGATCCGATCCCTGATTCCAGGGGGGGGGGCACTTGCCCCCCCTTACCCCTACCTGCGGACGCCCATGTGTATTAGTCTAGCAGCAGCATTCATAATAGACTGAAAGGGGGAGGAGCCTGCTTAAGGGTCTGCCATTAAGGAGAGAGTTGCAGTAGTCAAGGCGGGAAATAATCAGGGAGTGAATGAGTTGCTTTGTGGTGTCATTAGTCAGGAAGGGTCGAATTCTGGAGATGTTGCGGAGGTGAAGGCCGCAGGATTTAGCCCGTGATTGGATATGGGGGCTGAAGGAGAGGTCAGAGTCAAGGATTACACCCAGGACCCTGGCATGTGTGGAGGGACCAATGGTTGTGTTGTTGATATTAATGGTGAAGTCGCAGGGGGGGGGATCGTGAAGGAGGAAATATATATAGCCAAATTCAAAGGAGTTTGCGAAAAACTCTCCAGCCTTCTCCTTTGATTTTCCTCGTGCCTACAGTCGAAAACGATTTTTGGTTTGACTCCACAAATTGAACGAATGCTCATTTAGAAACAAACCCCATCCATCTATTGCCCTTCACAGATAGGGGGCGACATTCCTACCGTTTCACCCTGACGGCGGTACATGCCCTTGCACCACTCCGAACGTGGCTCCCGACGGTCTAATCCATTTTTACAAGGCACCGTAGCTTGTGTAACGAGCCCGGAGAAGCAGATTTCAGATCTTACGAAGCTAACCGCCCCCCCCCCCCCCCCCTGCACTGACAGGAGAAAATAGAACTGCTTTATTTCCATCAACACGAGATATCCAGGTAGCGTTTTCCCCGCTTTTAAAGCGTTCTCTCTGAGAATTTATGGCGGCCCGTTCGGAATTAGAAATTGATGCTTTTAAAATGTAATGTAATGTAAATCCAATGCTAAAAAAAAAGCATTTAAGCCCAGACGGTTGAAATTATTCTTTTAAATAATTTGCCGCGTTTTATTTATTTATTTTTTTTCTCTACCGCGCAGGAAGCAGATGGCGAGGTTTTTTTTTTTTTTTTTTTTTTTTTACCAGCTCCTGCCGTTATTCTCAGCAGGCTATGGTAAGGGGGGGGAAAAAAAAAAAAAGAGGAGCATTTTATATCACTGTAAAAAGGAGCTCTGGACTTAAAATAACACATCGGATTTATTGCCGCGTGCAACGAGAAACCAGAATAGTTTTTACACACCGCGTGTAAACACTGAGCGTGCCCATTTCGCAGCCGGGTAATAAGAAACCTTTTGTTAAAAATTTTTTGCTGGAGTAAGGGTGTTGTAGCAGCTTGTGTATCTCCTACGAGGCCTAGACGATAGGGGTCCCATGGTATGAAATGATCATTTATTTATTATTTTAGCGATTGGAGGAAAGGAGGGTCATGTATCATGTCGAGGATTTTCTGTTCTCTTCAAATATGGTTCTCTTTGAAGCTAAACTTGAAGCAAACATCTAAATGTACGATAACAGGACAACAAGACTTATTTACTTGGCTAGGCCGATCCATGTGGCACACTATGGCTCCTTGCATGGGGCTCCCCAGAGTTGATGGACAAGACATCAGCCCTTTTGGACTCCTTGAGGAGTGGCCCACCCTGGCCAAACCAGAACCTAGGCACTCTATACCAGTGGTCTCCAACCTTTCGGACCTTACCGCCAATGTAAGGAACATTCTTCTCACTGATCACCAATGTAAGGAACATTCTTCTCACTGATCACCAATGTAAGGAACATTCTTCCCACTGACCACCAATGTAAGGGACATTCTTCTCACTGATCACCAATGTAAGGGACATTCTTCTCACTGATCACCAATGTAAGGAACATTCTTCTCACTGATCACCAATGTAAGGAACATTCTTCTCACTGATCACCAATGTAAGGAACATTCTTCTCACTGATCACCAATGTAAGGAACATTCTTCCCACTGATCACCAATGTAAGGAACATTCTTCCCACTGATCACCAATGTAAGAAACATTCTTCTCACTGATCACCAATGTAAGGAACATTCTTCTCACTGATCACCAATGTAAGGAACATTCTTCTCACTGATCACCAATGTAAGGAACATTCTTCCCACTGATCACCAATGTAAGGAACATTCTTCTCACTGATTACCAATGTAAGGAACATTCTTCCTACTGATCACCAATGTAAGGAACATTCTTCCCACTGATCACCAATGTAAGGAACATTCTTCTCACTGATCACCAATGTAAGGAACATTCTTCTCACTGATCACCAATGTAAGGAGCATTCTTCCCACTGATCACCAATGTAAGGAAACATTCTTCTCACTGATCACCAATGTAAGGGACATTCTTCCCACTGATCACCAATGTAAGGGGCATTCTTCTCACTGATCACCAATGTAAGGAACATTCTTCTCACTGATCACCAATGTAAGGAACATTCTTGTCACTGACCACCAATGTAAGGAACATTCTTCTCACTGATCACCAATGTAAGGAACATTCTTCTCACTGATCACCAATGTAAGGAGCATTCTTCCCACTGATCACCAATGTAAGGAACATTCTTCCCACTGATCACCAATGTAAGGAACATTCTTCTCACTGATCATCAATGTAAGGAACATTCTTCCCACTGATCACCAATGTAAGGAACATTCTTCTTACTGATCACCAATGTAAGGAACATTCTTCCCACTGATCACCAATGTAAGGAGCATTCTTCTCACTGATCACCAATGTAAGGAACATTCTTCTCACTGATCACCAATGTAAGGGACATTCTTCTCACTGATCACCAATGTAAGGGACATTCTTCCCACTGATCACCAATGTAAGGGACATTCTTCCCACTGATCACCAATGTAAGGGGCATTCTTCTCACTGATCACCAATGTAAGGAACATTCTTGTCACTGATCACCAATGTAAGGAACATTCTTCCCACTGATCACCATGTAAGGAACATTCTTCTCACTGATCACCAATGTAAGGAACATTCTTCCCACTGATCACCAATGTAAGGAACATTCTTCTCACTGATCACCAATGTAAGGAACATTCTTCTCACTGATCACCAATGTAAGGAACATTCTTCCCACTGATCACCAAAGTAAGCAGCCGTTTTCACATCTACAAATGTTAGGGGCATTTCCCCAATGACTGCCAATGTAAAGGGCATTTTCCCAATGACCCCTTGATTGACTAATGACAGCAGAGGTTCCTTGAGACTTGAAAATTATTTCAAAGGTTCCTCTGGGGTAAACAGGTTGAGAAAGGTTGGTGTATCGGATGTCCACAAAGAATCTGGATAATGGCACGTAGATCTGACTTTAGCAGAGCTGTTTAAACAAGGGGGGCGGAACAATATAAAATTACAGTGATCGCTGAGGATGAAAGAGCTTCTAAAGGCTAAAATATTCACAACACCGTACTTTTTTTCTTACATTAAATAAAATGTCTATCTCTTGGATTTGACTTTGTTGTTGGAGATTGACTGATGATCTTCAATGAAAAGACCTCAATGCACGCAAAAATTACGGAGGAAATGATAGCGGGTAAAAGGGAAAATGGCATGAATGCGAGTATCAAATCAGAAAGGCAGGTTTGGAATGGCGAAATCAAAGTTTAATAGGCACATGTCGAAACGCTTGCCTCCAATTTACCTTTCCACCGTACGGCCGGATAGAAAATTAAACCCTTATCATAATGTAAAATGTCCAGAAAGATGTCACTTCTGACACTCCCGTTTTACATCACCGGATCGTAATTTACCACTTAACATATAGTTTGACACGGCAATGCTTTGAATTAGTCTTTTCGGCTGACGTGTTAAGATACATAATTGTGACATGTTTTTCCTGATATGAAAGAGGATTTTTAAAAACACGCCAATCGTTCTGATATTTTAGTGATTGGGGGTTATTTGCACTGAATAACAATCCTTAAGATCCTTTCTGTTATTAGAAAAAAGCAGAGAATGCTTTTTATGGCAAATAACCCATGAAAAAAAATTCTATGCATATTCACTTTTATCACAGAAAAATGATCAATTCCATCAGCATCCATTTTTCACATCTGCACAGTATTGATAAGCTATTGAACACCCTATATATTAGATTTAAAAAAATGTGTTGCGCTAGATAAATCAGTCCGTGTGTCTTCAGTATGGGACCGGTGTGATGCCTTGGGTCAATGGGGAAAAAAAGTTATTCACTCTTCTCTAGCCATGTCTATTGGGTCACCTACTTAGCTACCAGGTGCTGAAGCTGAACAGGGGATAATCCTCATCAACTCAAACTAGCCTCCTTCCACCCGAAATGGGGCTCAATTGTAGAGGGAGGAGGGAAAAGACATTTAAACATCCATAAAATTGCCATTACCATCATCTACTTCTCTTTTGTTTTGATTTGGTTTTCTCTTCCATGAAGAGGAGGTAATAGGAATTGTGTAGAGAGAATCTTTTAGTTATGCTATTGGTTCCTTATCTATGCTAACATGATGTGAGATTGAAGATTGAAGACTGTAATAGAAAACGTTCAGAAAAAATTGTTCTGTTCCCCCAAAGGCTTTTATGCAGCGAAGAATGAATCAGACAAGCGCAAATAACATCAAAAAGTTGATGAGCTCCTGTACAAATATATTGCACCCGGAATAAGGCAGGTGTTAGCTATATTGTACAAGGGATTTCCAAATGGTGATCCTGCCAGAAAGAAACCCAATGCATTTCAATTACAAGGATCACAATCTTCATCAGGGGGATGAGGTTATCTGAATTAAAGACCCATGATATTAGAATATTACAACAATTAAACCACATTTGATGCAAGGCTCCAGTAAACATTTTTATACTGTCCATATATGTAGTCTTTTTATGCTATTAAAAAATAATTATTGTCAGTGCCCTCTTACATCAAGTGCCCCCTTAAGAGTGCCCCCTTACATCAGGTGCACCCTGTCGGAGTGCCCCCTTACATTAGGTGTCCCTATTAGATTGCCCCCTTATATCAAGCATTCCCATTAAAGTGCCCCCTTACACCAGGTGCCCCATTGCATCAGGTGACACCATCAGATTGCCCCCTTCAAAGTGTCCACTTCAAAGAGGCCCTTACATTAGGCATTACCATCAGCATCCCCCCTTACATCAGGTATCCATCAGAGTGAACTTAATTCAGGTGTCCCCATCAGAGTGCCCTTACATGAGGTGTCCTCATCAGAGTGCCCCCTTACATCAGGTGTCCTCATCAGAGTGCCCTTACATCAGGTGTCCTCATCAGAGTGCCCTTACATGAGGTGTCCTCATCAGAGTGCCCTTACATCAGGTGTCCTCATCAGAGTGCCCCCTTACATCAGGTATCCCCATAATAGTGCCCCCTTACATCACTATCCCCATTAGAGTACCCCCTTACATCCGGTGTCCACATCAAAGAGGCCATTACATTAGGTGTCCCCATCAGAGTGCCCCTCACATCAGGTATCCCCATAATAGTGCCCCCTTACATCACTATCCCCATTAGAGTACCCCCCTTACATCCGGTGTCCACATCAAAGAGGCCCTTACATTAGGTGCCCCTATAAGTGTCCCCCCTTGCATCAAGTGTCCACATCAAAGAGGTCCTCACATTAGGTGTCACCATCACAGTTCCCCCATAAATCAGGTGTCCCCATAAGAGTTCCTCATTATAGTAAGTGTCCCCATACGAGGCCCCCTTACATCAAGTGTCCCTATTAGAGTGTCCCCATACATCAGGTGTCCACATCAGAGTTCCCCCCTTACATCAAGTCTCTGCATCAAAGAGGTCCTCACATTATGTGTCACCATCACAGTCCCCCCATAAATCAGCTGTCCTCATAAGAGTCCCTCCTTATATCAAGTGTCCCCATCAGAGGCCCCCTTACATCAAGTGTCCCTATCAGAGTGTCCCCATACATCAGGTGTCCCCATACATCAGGTGTCCCCATACATCAGGTTTCCGCATCAGAGTCCCCCCCTTACATCAGGTGTCCCCATCAGAGTGTCCCCATTAGAGTGTCTCTTCAGTGAGCTGTCATTCGGCAAGCTGTACCTTCAGGATTTATCATGTGCATCAGGTCTGCCGATTTTTTTCATTTCAAGAAGCGGCCATCCAGATTGACAATGGGTTTGCAACGGAAGATATTTTTTGTAACCTTATTTTTTTTTTTTAATAAAGGACTTTTCAAACATTTGAGTGACTTTATTTCTAGGTTACATTTCAATGCCCATATTTGGGAAATAACTTGTCACTGGGTGGGCGGAGCCTGATGGAGAACTAAGAGACTCGATCCCCATCAGTTTCTTTTTTTATTTTTGATTGACAGTGAACAGCAGTTGGGTGAATTCAAAAAAACACTATTGGACAACTATTGCTGGAGAGGAAGCCGTATCTGAAGACCTGCAGGGCAAGGATCTCCCTGCTTTTACTTTGTTCATTCTGTAGGGGGCCCCATCAGGGTTGCCAGCCTCAGTAAAACCAGGGACAGTATGTAAAAATCAGTGTTTTTTTTTACACCTGTCTCTGAAATGTTTCCTTTACCGACATCCTTTTGGTCTAAAAATCCAGAGATTATAGCTGCCCCACCTCTCCAGTACCTTCTCAGCCAATAGAAACATGTCTGTGTATACTGTGTGTACATGTCTGTGTATACTGTGTGATTGTATACTGTGTGTGTGTATACTGTGTGGCCCCATAATCTCTGATTGCCTGGGAGCCCCATAATCTCCTATTGCCCGGGGGCCCCATGAGTTGTCAGTCCGCCCCTGACTCGAGTCAATACGTTTTCACAGTTTTTTTGTGGTAAAATTAGGTGCCTCGGCTTATATTCAGGTCGATTATATACGGTAATAAATAAATAAAAATAATATTGTAAAAAAAATTTAAAAATATTGTAAAAAAATTATAAAAAAATTCAATTAAAAAAATAGAAAAAAATAAATAAAAAAATAGATAAAAACTACTGACACCAATGTCTGCTCTACTGACATCACTATGCTGATATACACACATGTGTTTTTGTGCTCTGGGGTGCACACCCTAATGCACATCCATGAATATCAGAGCACAATGAGGGACAAGTGAGGAGGAAAGAGGGACAGAGGAACTTTGTTCTGAATGAGGGACAGTCCCTCGAAATCAGGGACAGTTGGAAGCTATACAGGACCCAGTACAGGACGGGGCATGGTAAGTCGGCAATGGGGAGAGGATCAGCTGCATGGTGCCCAGGGGCGGACTGACCATTCGGCCACTCGGGCACCGCCCGAGGGCCCCGGGCCACTAGGGGGCCCCATCAGGGTTGCCAGCCTCAGTAAAACCAGGTACAGTATGTAAAAATTTGTGCTTTTTTTTACATCTGTCTCTGAAATGTCTCTTAACGACATCCTTTTGGTCTAAAAATCCAGAGATTATAGCTGCCCCACCTCTCCAGTACCTTCTCAGCCAATAGAAACATGTCTGTGTATACTGTGTGATTGTATACTGTGTGTATACTGTGTGGCCCCATAATCTCTGATTGCCTGGGGGCCCATTAATCTCCTATTGCCCGGGGGCCCATTAATCTCCTATTGCCCGGGGGCCCCATGAGTTGTCAGTCCGCCCCTGATGGTGCCTATAGGTAATACCAGCGATTAGTCCTCTGTACCCACCTTCCACTGAATAGGTCCTCTTTAAAAATCCAAATGAGTCGATTATTTTCTGGCTTTAGCAGAGATGCAGCATTTTCTGGATTTAGCGTTATGCGGCGTACACACGGTCGGAATTTCCGATGGAAACAGTCCGATGGGAGCTTTTCAACGGATTTTCCGACCGTGTGTACGCCCATCGGTCTTTTTCTGTCGGAATTTCCGACGGACTTTGGATTGAGAACCTGTTCTCAATTTTTCCGACGGAAAACCTTTCTATCGGATTTTACGATCGTGTGTATGCAATTCCGACACGCAAAATTCCGACGCATGCTCGGAAACAATTGGACGCATGCTCGGAAACAATTGGACGCATGCTCGGAAACAATTGGACGCATGCTCGGAAGCATTAAACTTCCCTTTTATAATGCTGTCGAACGTGTTGTATGCCGCTGTGTTACTGACCGTCGGAATTTGGTGTGACCGCATGTAGGCAAGACAGTTTGAGCGAAATTCCGTCGGAATTCCGACGGGAAAACCATCAGAGCTTTTTACGACGAGAATTCCGACCGTGTGTACGCGGCATTAGTCGCTCATTAATTGTTTCCTTAAATTGCTCTTTAAGAAACGCCACACCTCTTAATCCACGGAAATAGGTCTCCTGTCCTAAATGCCTTTTATTTCAGTATTTGTGGAAAATAAAGTTAAAAAAAAAAAAAAAAAAAAAAAATCTGGCTTAGAACAGAATTTTGACTTTATAATAGTTTCTTTTCAGCAAAGCATTTTTTTTTTTTTTTTTTTTTTTACAGTAATCAAAATAGAACGCAGTCCTATGACCAAGATACCTCCAGTTTAATATAAGGTTTTATGAGAAACAGGCTCGCATTTAAGAAAATAAAAAATTCATTTTGGTAGCTCGGGCAGACAACCCATAAAGGCAGCACTAATGTTTAAAACACGCGGCGGCTCTTTAAAAACGCGGATCCAATCCGCCGCATTATAGATTTCTATGCTTAATATGATCTTAGTCGCTTTTCATAAAAGTATTCCCATAAAGTCTTAGCCGGGCCTAACCGGCTCACGGAAGCCAATATAGATGCAGATGTATATAAATATATATATATATATCGTATATTGCGAGCATTTATAGCTTAAAAAAAAAAGAAAATAGAGACTCGGCATGAAATGAACTTCTGAAACAGACAGAAAACGAAGAAGAACGATATTGTCGGTTATTTGTAAACCTTGTGATGGACTGTAATATGAATCTTTATATAACTAAAGTACTAAAGCAAGAAGCTCTGCAAATCTTATAATAATATATATTATTATTATTATTATTATTATCAAACTGTATTCTTTTTTTTAATTGTTAATTTAGAAGGTTCACCAAAACTTGCGTCTACTTCCTAAGTTTTCCATTAGGAACATTAGTATCATATATTGTTACATGCAGGGGCGGACTGACTCATGGGGCCCCCGGGCAATAGGAGATTATGGGGCCCCCAGGCAATCAGAGATTATGGGGCCACATAGTATACACACACACAGTATACAATCACACAGTATTAGACATGTGCAATTAGTTTCGTTTTATAATTTTTTTCGTTTTTTTTCGTTAATTTCGTACCGTTCGTTTTCGTACGAATGAACGAATCGTACGAATCCGATTAACGAATCATTCGAATCGAACGAATCCGAAAAACAGCGAAAATCCGAAAAAAAAAAATTATAAACAACGAATGTACGAATGAAGAAAATCCGAAAAACGGAAACAGGAACAACGAAAATGAACGAAAAAATTTCGTACATTCGTAACTTTTTTTTTTGTTGAATTGGTAATTTTCCGTGTCCCTTACAATGGCGCTGCTTAACGTGCTTCGAATGGATTGAACAAAAAATTCGTACATTCGTAACTTTTATTTTCGATTCGTAACTTTTTTTTTTTCGATTCGTAACTTTTTTTTTTTCGATTTGTAAATTATTAAAATGTAATAATAGCATACACATTACATAAAATTATGAATTATGCTCCGATTACGAATCTACGAATGTTACCAATATACGAATAAATACGAATGCGTCCGAATTTCGAATAAACAAATAAACGAAAATCAAACTAACAAAAAAACGAATCAACGGAAACGAAAAAAACGAAACGAAAATAAACGAATTTTTTTCGGAAACGAAAAAGACGAAACGAAAATAAACAAATTTTTTTGTTGTGCACATGTCTACACAGTATACACAGACATGTTTCTATTGGCTGAGAAGGTACTGTAGAGGTGGGGCAGCTATAATCTCTGGATTTTTAGACCAAAAGGATGTCGGTAAGGGACATTTCAGAGACGGATGTAAAACAAACACAGATTTTTACATACTGTCCCTGGTTTTGCTGAGGCTGGCAACCCTAATGGGGCCCCCTAGTGGCCCCGGGGCCCTCAGGCAATGCCCGAGTGGCCAAATGGTCAGTCCGCCCCTGGTTACATGTATGATTAACGGCCGGTGCTCCATATTTTTTTTTGGGGGGGGGGGGGGGGGGGGGCGGCAAACCTCGGGTGTGTTGGCAGGGATGCAGAACAGAGACAACCATCTCCCGGATCTCTCGGATCTCCCCGTACATCCTCCCCGGTACTGGCTAATAGGGTCCTTACTCCTCTCGGCCAGTCGGGTCTTAAGACCTGCTTCCTGATTGGGCCGGGAGGAGAAGCAGGAAGACAATAGCGATTATTAATTCGCTATTGTCACACAATTGGGTGGGCTCAGGGTGCAGTGCTCTGCGCCTCGAGCCCACCCTTTTAGAAGCCAATTAGAGCCTCAGGCTCTAATCATGTGCTTAAAAAAAAAAACCATTGTAATCTATGCGTCCTGTGCCCTGTATGTAGATTAGGGGGGCAGGCGCATGGATTAGGGGGGTGGCACCCTGTATGTAGATTAGGGGGACAGGCACATAGATTAGGGGGCAGTGCCCTGTATGTAGATTAGGGGGCCAGGCACATGGATTAGGGGGGCGGCGCCCTGCATGTATATTAGAAGGCTGAGCGCATTGATTAGGGGGACGGCGCCCTGTATGTAGATTAGGGGCCGGGTGCATTGATTAGGGGGTGGCACCCTGTATGTAGATTAGGGGGCCGGGCACATGGATTAGGGGGGCAGCACCCTGTATGTAGATTAGGGGGCAGGCGCATGGATTAGGGGGGTGGCACCCTGTATGTAGATTAGGGGGACAGGCACATAGATTAGGGGGCAGTGCCCTGTATGTAGATTAGGGGGCCAGGCGCATGGATTAGGGGGGCGGCGCCCTGCATGTATATTAGAAGGCTGAGCGCATTGATTAGGGGGGCGGCACCCTGTAATGTATATTAGGGGGCCGGGTGCATTGATTAGGGGGCGGCACCCTGTATGTACATTAGAGGGCCGGGCGCATGGATTAGGTGGGTGGCACCCTGTAAAGTAGATTAGGGGGCCGGGTGCATAGATTAGGGGCAGCGCCCTGTATGTAGATTAGGGGGCCGGGCTCATAGATTAGGCGGTACTGCTGAGGAGGCACTGATTGGTAGAACTGATAGATGGCAGTGATAGGCGGCACTGATGAGGAGGCCATGATTGGCAGCACTGATGGGCACTAATTGGCAGTAGTGATTAGCACTACAGATGGGCACTGATGGGGCACTGATAGGCTGCACTGATTGACATTGATGAGGTGGCACTGGTGGGCACTGATAAAGAAGCACTCATGAGGCTGCACTGCTATGCGGCACTGATGGGCACTGATAGGTGGCATAGTGTGGCACTAATAGGCAGCACTAAAGGGCACTGATAGTTGGCACTGATGGGAAATTGATAGGTGGCACTGATAGGCAGCAATGATAGGTGGCACTGATGAGGAGGCACTGATAGGCAGCCACCCGAATCCGCCGCAGAGACCACTCTTATCGGAAACTGGACCAAACAAGAGGATACCGGGGTTATGGGCGCTAGCTGCTGCCATAACAACGTTATCCCATGTCAAATAAGGACGTATATCGGCGTGCGGCGGTCCGGAAGTAGTTTAGCAAACTACCAGTCAGGGATCATTTCTAATGACCTTTACATGTGATCTACTATATTTGTATAATTGTATCGATTTTTATTCCACAAGCTCATTGGCCGCGGCGGAGAAGCAGCCGTAGAAGACATTTTGTCTCTCTGTCCGGTTGTCAGGGTTCTCGGAGGGAGCACATCATAGACACATTTTAATTTTGAACCCGAGGAGCAGTAAAGCGAATTCTTGCGGAGACGGAGTGCGGAATCTCCCCGTTCGGCTAATTAATTAGAGCACCTGCAGCGGTTGTAGGGAACACGACAGAAACAAAATACCGAGATTAGAGTCCCGAGCAACTGGTGGTCCCGGCTAATCTTTTTCAGGTGTAAAGGCCGCTGTTCAGGGGGGGAGGGGGGGGAGAAAAGTCGCTCGCTGGTAGAGACGCAGCAGATAATTAGGCTGTTTACAGGAGCTTTATTTTATAACAAGTGTCTCGAAGGTAATAAAAGACATTTTATATCACTGGTAGAAGGCCGTGTAAATTTCAGGGGCCTCCAGAGAATACAAAAGCCGGGGCTACAGGAAAACTCTCCTTTCTTTTAGTTTTTTATGGAAACGGGATCAGATTAATGGAGGAGAAAATCTCATTAGTATTTGTTGATGTGATGAAAACACTTGTATTTGGTTTTTAAAACATGACTGTGTCTTCTTACCATAACGCTCTCATAAAGCCCAAATCCAAGCAGTTTAGGCTGCAATACTCACCTTTAATCCAGAGCTGTATAGGAAAAGGAAAAGGAATGAAGGGAAAGGAAAGGCGATAAGGGAAAGGAAAAAATGGAAAGGAATGGTAAGGAAAATGGATAAGGAAAGGAAACAAAAGAGAAAAGAAAAAATGAAAAAGGAAGAAGAAAAGAAAACAGAGTGTAAAGGAAAGGAAGGGAAATACAAGTAAACAGGGAAAAGAAAGGGGAAGGACGTGGAATTGGTGTAGGAAACAGGAAGGAAAGGAAAGGGGAAGAGAAAAGAAAAGAAGGAGAAAGGAAAGAAGGGAAAGGAATGGTAAGAATTTGGAAAAGCAAAGGAAAGGAAAGAAAAGAGAAAAGGAAAAGAAACAGAGTGCAAAGGAAAGGAAGGCAAAGGAAACAAATGGAAAAGGGTAAGGAAAGGAAAGAAAAGGAAAGGAAAGGGGAAAGACATGGAATTGGTGTAAGAAAACAGGAAGGGGGAAATGAAAGGAAAGGAAAGGGGAAAAGAAAAGAAGGGAAAGAAAAAAAGAAGGGAAAGGAAAGGACATGGAATTGGTGAAGAAAAGAGAAAGGGGAAAAAAAGAGAAAGGGGAAAAGGAAAGGAAATGAAAATAAAGGAAAGAAAGGGGAAAAGAAAAGACGGTAAAGGGAAAGGAAAGGAAAGGAAAGGAAAGGAAAGGAAAAGGGGAAGGACATGGAATGGGTGGAGGAAAGAGAAAGGGGGAAAGGAAATGAAAATAAAGGAAAGAAAGGGGAAAAGAAAAAAAGGTAAAGGGAAAGGAAAGGAAAGGAAAAGGGGAAGGACATGGAATGGGTGGAGGAAAGAGGAAGGGGAAAAGAAAAGGAAAGGAAAAGAAGGAAAGGGGGAAAAAAATAAGGGAAAGGAAAGGAACAGGAAAATGAAAGGAAAAGGGGAAAGGAATGGAACAGAAAGGAAAGGAAAGGGGAAGGACATGGAATAGGTGAAGGAAAGAGGAGGGGGAAAAGGAAGATTCAGCCCCAGGAAGGGGTTCAATCAGGCAGTCGTATGACGGATGTGGGGGAAGGATGTCAGCTCCAAGTTTACTGAACACGTCCAGGAAATCATGGTAGGGTTCAGGTATGGCTTGTCGAACCTCAGACTCAGACTCCCTGCAAAATAATGTAGCGGGAGGAAGTGAGTGCTCCGGTAGACAATGTTCCTGGCAGAAAGCTGAGTGGAAGTGAATCTTCCCTGTGGCCCAATCAACTTTGGGATTGTGCGCCCGCAGCTAAGGTAGGCCCAGAATAACAGGAAATAATGGGGACACGTGTCAAGGCTGAGAATCTCCTTATGCTGGGAGGTGGTCAATACGGGTAGGGGGAATGTCTCTTGGGTTAGGGGTCCGGACTTGATACTTGACCCATCAGCCAGGAAGACAGAGAATCCTTGGGCCTTGGACCTTAAATGGATGTGTTGTGTGGCAAAGGTCAGGTCAATAAAACAACTGCAAGCCCCAGTGTGAATGATCACGGTGACTGGCACTTCCCTTTATGGCAACTGAAATGAGATGAGAAGAGTAAGGTGAATGGCACTGACGGGTGAAGGGAAGTGGTTGACAGAGGAGACTGTTTGCCACTTACGTGTCTTAGCTGGGCAGGTACGCACATAATGGCCCGTACCCCCGCAGTAGAGGCAGAAGTTGTTCTGACGTTGTGTAAGCGTTCTTCAGGAGACAGAGGGAGGCGTACAAGGCCAAGATGCATAGGCTCTGGTGCTTCGGCTGCAGGAACGACTGGGGCAGACTGGACTGAAGCAGAGCTAGCAGGAGCAGGATAAGCAGGAGCTGGGATCCGAGGCATCACCCAAACCGGACGCTGCTGCTGGGCAGATCTTTCTGACCATCGCTCCCGGAGCCGCCAGTCAATCTGGATGGCCAATGTGATAAGGGCCTCCAAGGTGCTTGGAGCTCTGACGTGTGACAGTTCGCCCTTCAAGCTCTCTGAAAGTCCTAAGCGGAACTTGGGGCTGCGTCGTTCCACTGTGTGTCTGCACTCCAGAGCCTAAAGTCTATCACATAGTCCTCGGCCATCCTGTGGCCTTGCTGGAGCACATGAAGGGCAGCCTCTGCTGTGGAGGTCCGCTGTGGGTCGTCATATAGACTGGCCATCGCATCAAAGAAGTTGGACATGGACTGTGGCAATATGTCATTCCGCTCCAGCAGCTGGTGGGCCCACGATTGTGGTTCACCCTGAAGCAGAGAAATAATAAATCCCACTTTGGTGGATTCCAGGGAGAATGTTCGAGGCTGCACTGGAAGCACAACTGACATAAGTTGATGAAAGATCGAAATTTTCCCCGGTCCCCAGAAAATCTCTCTGGTGCTGGTACTCTTAGTTCAGGAGGCAACCTCATCACTGAGGGTGCTGTGGTGGCAGTCCCGATGGCAGAGGATGCAGCAGTGGTCGTTGTGGTACTTGCTGGTGTAGATAGAGTCTGTACTCGCTGTTGTAACTGCGCATAGCCCTCCTGCAGAAATGTGACAGCTTGGGTCAGGGCTGCAAGATGCTGACAGATCTCATCTCTGGCCGACTTTCCACTTGGAGGCTCAGACATGGCTGTCTGATTCTGTCACGTACCTAATGGATGAGCCTGACGTGCAGTGGGAAGGGCCTTGTGTACAACCCCCATGTTCAAGAGCCACCGATGTTGGGAACAGTAGTCACCAGACCTGGGTAATGTATGGGTGCCTAGATCATCTTCCGTGCAGCAGGTGGCTTTCCAGAGTAGACCAGCAGGTTAATGGCAGGTGTAGTCGGCTCAGCTGATGCAGACAGGAAGCAGGAACAGGAAGCATGTGCGTGGTCAGACAAGCCGGGTTCGGTAACAGACGATCAAGCAGATATAACGACAGGCAGAGAATAGTCAGGAGGCAGGCAAGGTTCGACAACAGGATATCAAGCAGTGGAGAGGTAAGCATAGTCACAAGGCAAGCCGGGGTCAGGATAACAGAGAGCAACGTAGTCAAGCAACTTGGGTCAAACACAGGAAACGGATCGGGATCTCAGGAACAGGATTTCACAGGTACAAGCTGCAGATCAGACAGCAAAGTCTCTGTGCAGCTGGGAGGTTTAATTAGGGAATCTTTTGGTACCAGTCTCACTGGCGTGCACGGCCGTGTGCGTTCCCGCACGCATGCACGCTCCAGTGCGCATGCGCACATCCAAGCGCCGGGAAGATCCCTAACAAACATTGGTGAAGGAAAGAGAACGGGGAAGAGGAAAGGAAAGGAGAAAAGAAGGAAAAAGGAAAGGAATGGAAAGGAAAATGAAAATGAAAAGGAACTAGGAAAGGAAAAGGAGAAGGACATGGAATGGGTGAAGCAAAGAGGAAGGGGAAAAGAAAAGGAAAATAAAGGAAAGGAAAGTGGAAAAGAAAAGAGGGGAAAGGGAAAGGAAAGGAACAGGAAAAGGAAAAAGGAAAGGAATGGAACGGAACAGAAAGGAAAGGAAAAGGAAAGGAATGGAACGGAACAGAAAGGAAAGAAAAGGAAAGGAAGCAAAGGAAAGGGGGAAGGACATGGAATGGGTGGAGGAAAGAGTAAGGGGAAAAGGAAAGGAAAATAAGTGAAAGGAAAGGGGGAAAGAAAAGAAGGTAAAGGGAAAGGAAAGGAAAATGGAAAGGAAAAGGGGAAGGTCATGGAATGGATGGAGGAAAGAGGAAGGTGAAAAGAAAACAAAAAGGAAAATAAAGGAAAGGAAAGGGGGATAGAAAAGAAGGTAAAGGGAAAGGAAAGAAACAGGTAAAGGAAAGGAAAAAGGAAAAGGGAAAGGAACGGAAGGGAAAGGAAAATGGGAAGGTCATGGAATGGGTGGAGGAAAGAGGAAGGGGAAAAGAAAAGGAAAGGAAAATAAGGGAAAGGAAAGAGGAAAAGAAAAGAACGTAAAGGGTAAGAAAGGAACAGGAAAAGGAAAAAGGAAAAGGAAAGGAATGGAACGGAACAGAAAGGAAAGGGAATAAAAGGAAAGGAAAGCAAAGGAAAGGGGGGAGGACATGGAATGGTGGAGGAAAGAGTAAGGGGAAAAGGAAAGGAAAATAAATGAAAGGAAAGGGGGATAGAAAAGAAGGCAAAGGAAAGAAACAGGAAAAGGAAAGGAAAAAGGAAAAGGGAAAGGAACGGAAAGGAAAGGAAAATGGGAAGGTCATGGAATGGGTAGAGGAAAGAGGAAGGGGAAAAGAAAAGGAAAGGAAAATAAGGGAAAGGAAAGGGGAAAAGAAAAGAAGGTAAAGGGAAAGGAAAGGAACAGGAAAAGGAAAAAGGAAAAGAAAAGGAATGGAACGGAACAGAAAGGAAAGGAAAAGGAAAGGAATGGAACGGAACAGAAAGGAAAGGAAAGAAAAGAAAAGAAAAGGAAAGGAAAGCAAAGGAAAGGGGGAAGGACATGGAATGGGTGGAGGAAAGAGTAAGGGGAAAAGGAAAGGAAAATAAGTGAAAGGAAAGGGGGAAAGAAAAGAAGGTAAAGGGAAAGGAAAGGAAAAGGGAAAGGAACGGAAAGGAAAAGGGGAAGGTCATGGAATGGATGGAGGAAAGAGGAAGGTGAAAAGAAAACAAAAGGAAAATAAGGGAAAGGAAAGGGGGAAAGAAAATAAGGTAAAGGGAAAGGAAAGGAATAGGAAAAAGGCAAATGGAAAGGAAAAAGGAAAGGAACAGAACATAACAGAAAGTAAAGGAAAAGGGGAAGGACGTGGAATGGGTGGAGGAAAGAATAAGGGGAAAAGAAAAGGAAAGGAAAATAAGTGAAAGGAAAGGGGGAAAGAAAAGAAGGTGAAGGGAAAGGAAAGGAACAGGAAAAGCAAGGGAAAAAGGAAAAGGGAAAGAAATGGAACGGAAAGGAAAAGAAAGGGGAAGGACATGGAATGGGTGAAGGAAAGAGTAAGGGGAAATGGAAAGGAAACAAAAGGAAGGGAAATACTAAAAGTTCTGATCACAATACCATCAAGGGAAAGGAAACAAAAGAAAAGGGAAGAGGAGAAAAAAGAATGAAGGTGTAGTGAAGAAAATGAACAGGAACGTGAAAAAAAAAAAAAAAGGAAAGAAACAAAAATAGAGGAGAGAAAATGAAATATAAGGAAAGGAAATACAAACACATGGAATAATAGAAGTATTAATGGTGTAATGTCACCATGTGACTCTGGGTATATGGGGTGCACACAGACATACAGTAGCTCACGTTAATGTATATTTAAAAGTTAGTCAATATCAGACCTGCGGCACAAATCTGATGAAGGATACTCCAGGCGAGCAGACATCTGTGCCTAGATTGACATCTGACATGTAACGATTGTGTATTCAGATTTTCACCTCCACTGGCGCCTTTCTTTCCGCATTTTTTAAATTGTCTCCTGCTGAGATGCTGAAAACATAAAGTTGGTGAAAATTCTAACGATAAGCATTTCAAATGATCTATTTGGCTGTGCGGCGTGGGCTCGGAGGCTCCTTGCTGGTTTTAATATTGTAATTTGCAATATGCGCCGGGCTCTACATCTACATATACAGCTACGTAATTCTGCCTGGATTATAGAGCTCAACCGGGGGAAAAAAAATTTAACGATCATTTCAATTCTCAGGAAAATGAGTAGAAAATATTTCTGAGGCTTGTGCTCAGCGAGGTCCAGCTACGCCGGCCTCATCCACATGGGGATTCAATTATGACTATTGTATGCAAACAAATACAAATAATATATTACTAAGATGTAACACAATACAAGACGAACGGCGGCGTCTGCAGACCGAACAAAGTCACGCTGTTTTTCAAGAAATATTTATTACGTTTCCCTAAACATAAAAACACCTCTAAACATACAAATTCTGAGATGTTTGCAGCAACTGTAACTATAGATGAATGACATTTTAAAGTGGACACACGCTCAAACGTTATCAGCTTCCTCCTCAAAAGAAGAAACAGAAGGCCTGAAATATGTAACTCTCCTGGGGGGGAGGTGCTGCCTTAGGCTCCCTGCAGTACTGCTCACATGAGGTGGTACCTAGGCTTTGGTTTATATGATGGGAAGAAGCACCCAACCTGAATTCTGATCGATTGTGTAGTATTTCTGTAGAACTCATTGTGCAGTGGGAAGTAGAGAAAAGAGCAAATAGGACAGCTACGGCCGATACGTACCACCAAAGAGTGTTTATTGGAATATGGCGTTCAATACATTGTCCCGTACTGATAAAATGATTCATGATAAGATTATTATTTTATTGTGTAGGCCAAACAGAGTTTCCAGGGTGCACAGGAGGATCCAGTACCTGTGTTACTTGGGCTGCGTTCCACCAGAATGACAAACACGTTCCTGGAGTGGGGGCAATGATGCATTAGCTTTTAGTATTGGGAGCTTAGCGCTAGTAGTTTGGATCATAGAATTCCCAGTGCAGAGAAAGAGAGGCCCTACCCTAAATCCCAGCTCAAACTAGGGGCTCATTCACACTAGCGTCTGAGGGGCGGTAAAACCCTACGGTTGCGCTGCAGTTTTCCCAGCAAATCCAGAGTTGCACACGTTCTGCAGCTGGGATGTTTTGCTTCACAACCACAGCAGGAATTGTGCCCCCTGTAACTTTCGGTAGGCATAGCGCCCGTCAAGCATAACCCGTTCTAGCGAATAGGGCCATTGCCCAATCACCCCGCGCCCGCGTGCAGGTGGTCAGAAGGCAAAAACAACCTTTGAACTTTCACGCATTTCAGCGGTTGCCCATTTCTACCAAAAAAAACTTGTTTTAATTAAGACCGAGATCTTCTTTAGATAAGAGGTACTCAACCACTGGGCCCTGGCCCTTCTCCCAGGCCTCCAGCCAGCTGCAGATCCCTTAACCTATCACAGTGACTCTCATTTCCCATAGCCCCCCCCCCCCCCCAACCTCCCATAGTTGCTCACAGTGTCTCCAAGCCCCCTCTCCCATTCAAAGCGGCCCCCCAAACCTCCAGCTCTGCATAGTGTTTCCAGCACTCTAGCCCCCCCCCCCCCAACCATATATAGTGGCCCACATTCTCACCAAGCCTCTTGAAAGCCCTCAGCCTTCACAGTGCTTCCCAACCT
This sequence comes from Lithobates sylvaticus, assembly GCA_028564925.1. Lineage (NCBI taxonomy): Eukaryota > Metazoa > Chordata > Amphibia > Anura > Ranidae > Lithobates > Lithobates sylvaticus. Next base: position 43,437,117 of record CM053038.1, on the reverse strand, counting down.
CTGACAGTGCCCCCTCTCCTATGCTACTGCAGTGCCTCCAGTCCTCCATAGTGCCCCCTAATCACATATAGTGGCCCACATTCTCCCCGAGGTTCCTGACAGCCCTCATCTTTCACAGTGCCCCTCCAAACTGCAACCTCTCATAGTGGCCCGCAGTGCCTCCAAGCTTCATGAGAGCCATCAGCCTTCATAGTAGCCCCCGACCTTCCAGAATGCCCTCCAGCCTTCTGCTAAGTCTCCAGCCTTCCATAGTGCCTCCCAACCACCTATAGTGGCCCACATTCTCCCAGAGGTTCCTGACAGCCCTCATCTTTCACAGTGCCCCTCCAAACTGCAACCTCTCATAGTGGCCCACAGTGCCTCCAGGCTCCATGAGAGCCATCAGCCTTCATAGTAGCCCCCGACCTTCCACAGTGCCCTCTGCTAAGTCTCCAGCCTTCCATAGTGCCTCCCAACCACCTATAGTGGCCCACATTCTCATCAGACCTCCTGAGTGCCCTCAACCTTCACAGTAACCCCCAACCTCCCACTGTGCCCTCCAGTCTGCTGCAGCATCTCCAGCCCTCTATAGTGCTTCCAACCTCCAGCCCACCATAGTGCCCCCCAATCACATATAGTGGCCCACATTCTCCCCATACCTCCTGAGAGCCCTCAGCCTTCACAGTGCTCCCCAACCTCTGACAGTGTGCCCTCCCTCTCCTGGCCCACTGCAGTGCCTTCTGCCCTCCATAGCGCCCCTGCTTCCCAGCCTTCAGCACTCCAAATTGCCCCAGAACCACATATAGTGGCCCATATTCTCCCCAGGCCTCCTAAGAACCCTCAGCCTTCACAGTGCTCCCAAACCACTGACAGTGCCCCTCCCTCTCCTGGCCCACTACAAAGCCTACAACTCTCCATAGTGCCCCCAACCAGATATAGTGGCCCACCCCCCCCCCCCCAGGGTTTGAGAGCTTGCTGCCCCCCAACCTTCCATAGTGGTCCACAGTGCCTCCAAGCCTTCTGAGAGCCCTCTGTCTTCACAGTGGCCCCCCAACTTCCATTCAGCCCACTGCAGATCCTCCAGCCTTCCATAGTGACCCTATCCTCTGACAGTGTCCCACAGTACTCCCCCCACCCTTCCAGACTTCTCTAGAAACCTCATCTTCTCCAGAGCCAAAAAGTCGGCTGCAGAGTCCCCCCACAGTGACACATAGTTACATAGTTAGTCAGGTTGAAAAAAGACACAAGTCCATCCAGTTCAGTCATAAAAAAAAATAAAAATAATATCATACAATCCCATATACACAATTCTATACCCACAGTTGATCCAGAGGAAGGCAATAAACCCCAAGCAGAGCATGCTCCAATCTGCTACAGCAGGGGAAAAAATTCCTTCCTGATCCCCCGAGAGGCAATCGGATTTTCCCTGGATCAACTTTACCTATAAATGTTAGTACCCCGTTATATTATGTAAATTTAGGAAAGTATCCGGGCCTTTCTTAAAGCAATCTACTGAGCTGGCCAGAACCACCTCTGGAGGGAGACTATTCCACATTTTCACAGCTCTTACTGTGAAGAAACCTTTCCGTATTTGGAGATGAAATCTCTTTTCCTCTTGACGTAAAGAGTGCTCCCTCCAGAGTCCTCCAGCATCTCAATACACAATTTGCATTCCCATACTTTTATTGTGTGAGTATCAGCTTTACTTTTATACGGTTGGGGCACGGAAGGTTGTGGAAGAATTTTCCAGGCCCCGGGTCTCAGAATGAGGAGCCCTGCACCAGATCACCTGGTATGTCAAGTCATCGGAAAAGCACAAAGCTCATACCTGTGTGTGTAATTATCAGCTTATTACAGGTCCTCCGAACGCTGCTCAGCTACATTCATATTTGATTCCTGAAACAAGAAGACGAGAGATAATCCAAAAGGACTTTTATCTGGATTTCCCGGCCCACAGGATAGCAGCAAAAAAGGGAAACAGAGACGCCATTGTGACCTCCACAGACAGTCGTATGCCGGCTAATCATCTTTAATATCCACTGCTGACAGAGGGGAATTAAGTGCATATTTGCTGGAATAGAAACATTTTTAATTCCTGCTAGTGTAAAATATAATCTAATCCCTTTCAACGCGGCGAGAGGAAAAGATTTACCGCGGGAATGACGTCCCTGGTATGTAGTCGCCATATTTTTACATATACGGATCACAAGGAGGATAAATACCAACAAGTGCAGAGGGGCAAACACCTTGTCAGTTAATGTATAAAGGATGACCCTGCCTGTCCACTAGACATGTGCACAATAGAAAAATTTGTTTCGTTTCTGTTCGTTTCCGTTGATTCGTAAATTCGTAAGACGTCGGTGTTCGTATTCGCAACGATTCATATTTTCGTAAGAGTTATTTTTTCGTTGATTAGTTTTTCCGTTAGTTTAATTTTCGTTTATTCGAAATTCGGACGCATTCGTATTTTCATAGATTTAGTTACATTCGTAAGATTGATTTATTCGTACTTTCGTAGCATTGTTTTCGTAGATTCGTAATCGGAGCATAATTCATATGTTATGTAATGTGTATGCTATTATTACATTGTAAGAGACACGGAAAATTACGAATCGAAAAAAAAAAAAAAGTTACGAATGTACGAATTTTTTCGTTCAATCCATTCGAAGCACGTTAAGCAGCGCCATTGTAAGGACACGGAAAATTACCAAAAACAAAAAAAAAAAAGTTACGAATGTACGAATTTTTTCGTTCATTTTGTTTTTTGTTCCTGTTTTCGTTTTTCGGATTTTCTTCTTTCGTAGTTTCGTTGTTTCTTATTTGGTTATTTCGGATTTTAGTTGTTTTTCATATTCGTTCGATTCGATAATTCGTTATTCGTTAAAATTTTTAGCGAATCATTCGTACTATAACGAATGAACGAATATAACCAAAAAAAACGAAAAAAAAATAAACGAATTGCACATGTCTAATGTCCACTCTGAGGGGGGTTGCAAAAAGTGTGGGGAGGGGGGGTTGGTTGCCACTCAGGGGGGGATGAGTGGTTGTTTGCCGCCCCCCCAAAAAAAAAAAAAACAGCCGCACTGATGGACACTTATAGGCAGCACTGATGGGCACTTATAGGCTGCATTAGTGGGCACTCATGAGGCTGCACTGATGGGCACTGAATAGGCTGCACTGATGGGCACTTATAGGCTGCATTAATGGGCATTGATGAGGCTGAACTGATGGGCACTGATAAAGCTGAATTGATGGGCACTGATGAGGCTGCACTGATGGGCACTGATAGGCACTGATGAGCACTGATAGGCACTAATTAAGCCACAATGATGGGTACTGATGAGGCCGCACTAATGAGGCTGCACTGATGATCCGTAGTTTTTTGTTTTTTTGGGGGTTTTCTTGTAACTGATGGAAACTCATAAGGGCTGCACTGATGGGCACTGATAAGCTGCACTGATGGGCACTAATGAGGCCGCAATGATGGGTATTGAAGAGGCTGCATTAATGAGGCTGCACTGATCCATAGTTTTGGGGGGGGGGGGGTTTGAAAGAGGGACTTTGATCGAAATCAGGGACAGTCCTTTGAAACCAGGGACAGTTGGGAGCTATGCCCAAAGGGCCATGGCCCACTGTCAGGTCGCGGCCTTTCTCCTCCTAGGCCTCCAGCCACCTGCGGATCCTCTAACCTCATACAGTGCCTTCCAATTCCCATAGAGCACCCAACCTTCCATAGTTGCCCACTGTGCCCCTCAATCTCCCCCGGTGCCCCCAGGTCCCCTGAGAAGCCTCAGCCCCTACAGTGCCCCTCAAACATCTACAGTGCCCTCTAGCTTGCTGCAGAGCCTCCAACCACCCCATGGTGGCCCAAACCTCCAACAGTTGCTCATGGTGCCTTCCCAGCCCCTGCTGTTCAGTCTACCATAGTGCCACTGGACAGCCCCCTGCAGAGATTCATAGCCCCCTCCAGAGACCCCATCCCCCATAGTTGCCCCTAGCACCCTCCGGAAGCCACCAAGTCTGCTGCAGAGAAACCCTTTTCAGAACCCCCCCACAGTGATATATAGCCCCATCCATTGCTTTACAGCATTTCAATATATATTTTTTACTCCCATACTTTTACCATGTTAGCATAAGCTTTGTTTTTATTATTGGGGCACGGAAGGTTTTGGGAAAATTTACAGGGCCCTGGTCTCAATAAGGGTGAGAATGGTAGATAGAAGCCTCTGACCTCTAATCTCAGGAAATGTAGTGCTGCTCACTGTTGCTGGAGTGGAAGCTGTACCTGAGGACCTACAGTGCAAGGATCTTCTTGTTCCCTATATTCATTCTGTAGATCTATAAACAAAATAAATAGACATGTGCAATTCGTTTGTTTTTTTTTTTTCGTTATTTTCGTTCATTTGTTTTCGTACGAATGAACGAACGATTCGCTAAAAATTTTAACGAATAACGAATCGTTCGAATCGAACGAATCCGAAAATAACGAAAATCCGAAAAAAACTAATTAGAAACAACGAATGTACGAATGAAGAAAATCCGAAAAACGAAAACAGGAACAACGAAAATGAAAATGAAAAAGAACGAAAAAATTTGTACATTCGGAACTTTTTTTTTTTGTTGAATTGGTAATTTTCCGTGTCTCTTACAATGGCGCTGCTTAACGTGCCTCGAATAGATTGAACGAAAAAATTCGTACATTCGGAACTTTTTTTTTTTTCGATTCGTAATTTTCCGTGTCTCTTACAATGGCGTTGCTTAACGTGCTTCGAATGGATTGAACGAAAAAATTCGTACATTCGTCACTTTTTTTTTTTTTTTTCGAATCGTAATTTTCCGTGTCTCTTACAATGGCGTTGCTTAACGCGCTTCGAATGGATTGAACGAAAAAATTCGTACATTCGTGACTTTTTTTTTTGAATTGGTAATTTTCCGTGTCTCTTTACAATGGCGCTGCTTAACGGGCTTCGAATAGATTGAACGAAAAAATTCATACATTCGTAACTTTTTTTTTTTTTTTCGATTCGTCATTTTCCGTGTCTCTTACAATGGCGCTGCTTAACGTGCTTCGAATGGATTGAACGAAAAAATTCGTTCATTCGTAACTTTTTTTTTTTTTTTTTTTTCGAATCTTAATTTTCCGTGTCTCTTACAATGGCGCTGCTTAACGTGCTTCGAATGGATTTGAACGAAAAAATTCGTACATTCGTAACTTTTTTTTCGATTCGTAATATTCCCTGTCTCTTAAAATGTAATAATAGCATACACATTACATAAAATTATGAATTATGCTCTGATTACGAATCTACGAATGTTACGAATGTACGAATAAATAGGAATGCGTCCGAATTTCGAATAAACGAAAATAACGAAAACGGAAAAACGAATCAATGAAAAAATAACTCTTACGAATGTACGAATCGTTACGAATCAATGGAAACGAAAAAACCGAAACAAAAATAAACAAATTTTTTTGTTGTGCACATGTCTAAAAATAAATCGTGCTATAACACAATAAATGTATGTGAAAACATCATAAAGTGTAAAGTGCAAAAAAAACAACAAATAAATTAATACACTTCTGTGTATAAATAAGTCCTAATGTCTGATTAAAAGAGTCCAAGGATAAAGTCCAAGGATAAAGTAGAAGTTCCACCACCAAGTGACTTGATGCAGTTCTCTGTGGCACCCCACACACAGTGGTCAAGGACTCTTACCAGATAGCTGGGACCACCTACCTCTAGGATGGTCAAACACGCAGACAGAATACCCTCTGCGGGGTAGCAAAAAGCCAAGCCACTAGAACACTAAAATGGTAGATGGATCCTTCACCATAATCGCCCCTCACAGCGGGATGTCCCGATCATCCAGGAGCAGGAGGCCGACCATATAAAGAAGAAAACTCCAATGGTGTAACACCATTCAGGTGATATTTATTGAAAAAGAAAGCCAAATGGCTACTTACAATGTATAAAAATCTGAGAGCATATAAAATGTAATCGCTTGCTGGCAAAGAGAAAGCAATCACCCGCACTTACGGGGTCACGTGGGGCGTGATGGCATCGTCAGCGCGTAGCTCCGCCCCAACATGTTTCGTCCCATGTGACGTCTTCCCGAGGCACAGATTCTGTAGATCTGTGTGTCCTCCTCCTTTCCTGATGATTCTTAAATATTCCCGCACCAGTCGTCAGGTGGGGAAGCAAAGCCCTGCCTCTACCAAGATGGCCCCCCCGCACATGGCAAGTCAGTAATAGGGATCAGCTGCATGGAGACCACTGACAATATTGGCGACTAGTCCTTTGCCCCCTGCTTGTCTTTATCCAGCACAGCTTCCATGGCACAGGTCCTCTTTAAGGCTCAGCTAATAAATTCAATCCGTAGTACATGCTCCCAGTATCTCCGTCTACAGCTGAGGGATCTGGGAAAGTGGGGTGGGGGGGGGGTGGGGGATGTCTGTAGCTCAGTGCGGGGTCAGGAAGAATTTTGTGTGACTAATTAGTCCATCGCCTGCCAGGGATAAAATGGACATTGGCAGATTATTGTAGAATGGTAACTGAAACATACTTTAAACTAGATTGGACTTAATTTCCTTTTCACTGAAAGGGAAGAAAGATTAATGAAATATTCCCAAATCCGTCCTGTTAGTTTTTATTAAATCAGCGAAGGAAACCCAAGCCGGGGTCGCGTTACGGAGTCCCTTCCTGCGGATTCGGTTACGGGATTCATGAGCGCACTGTACAGGCTTCTTTTAAAATAACATTTTTCTTTCGATATGAAAATTGAATTATATCAGTCAACTGAGCAACTTGTTTAAAGGAACAATGGCGACGGCTGGGGGAGCTTTATTGCGCAGACTAAACGCACAACAAGAGAGACGCCCAAATTAAAGAAATGGAACCGAGCCGGGCATACCGCTACTGGTCAGGGGGTCTCAATGGCAAGAAGTAGTCATTCCCATGGCTCTGCTAGGGAAAGCTTAAAGGGTCACTCCACCCTGAACAGTGCTTGGTAGATTCTATAGAGATAAACTACCTAACAGTCTCTTCTATCACTTGGAGAATCCATCTGTGAGATTTTTGCGCTACACACTTGCTGTGCCCATTATGAGGGGTTCAAACCATCTCTGAACTGAGTTCCCGGGTCTGTACACCTGCTGTGCCCATTATGAGGGGTTCCCCCCATCCCTGTGCTGAGTTTCCGGGTCTGTACACCTGCATTTCCCATTATGAGGGGTTCCCTCCATCCCTGTGCTGAGTTCCTGGGTCTGTACACCCGCTGTGCCCATTATGAGGGGTTCCCACCATCCCTGTGCTGAGTTCCCAGGTCTGTACACCCACTGTGCCCATTATGAGCGGTTCCCACCATCCCTGTGCTGAGTTCCCAGGTCTGTACACCTGCATTGCCCATTATGAGGGGTTCCCACCATCCCTGTGCTGAGTTCCCATATCTGTACACTGCCTGTGCCCATTATGAGGGGTTCCCACCATCCCTGTGCTGAGTTCCCGGGTCTGTACACCTGCATTGCCCATTATGAGGGGTTCCCACCATCCCTGTGCTGAGTTCCCATATCTGTACACTGCCTGTGCCCATTATGAGGGGTTCCCACCATCCCTATGCTGAGTTCCCGGGTCTGTACACCTTCTGTGCCCATTATGAAGGCTTCCCACCATCTATGAACTGAGTTCCCAGGTTTGTATACCTTCTGTGCCCATTATGAGGGGTTCCCACCATCACTGTGCTGAGTTCCCAGGTCTTTACACCTGCTGTGCCCATTATGAGGAGTTCCCACCATCCCTGTGTTGAGTTCCCAGGTCTGTACACCCGCTGTGCCCATTATGAGGGGTTAATTTTGTTTATTGAAAATCTTACAAACAACAACTTATATACAATAAAACCATAATAAATAAATAAAACATATTTACAAAATAATTGAATATGAGTATATGACTATACAAAACAAAAAAACAAGAACATAATAAACGGTACAACATAATCCCTACAGGAGAGACAGACTAAGGAACATCACCATCACCATGCATGGAACCTTTTATTAAAAATATATTTGATCTGTGAAAATCTAGGGGATTGAAGCAAGAATACAAAGAAAAGCCGCACACCCCGAGATCAACAGGCAGCAGCTACGGAGTCCTGATATTCCTCCTCGCCCTTATCCAGGCCTCCCGCTGCCACCTGTCTTTCTCAAGACCCTGAATCTTCCCAACCTCACCCAGAATGTCCTGCATCACTAATTCGACAGGGAGGATTACTAGACTAACTAAAAAAAGTGCTTCCAAACCATAATCCCGACGAGTCTGGAATGCCCCATACACCCACTCGGCATAACTCATATGGGGGAGGAAGGGTATACTCAGAGCCCTCCCCACCCTCTTGTACACTCTATATTAAAAGGACATTGAAGTAGAAAGTGATCCATGGACTCCACCACTCCTCCACACTCCACTCTCGGGCAGCCCCGATCACTCATGGAAAGAAACTTCAAGTTGCCCTTCACATATCGTTTTCCATGAAAGGCAAGCCAAGCCTGATCCCTAAACTTCATTGGGATTCTCTCCAAATTAATCAATCGCAAACCCACCCCCAAAACCAGGCTTGGGCAATCCCTCGAGGCCAGTGGCTTCGCAAAAAGCAGAGCTCATGATCCGCTTCTCAAGAAGTTTCCTTGGAAGAGATCTGACCTCTCCTGCTGTTACTTGCCACTGCCGAAGCATTTTCAAACACGGGGCAACATAAGCCGGGATCTTATCATGCTTGACCCTCAGGCTTTTCACTGGCCCACCACTTTCCCAGTCTTGCAGAAAGGGCCTAAACCAGGACTGGAAAATAGCAACCAACCCAGGCGGTCTCTCTGCCAACATGTTAGCAAGATTGTACTTTACAAACACCAGAGAGAAAAAGACTACAGGGTTGATCATCCCTAGACCCCCCTCCCGCCTAGGAAGGTAAGTCACATTCCTTTTGATGAGGTTTATTTTGTTCCCCCATAACAGCTGGAAGAAACAACTATAGACCCTGGCATAGAGAGAAACTGGCAAGACGCAAACAAAACTGACATACAGAAAAATCAGAATCCGGTAAGTCTTGATCAGATCAACCTTTTCCCTCAAGGAAAGCCGCCAACCTTTCCAGCTTGCCACCTCGGCATCGGCATTCTCCAGCCTGTTCACCCAGTTTGCATGACCATAGTCACCTGGGCCAAATTCAATGCCTAAAACTCTAATTTTTTTCTGGGGCTCCCGGAAATCATCCGGAAGAACAAAGCCCTCACCTTCCACGCCCATCCAGAAAGCTTCACACTTGTTCTGGTTGACCTTTGAACCTGATGCCTCTGTATACTGCCTTATCACTGAGACCACCTCCTGCACCTCCCCAGTCCCAGAGACAAAAACAAAAACATCATCACCATAGGCCACAACTTTCAAAGGAGGCTCACCAGTGATGCCCAAAAGGTACCCCACACAATGGTCCACTCTCTCACCTTCTAATGAAGGGGTCAATTGCAAACACATATAGCAGAGGACTCCCTGTGCTGAGTTCCTGGGTTGGTAAACCTGCTGTGCCCCTTATGAGGGGTTCTCACCATCCCTGTGCTGAGTTCTTTGGTCTGTACACCCGCTGTGCCCATTATGAGGGGTTCCCACCATCCTGTGCTGAGTTCCCGGGTCAATACACCTGCTGTGCCCATTATGAGGGGTTCCCACCATCCCTGTGCTGAGTTCCCAGGTCTGTACACCCACTGTGCCCAGTATGAGGGGTCCCCACCATCCCTGTGCTGAGTTCCTGGGTCGGTACACCCGCTGTGCCCCTTATGAGGGGTTCCCACCATCCCTGTGCTGAGTTCCAGGTCTGTACACCCGCTGTGCCCCTTATGAGGGGTTCCCACCATCCCTGTGCTGAGTTTCCAGGTCTGTACACCAGCTGTGCCCCTTATGAGGGGTCCCACCATCCCTGTGCTGAGTTCCCAGGTCTGTACACCTGCTGTGCCCCTTATGAGGGGTTCCCACCATCCCTGTGCTGAGTTTCCAGGTCTGTACACCTGCTGTGCCCCTTATGAGGGGTTCCCACCATCCCTGTGCTGAGTTCCCAGGGTCTGTACACCCGCTGTGCCCATTATGAGGGGTTCACTCGATCTATCTATCTCTGCTGATGTCACCCATCCCTGTATCCAATTCATTTATATTATCATCATGTTTACAAGACACATACAGGGGAGGACCTGACAGCACAGACAGTTCTTCTTTCACATAATGGAAGGCTGCGCCCCCCGTCCCCCAGATGTGTGTGCGGTGCTCGTATCCCCGATGATTGACAGCCGCGCGTTAGTTGTTTAAACGTAACCGAGCCTAATTGCACCCTGCGGGTGTGAAGTGGATTAATTTGTTGTCACTGTAGTCAATCACGTTCAGCCACTTCGGATTCAGCCGCTCCAGACGGTTATTATGACGTGTTAATTCACATCCAAATAAATAAAGTGTTTTCACACATCTCCCACCACACCGTTCCATTTTATAATCTGCAATCCATGGAGATTGTTTTGTTTTTTCTCTTTTTTTTTTTTTTTTTTGCTGGGGGAAATTATAAACACAAGCTGTATATTACTCATATCAAGGGGGTAAAAGGGGAAACATTTGCCCAAATATGCAAAAAAAACAAAAAAAAAACAAAAAAAAAAAAATGGTAGGTGTTCATATTATCACATTTCAGGGTCTTTGCTAAATGTTACATACTGTAATTCACAAAAAAAAAGAAAATAAAAGAAAAAAAGAAAAAAAGAAAAACAAAACAATTTAGATCCTAAAAAGATTATAAATTATTTTTTTTTATGGGGGGGATTATGAACACAAATTGAATATTACTCAAAAGAAGGAAAAAAAACTAAAACACTGAAAGGTGTTCATATTATCACACTTTCAGGTCTTTGGTAAATGTAATATACCGGTAATTCATAAAAATAAAAATTAAAAAAAAACTGAAAGTAAAAAAAAGTAGAAAAAAAAAAACAGATCCTAAAAAGATTTTTTTTCTTTTTTTTTAATAATTTTTTGAATTTTTTTGGTAGAAGCTCATATTATTATTATTTTTAAAAATCTTCTTTTTTTTGGGGGGGGGGGGGGGTTGGAGATTACAAACACAAGTTGTATACTACTCATATCAGAGGGAAAGAATGTAAACGTCTGTCTAAATATGCAAAAACAATGCAAAAAAAACCCTAATAACCACAGGTAGGTGTTCATATTTTTACATTTTCAGGTCTTTGGTAAATGTAATATATATAATTCATAAAAATAAAAAAAAACTTAGATCCTAAAAAGATTTTTTTTTTTCTATTTTTTGGGGTCGGAGCTCATATTATCACATTTATGGGTCTTTGTGAAATGCAACATAATCCACAAAAGTAAACAACTGAAATTATTCATATCTGGGGGGGGGGGGGTAAGAAAAAAAAAATATAAAAAAAAAAAAACACTGATAGGTGTTCATAGTAAAACAAAAAAAGGAGAAAAAAACAGATCCTAAGAAGATTTTTTTTCTTAGTTTTTTTTTTGGGGGGGGGGGGGGGGGGTTGGAGACTATAAACACAAGTTGTATACTACTCATATCAGAGGGAAAGAATGGAAATGTCTGTCTACTGTGGGTATAATATGGGGTTTATTGGATTGTACGATATATTTTATTTTTATTTATTATTTCTTTTTTTTATTATGGTTGAACTGGATGGACTTGTGTCTTTTTTCGGCCTAGCTAACTATGTAACTATGTCTAAATATGAAAAAACAATGCAAAAAGAAACCCTAATAACACAGGTAGGTGTTCATATCTGTACATTTTCAGGTCTTTGGTAAATGTAATATATATAATTCATAAAAAAAAAAAACTTAGATCCTAAAAAGATTTTTTTTCTATTTTTTTGGGTCGGAGCTTATATTATCACATTTCTGGGTCTTTGCGAAATGCAACATAATTCACAAAAGAAAACAACTTAAATTATTCATATCTGGGGGGAAAGAATAAAAAAAAACAATTAAAAAAAAACACTGGTAGGTGTTCATAGTAAAAAAAAAGTAGAAAAAATCAAATCCTAAGAATAATTTATTTTTTCTTTCTTTTTTTTTTGGGGGGGGGGTTAGAGATTATAAACACAAGCTGTATACTACTGATATCAGAGGGAAAAAATGGAAACGTCTGTCTAAATATGCAAAAACAATGCAAAAAAAAAACCTAATAACACAGGTAGGTGTTTATATTTTTACATTTTCAGGTCTTTGGTAAATTTAATATAATTAATAAAAAAAAAAAAAAAAACAGAAAAAACATAGATCCTAAAAAGATTTTTATTTCTATTTTTTGGGGGGATTATAAACACAAGTTGTATACTACTCGTATTAGAGGGATAGAATGGAAACGTCTGTCTAAATATGCAAAAACAATGCAAAAAAACCCTAATAACACAGGTAGGTGTTCACATTTTTACATTTTCAGGTCTTTGGTAAATGTAATATAATTCATAAAAAAAGCAGAAAAAAACGTAGATTCTAAACAGATTTTTTTTTTTCTTTTTTTATTTGGGGGGGGGGGGGGGGGGTTTGGGGTGGGGTGGGGGGGGGGGGGGGGGGTGGGGGGGGGGGGGGGGTGGGGGTGGGGTGGGGGGGGGGGGGGGGGGGGGGGGGGGGGGGGGTGGGGGGAAATAAAAAAAACTTATTTTTTTTTTCTATAGGCATTTGCCATAATGCTGCAAAACTTCCATGATGGTCCTTACTAGGTCATGCGAGCCATCGTGGTAATTGCTTCCGGACACAAAAAAAATCTGAAACAGATTTGGCCCCCCCCTGATGAAGGCAGATTTTATCAAACATAGCAGCATTGAGAACACCTGTCAAGGTTTTTATTGCAACGGTATAAATAATAATAGAAACGCACACACCACTGCTCAATGGTCCAAATAGAGTTTTAACCAGTAAAGGTCAGATAAACAATACAAAAAATATCCAACGTGTTTCGGTGGTGCAAAATGTTCCCGCTTCATCAAGGCTATGTAAAACAATGTTGGAAAAGTCCATATCAATAATATATTACTTCCTCAGGGTCAATGTTTGGAACAATAAACCAATACCATGTAAAGTATACATGGAAAAACATTCAATAAATAAATGTGCTTATTATATGAGGACTAGGGATGAGCCGAACACCCCCGAGTTCGGTTCGCACCAGAACCTACGAACGGACCGAAAGTTTGCGCGAACATTCAAACCCTATTAATTACATTGGACGCGAACGTTCGAAATCAAAAGTGCTGTGTGAGACTTCGCTGCGTCTGACAGCTCTTTTACAACGGAGGGCCCCCGCCCCCTTCTGACGTCATGGGGAAAGCCATAGGGAAGTCCCCATGACGTCCCCGTGCGTCAGAGGGGGGCGGGGTCACCAGGTGGCCCCGCCCTCCGTTATAAAAGAGCTGTCAGACGCAGCGAAGCCTCACACAGCGGGAGCCTCCCATTGCGCGGAGTGGCCCAAGAAGAGACGCCGACGCCGTGGAAGAAGATGCCGGACGAGAAGACCAGAGCAAGAAGAAGAGGATCGGAGGAAGAAGAAGATGGAAGAAGAAGATGGAAGAAGATGGAAGAAGATGTCGGAAGGAGAAGATGAAGAAACCGAAGGATGAAGAAAGAAGATGAAAGAAGAATTTAATAAAGGAATTGTCAAAGACCGTCTCCTGTCATTTTTACCATTTTTGACACTTTTTTGGTGAAATGGTAGGGGTACATTTATACCCCCTTACCATTTCACACAGGGGGGGGCGGGATCTGGGGGTCCCCTTGTTAAAGGGGGCTTCCAGATTCCGATAAGCCCCCCGCCCGCAGATCCCCACAACCAATGGCCGGCGTTGTGGGGAAGAGGCCCTTGTCCTCATCAACATGGGGACAAGGTGCTTTGAGGGGTCACAGACCCCCAAAGCACCCTCCCAATGTTGAGGGCATGTGGCCTGGTACGGTTCAGGAGGGAGGGGGGGCCGCTCTCGTCCCCCCTCTTTTCCTGCGGCCTGCCAGGTTGCGTGTTTGGATAAGGGTCTGGTATGGATTTTGAGGGGGACCCCACGCCATTTTTTTTTTTTGTGGCCGGGGTTCCCCTTAAAATCTATCCCAGACCTGAAGGGTCTGGTATGGATATTTAGGGGGACCCCTACGTCATTTTTTTTTAAATTTGAAGCGGGGGTTCCCCTTAATATATATAGCAGACCTGAAGGGCCTGGTAATTGAATTTGGGGGGACCCCCACGCTTTTTTTTTTTTTTTTTAATCAATGACTTTTTTTTTATCAATGACTTTCAATGAATGACTGTTCTCTGTGTTACGGGAGCTGACAATTCATTAGCCGCAGATGTCTGCCTTAGATGACAACAGGCCAGAAGGGAAAAGGTGGTTTAATGTGATACTGCAATGCTGTACTAACAGCACGCACACACTACACTAATCCCCAGAATCACAGCAGATAATGTCAGCAGACTCAGCACAGTGCAGAATGAATCACAGCAGATAATGTCACTGACTAACGCCGGAACACACTACACGAGGCGGCCTTATATAGTGTGGGGCGTGTACTAAACCCCCTGAGCTATAATTGGCCACAGGCATCCTGCCTGTGGCCAATTATTGCTCTCCTCGCCGCTGGCTCTATGATTGGCCAAGCATGCGGGGTCAAAGTGCATGCTTGGCCAATCATCAGCCAGCAATGCACTGCGACTGGCGCACATGAATTTGATGGACAGCCCACACAGTTCTGGGATGCGAACGGCCCACACAGTTCTGGGATCGACGAGCGGTCGAACACCGGGCCCATCCCTAATGAGGACATAGAGCAGGGGTCTCCAAACTTTCCAAACAAAGGGCCAGTTTATTGTCCTACAGATATGGGGGGGGGGGGGGAGCAGACTGTGGCTAGTGGGAGAGTAGAAAATGTCCTGGCATCAGTGGGAGTAAACATTGGCCCATCATTGGTTTTCGTGGGAGAAATAGTGTCCCATCATTGGTGTCAGTGAGAGGAAACATACCCCATCATTGGTGTCAGAGGGAATTATAGTGCCCCATCGAGGGTGTCAGTGAGAAGAATAGTGCCCCATCATTGGTATCAGTGGGAGGAATAGTGTCCCATCATTGGTGTCAGTGGGAGGAATAGTGCCTCATCATTGGTGTCAGTGGGAGGAATAGTGCCCCATCATTGGTATCAGTGGGAGGAATAGTGCCCCATCATTGGTATCAGTGGAAAGGATAGTGTCCCATCATTGGTGTCAGTGGGAGGAATTAGTGCCCCATCATTGGTGTCAGTGGGAGAAATAGTGCCCCATCATTGGTATCAGTGGGAGGAATAGTGACCCTATCATTGGTGTCAGTGGGAGAAATAGTGCCCCATCATTGATGTCAGTGGAAGGAATAGTGCCCCATCATGGTGTCAGTGGGAGGAATAGTGAACCCATCATTGGTGTCAGTGGGAGGAATAGTGACCCATCATTGGTGTCAGTGGGAGGAATAGTGACCCATCATTGGTGTCAGTGGGATGAATAGTGCCCCATCATTGGTGTCAGTGGAAGGAATAGTGAACCCATCATTGGTGTCAGTGGGAGAAAATAGTGCCCCATCATTGGTGTCAGTGGGAGAATAGTGCCCCATCATTGGTGTCAGTGTGGAGGAATAGTGTCCCATGTGCATCTTGCCATCTGACGTTGGGTCCAAACATCGGATGACAAGTCGCCCAAGTGTGAATGGGGAATGAATTCCCGTGCGCATGTGCCGCTCAATGTAAAGTTTCGGCATCTGCCAGGTTCCCGGGATGAATAAACCTGCTATGGGCATGCATGGGAGTTCCATGAACCTGAAATAGCAAATCAAGATGGCTGAAGATCCAACAGCCAGACGAAACCAGCAAGGAGATGCCGGCAAGGAAATCTGAGACATTTTGCATCTCGGTTAGCAGAGAACCTTGTCCCACCACATAACGGGAGCACCGCAGCAGAGAACCTTGTCCCACCACATAAGGAGAGCACCGCAGCAGAGAACCTTGTACCACCACATAACGAGAGCACCGCAGCAGTGAACCTTGTCCCACCACATAAGGAGAGCACCGCAGCAGAGAACCTTGTCCCACCACATAAGGAGAGCACCGCAGCAGTGAACCTTGTCCCACCACAAAAGGAGAGCACTGCAGCAGTGAACCTTGTCCCACCACATAACGGGAGCATCGCAGCAGTGAACCTTGTCCCACCACATAACGAGAGCACCGCAGCTGAGAACCTTGTCCCACCACATAAGGAGAGCACCGCAGCAGAGAACCTTGTCCCACCACATAAGGAGAGCACCGCAGCAGAGAATCTTGTCCCACCACATAAGGAGAGCACCGCAGCAGAGAACCTTGTCCCACCACATAAGGAGAGCACTGCAGCAGTGAACCTTGTCCCACCACATAAGGAGAGCACCGCAGCAGAGAACCTTGTCCCACCACATAAGGAGAGCACCGCAGCAGAGAACCTTGTCCCACCACATAAGGAGAGCACCGCAGCAGAGAACCTTGTCCCACCACATAAGGAGAGCACCGCAGCAGAGAACCTTGTCCCACCACATAAGGAGAGCACCGCAGCAGAGAACCTTGTCCCACCACATAAGGAGAGCACCGCAGCAGTGAACCTTGTCCCACCACATAAGGAGAGCACCGCAGCAGTGAACCTTGTCCAAACACATAAGGAGAGCACCACAGCAGAGAACCTTGTCCCACCACATAAGGAGCGCACCGCAGCAGAGAACCTTGTCCCACCATATAAGGAGAGCACCGCAGCAGAGAACCTTGTCCCACCACATAAGGAGAGCACCGCAGCAGAGAACCTTGTCCCACCACATAAGGAGAGCACCGCAGCAGAGAACCTTGTCCCACCACATAAGGAGAGCCCCGCAGCAGTGAACCTTGTCCCACCACATAAGGAGAGCACCGCAGTGCTGAATACGAGGTGGGTGGAGACGTGGTGTAGGACCCTCATTAGACACAATGCGCCCTCGTTCACCACCTCTAAGTCGGCAGCTCACTTGATTTTGAAAAAAAAAAAAAAAAAGAACCCCATTAGCTGATTGTTGACGTTTGGAATTAGCCGCCAAAAAGACGAAGATTCGCGTTAAGCCCCTAATCTATTTGCCGCTGGTAATCCCCCTTTTATTTACACTTGTAATCGCCGCACAGGCAATGAAATCAGCTTTAGTGGCCAACCAATTAGGTGGATGTGTCGCCATTCACTGCAGTGTTTGTTCCCCAGAGGACCACCTAGGGTGAGGGGGCCGGCTAATCCCATGCGTAATCATCAGAGCATTTACCCCCCGATGTTCCCCCCGCAGATCCCTCTTCATTGATTAGCAGGTTTAGGACAACAAATCTACAAATTTACAGAAACAAATAATCCCGGAATGACACAATCATCTCATTATTGACATAAGGCTGAGGAGAGGCTAGAAACAGGTGTGCATCAGTGCTAACATTGTATATAGATATCAGAAACATTGTATATAGATATCAGAAACATTGTATATAGATATTGGAAACATTGTATATAGATATTGGAAACATTGTATATCGATATTAGAAACATTGTATATAGATATCGGAAACATTGTATATAGATATTAGAAACATTGTATATCGATATTAGAAACATTGTATATAGATAATGGAAACATTGTATATAGATATTGGAAACATTGTGTATAGATATTAGAAACATTGTATATAGATATTGGAAACCTTGTATATAGATATCAGAAACATTGTATATAGATATTGGAAACATTGTATATAGATATTGGAAACATTGTGTATAGATATTAGAAACATTGTATATAGATATTGGAAACCTTGTATATAGATATCAGAAACATTGTATATAGATATCAGAAACATTGTATATAGATATTGGAAACATTGTATATAGATATTGGAAACCTTGTATATAGATATCAGAAACATTGTATATAGATATTGGAAACATTGTATATAGATATTGGAAACCTTGTATATAGATATCAGAAACATTGTATATAGATATTCAAAACATTGTATATAGATATTAGAAACATTGTATATAGATATTAGAAATATCGTATATAGATATTGGAAACATTGTATATAGATTTCAGAAACATTGTATATAGATATTGGAAACATTGTATATAGATATCAGAAACATTGTATATAGATATTAGAAATATCGTATATAGATATTGGAAACATTGTATATAGATATTAGAAACATTGTATATAGATATTGGAAACATTGTATATAGATATTAGAAATATCGTATATAGATATTGGAAACATTGTATATAGATTTCAGAAACATTGTATATAGATATTGGAAACATTGTATATAAATATCAGAAACATTGTATATCGATATTAGAAACATTGTATATAGATATTAGAAACATTGTGTATAGATATTAGAAATATCATATATAGATATTGGAAACATTGTATATAGATATCGGAAACATTGTATATCGATATTAGAAACATTGTATATAGATATCAGAAATATTGTATATAGATATTGGAAACATTGTATATAGATATTGGAAACATTGTATATAGATATTGGAAACCTTGTATATAGATATCAGAAACATTGTATATAGATATTGGAAACATTGTATATAGATATTGGAAACATTGTATATAGATATTCGAAACATTGTATATAGATATCAGAAACATTGTATATAGATATTCGAAACATTGTATATAGATATTAGAAACATTGTAAATAGATATTAGAAATATCGTATATAGATATTGGAAACATTGTATATAGATATTAGAAACATTGTAAATAGATATTGGAAACATTGTATATAGATATCAGAAACATTGTATATAGATATTGGAAACATTGTATATAGATATTAGAAACATTGTATATCGATATTGGAAACATTGAATATAGATATTGGAAACATTGTATATAGATATCAGAAACATTGTATATAGATATTGGAAACATTGTATATAGATATTAGAAACATTGTATATAGATATCAGAAACATTGTATATAGATATTAGAAACATTGTATATAGATATTGGAAACATTGTATATAGATATCGGAAACATTGTATATAGATATCAGAAACATTGTATATAGATATTGGGAACATTGTATATAGATATTGGAAACATTGTATATAGATATTAGATACATTGTATATAGATATTAGAAACATTGTATATAGATATTAGATACATTGTATATAGATATTAGAAACATTGTATATAGATATTGGAAACATTGTATATAGATATTGGAAACATTGTATATAGATATTAGATACATTGTATATAGATATTGGAAACATTGTATATAGATATTAGAAACATTGTATATAGATATTGGAAACATTGTATATACTGTAGATATTAGGACTGGGAATAAACATATTTAGATATTAGATACATTGTATATAGATAATAGGCTTGGGATGAACACATTATATATAGATATAAGGATTAAGCAGTGTATATATATATATATTAGAATTGGGATTGAACATTGGGGGGGGGGGAGGGGTTTCCAAAAACTGGAGCCCACAGAATCCGGTGCAGCTCTGCATAGAAACCAATCAGCTTGCAGGTTTTATTGTCAAAGCCTAACCACATCCGTAGCGCCCCCTGTGGATTTACGTTGGTTAAATACGGTTGTTATGGCAACAGACAGCTGACCCCGGTATCTTCTTCAACGGCGGGCGGTCCGCTTTAAGATAAAAGTGGCGGATTCGCCACAAGATCGCTTTTATCGGCGGCGGGAGAGGTGCCCACCCCCCCCCTCCTCCCGCCACGTCCCGGTCGTCTCCGTCGCTTACCGGAGCCGGCGGCAGAAGTCGCGTGGAGGGAATGATGCCCCCCCCCCCCCACTCGACTCAATGTCATTGGATGATGGAAGCGACGTCAAGCACCAATACCGACCAATGGCCTTAAAGTGATCGTTAAGGATTGTTTTTTTTTTTTTTTAAATAACAAACATATCATACTTACCTCCACTGTGCAGCTCGTTTTGTGTGTGGGGCCCCGAACCTGGTCTTCTGGGGTCACCCAGCGGCTCTCGCGGCTCCTTCCCCACATCATATAACCCCCCTAGGAGAAGCGCTCTCCCGAGGGGGTTACCTTGCGGTGCGCTCCCGAATCCAGCAGCATTCCATGTCCATAGACACGAATGTTGTACTTGGCTCCGCCCCCCGGCGCCCGCGTCATTGGATTTCTATCAATCTATCCAACCAAGAGCCGAGAAACCAGTGGAGAGAGGGAGAGCGCGTCCCCGCCAAGGAGATGGAGGGGCTCATGTAAGTGAAACGGGGGGGGGGGGGAGGGGGAACCGGTGACTGTCGGGTGTTTTTTCAGCTTAATTCATAGGATGGTTTACAACCCTTTTAACCGCTTCCCGACCAGCGCACGCCGATGTACGTCGGCAGAATGGCACTGGTAGGCAAAAGGGCGTACAGGTATGTTCCCTTTAGGAAGCGGTGGCCGACCGCGTTCTCCGCGACCGTGAGTCCTGCGGACTCGATCTTCGCCGGGTGCCCACGATCGTGTCACGGAGAGGTAGAACGGGAAGATGCTTTTGTAGGCAAGACATTTCCCCGTTCTGCCTAGTGACAGGACAGAGATCTACTGCTCTCTGTCATTGGGAGAAGTGATTACTGTCCTGTGTGTTGAAGCCCCTCCCCCCTAACAGTTAGAATCACTCCCTAGGACACACTTAACCCCTTCATCGCCCCTAGTGGTTAACCCCTTTACTGCCAGTGACATTTACACAGGAATCAGTGCATTTTATAGCATTTTTATAGCACTGATCGATGGTCCCAAAATAGTGTAAAAAATTGTCCGATGCGTCCGCCATAATGCTATGAGTAAGCACTGAAATACAGTACGAAACGCGTCAGCTCTGTACCCCCCTTTTTGCCGTGTTTGGATTGTGGTGTCTTTTTGCTTTTAAATAAACCCTTTGGATTTTATTTTCCCGGTGTGCGGCTGTCCGGAGTTCTTCCTTTTGATTTCTCGTCCGCCATAATGTCGCAGTCCTGATGAAAATCACAGATCGCCGCCATTACTAATAAAATATTGCGAATTTTTTTTTACCAAAAATATGTAGAAGAATACGTATCGGCCTAAACTGAGGAAAACTATTTTTGGGGGATATTTATTATAGCAAAAAGTAAAAAATATTGTTTTTTTTTTTTTTTCAAAATTGTCGCTCTTCCTTTGTTTATAGCGCAAAAAAATAAAAACCGCAGGGAGCGATCAAATACCACCAAAAGAAATCTCTATTTGTGGGGAAAAAAGGACGTCAATTTTGTTTGGGTGCAGCGTCGCACAACCGCGCAACTGTCAGTTAAAGCGACGCAGTGCCCTATCGCAAAAAGTGCTCTGGTCAGGAAGGGGGCAAAATCCTTTCCAGGGCTGAAGTGGTTAAAAAGGACAAAATGTTTTTATAAAAAAAAAAATATATATATATATATTTTTTATTATTATTTTTTATTATTATTGCATTTTAGTGTAAATATATGAGATGTGAGGTCTTTTTGACCCCCCAGATCTCATATTTAAGAGGTCCTGTCATGCTTTTTTTCTATTACAAGGGATGTTTACATTTCAATTTTTTTTTTTTAAGTAAAATAAAAAGTAAAATAAATAAGTAAAAAAAAAACAAAATTTAAAGCGCCCTGTCCCCGCGTGCTCGCGCGCAGAAGCAAAAACGCATACGTGAGTAGCGCCCGCATATGAAAACGGTGTTCAAAGCACACATGTGAGGTATCGCCGCGATTGGTAGAGCGAGAGCAATAATTCCAGCCCTAGACCTCCTCTGTAACTCAAAACTGGTAATCTGTAGAACGTATTGCAACGACCGCCATTTTATTCTCTAGGGTGTTAGAAAAAAAAAAAAAAAAAAAAACTATAAATAATTTTTGGGGGTTCTAAGTAATTTTCTAGCAAAACAAAAAAAAATTATTTTAACTTTTAAAAAAACACGTTTCTCAGAAAGAGGCTCGGTCCTTAAGTGGTTAATCTCAGTGTTAAAGTGGAACTTCAGTCTTGCTCTGTACAGGCTCCGCCCCCTCTGATCCGGCCATTACTGCACACGTGCGGATGCTCCCAATGGGATCTGTCCGGCCTTTGAGTCCTAGCACAGCCTGTGGGTGTATCTGTGCATGCGCAGGGGGGCTTTCCACACATGCGCAAAGACAAGGAAAGCTTTGGACTTCCCTAGAAGCAGTTTTTGCGCATGCGTGGGAAACCCAGCCTGACACCTGAGCAGATGTGCCACAAGACTCTCTCAGGACCCGAGCCCTGAGGCACATCTGTGCATGCGCAGCACAGATAAAGTGCATTGTAAAATAATAATAATATCTATTTGTAGGAGAGGGAGGGAGGAGGAGTCAGGGCAGCACCACATGACATTTAGAATGAAGATCCACTTTAAATAACACTTACATGTCCTGCCCCTCCCCCTCTGTCACTCTGCTCTCTACTTCAATCGGCGTGTTTCTGGCACTGCAGCAGACTGATGAGCTCCTCTCTCCATCACTCTGCTCTCTCCTCCTATCAGCATGTTTCTTGCAGTGCAGAAGACTGATGAGCTCCTCTCTCCATCACTCTGCTCTCTCCTCCTATCAGCATGTTTCTTGCAGTGCAGAAGACTGATGAGCTCCTCTCTCCATCACTCTGCTCTCTCCTCTTATGAGCGTGTTTCTGGCCATACAGCAGACTGATGAGCTCCTCTCCCTGTCACTCTGCTCTCTCCTCCTATCAGCGTGTTTCTGGCACTGCAGCAGACTGATGAGTAGGGCCGCCATCAGGGGGGGGGGCAACCCATACACATGTAGGGGTCCCAGGTGTCTCGAGGGGCCCAGGCTAAGGAGTTGTTGCTGATGACCAGGGCCGAGACTAGGGTGGGCAGAAATGGTGCTTCCCAACAGCCGCTGGGATCTCCCTTCCTCTTTACATGGAGGGAGGGGAGAGAATTCATCCAGCAGAGCGAGCAGCAAGACAATGCAGGATTTCTTCCTTCTGCTCCATTACTGAGAATCTTCCGTTGTCCCCTCCACAGCTCCTGTACAGCTCACACTATCTCCATTGTGGGGGGGGGGGGCTTTCTAGCTGGGGGTCTCTCTTTACTGGAGAAGGATGGGCAGGGGGCCTGTGTTAGGGCCCCTCTAAACACCCCCTGCCGCCCTCCTAGCCGGGAGTCTCCTTCTCCAGGAGAGGGTGGACAGAGGGTGTCTGGTTTGGGGTCCCCACTGACCCCCCTGCAGTCCTCCTAGCTGGGGGTCTCCTTTCCTGGAGGGGGGTGATGGGGGATCTGTAAATATAGAGGGGGGTCAGGAGGGCTTATATAGAGGTAGGTTAGGTGTATGGGGGTCTTATATAGAGGTAGGTAATTGTCAGGGGGTCTTATATAGAGGTAAGTAGGTGTCAGGGGGTCTTATATAGAGGTAAGTGGGTGTCATGGGGTCTTATAGAGAGGTAAGTGGGTGTCATGGGGTCTTATATAGAGGTAAGTGGGTGTCAGGGGGGTCTTATATAGAGGTAAGTGGGTGTCAGGGGGTCTTATATAGAGGTAAGTGTCAGGGGGTCTTATATAGAGGTAAGTGGGTGTCTGGGGGTCTTATATAGAGGTAAGTGGGTGTCAGGGGGGTCTTATATAGAGGTAAGTGGGTGTCAGGGGGTCTTATATAGAGGTAAGTGCCAGGGGGTCTTATATAGAGGTAATTGGGTGTCAGGGGGTCTTATATAGAGGTAAGTGGGTGTCAGGGGGTCTTATATAGAGGTAAGTGCCAGGGGGTCTTATATAGAGGTAAGTGGGTGTCAGGGGGTCTTATATAGAGGTAAGTGCCAGGGGGTCTTATATAGAGGTAAGTGGGTGTCAGGGGGTCTTATATAGAGGTAAGTGGGTGTCAGGGGGTCTTATGTAGAGGTAAGTAGGTGTCAGGGGGTCTTATATAGAGGTAAGTGGGTGTCAGTGGGTCTTATATAGAGGTAAGTGGGTGTCAGGGGGGTCTTATATAGAGGTAAGTAGGTGTCAGGGGGTCTTATATAGAGGTAAGTAAGTGCCAGGGGGTCTTATATAGAGGTAAGTAAGTGCCAGGGGGTCTTATATAGAGGTAAGTGGGTGTCAGGGGGGTCTTATATAGAGGAAAGTAGGTGTCAGGGGGTCTTATATAGAGGTAAGTAGGTGTCAGGGGGTCTTATATAGAGGTAAGTAGGGGTCAGGCGGTCTTATATAGAGGTAAGTAAGTGCCAGGGGGTCTAATATAGAGGTAGGTAAGTGTCAGGGGGTCTTATATAGAGGTAAGTAAGTGCCAGGGGTCTTATATAGAGGTAAGTAAGTGTCAGGGGGTCTTATATAGAGGTAGGTAAGTGTCCAGGGGTCTTAGAGGTAAGTAGGTGTCAGGGGGTCTTATATAGAGGTAAGTAGGTGTCCAGGGGTCTTATATAGAGGTAAGTAAATGCCAGGGGGTCTTATATAGAGGTAAGTAGGTGTCAGACGGTCTTATATAGAGGTAGGTTAGGTGTCAGGGGGTCTTAAATAGAGGTAAGTGCCAGGGGGTCTTATATAGAGGTAAGTGGGTGTCAGGGGGTCTTATATAGAGGTAAGTGGGTGTCAGGGGGTCTTATATAGAGGTAAGTGCCAGGGGGTCTTATATAGAGGTAAGTGGGTGTCAGGGGGTCTTATATAGAGGTAAGTGGGTGTCAGGGGGTCTTATGTAGAGGTAAGTAGGTGTCAGGGGGTCTTATATAGAGGTAAGTGGGTGTCAGTGGGTCTTATATAGAGGTAAGTGGGTGTCAGTGGGTCTTATATAGAGGTAAGTGGGTGTCAGGGGGGGTCTTATATAGAGGTAAGTAGGTGTCAGGGGGTCTTATATAGAGGTAAGTAAGTGCCAGGGGGTCTTATATAGAGGTAAGTAAGTGCCAGGGGGTCTTATATATAGGTAAGTGGGTGTCAGGGGGGTCTTATATAGAGGAAAGTAGGTGTCAGGGGGTCTTATATAGAGGTAAGTAGGTGTCAGGGGGTCTTATATAGAGGTAAGTAGGGGTCAGGCGGTCTTATATAGAGGTAAGTAAGTGCCAGGGGGTCTAATATAGAGGTAGGTAAGTGTCAGGGGGTCTTATATAGAGGTAAGTAAGTGCCAGGGGTCTTATATAGAGGTAAGTAAGTGTCAGGGGGTCTTATATAGAGGTAGGTAAGTGTCCAGGGGTCTTAGAGGTAAGTAGGTGTCAGGGGGTCTTATATAGAGGTAAGTAGGTGTCCTGGGGTCTTATATAGAGGTAAGTAAATGCCAGGGGGTCTTATATAGAGGTAAGTAGGTGTCAGACGGTCTTATATAGAGGTAGGTTAGGTGTCAGGGGGTCTTAAATAGAGGTAAGTGCCAGGGGGTCTTATATAGAGGTAAGTGGGTGTCAGGGGGGGTCTTATATAGAGGTAAGTGGGTGTCAGGGGGTCTTATATAGAGGTAAGTAGGTGTCAGGGGGTCTTATATAGAGGTAAGTAGGTGTCAGGGGGTCTTGTATAGAGGTAAGTAGGTGTCAGGGGGTCTTATATAGAGGTAAGTAGGTGTCCAGGGGTCTTATATAGAGGTAAGTAAATGCCAGGGGGTCTTATATAGAGGTAAGTAGGTGTCAGACGGTCTTATATAGAGGTAGGTTAGGTGTCAGGGGGTCTTAAATAGAGGTAAGTGCCAGGGGGTCTTATATAGAGGTAAGTGGGTGTCAGGGGGTCTTATATAGAGGTAAGTAGGTGTCAGGGGGTCTTATATAGAGGTAAGTAGGTGTCAGGGGGTCTTATATAGAGGAAAGTAGGTGTCAGGGGGTCTTATATAGAGGTAAGTAAGTGCCAGGGGGTCTTATATAGAGGTAAGTAGGTGTCAGGGGGTCTTATATAGAGGTAAGTGGGTGTCAGGGGGTCTTATATAGAGGTAAGTAGGTGTCAGGGGGTCTTATATAGAGGTAAGTAGGTGTCAGGGGGTCTTGTATAGAGGTAAGTAGGTGTCAGACGGTCTTATATAGAGGTAGGTTAGGTGCCAGGGGGTCTTATATAGAGGTAAGTGGGTGTCAGGGGGTCTTATATAGAGGTAAGTAGGTGTCAGGGGGTCTTATATAGAGGTAAGTAGGTGTCAGGGGGTCTTATATAGAGGTAAGTAAGTGCCAGGGGGTCTTATATAGAGGTATGTAGGTGTCAGGGGGTCTTATATAGAGGTAAGTGGGTGTCAGGGGGTCTTATATAGAGGTAAGTAGGTGTCAGGGGGTCTTATATAGAGGTAAGTAGGTGTCAGGGGGTCTTATATAGAGGTAAGTAGGTGTCAGGGGGTCTTGTATAGAGGTAAGTAGGTGTCAGGGGGTCTTATATAGAGGTAAGTAGGTGTCCAGGGGTCTTATATAGAGGTAAGTAAATGCCAGGGGGTCTTATATAGAGGTAAGTAGGTGTCAGACGGTCTTATATAGAGGTAGGTTAGGTGTCAGGGGGTCTTAAATAGAGGTAAGTGCCAGGGGGTCTTATATAGAGGTAAGTGGGTGTCAGGGGGGGTCTTATATA
This sequence comes from Lithobates sylvaticus, assembly GCA_028564925.1. Taxonomy (NCBI): domain Eukaryota; kingdom Metazoa; phylum Chordata; class Amphibia; order Anura; family Ranidae; genus Lithobates; species Lithobates sylvaticus. The sequence continues at coordinate 43,410,515 of CM053038.1, read as the reverse complement.
GAGGTAAGTAGGTGTCAGGGGGTCTTATATAGAGGTAAGTAGGTGTCAGGGGGTCTTATATAGAGGAAAGTAGGTGTCAGGGGGTCTTATATAGAGGTAAGTAAGTGTCAGGGGGTCTTATATAGAGGTAAGTAGGTGTCAGGGGGTCTTATATAGAGGTAAGTGGGTGTCAGGGGGGTCTTATATAGAGGTAAGTAGGTGTCAGGGGGTCTTATATAGAGGTAAGTGGGTGTCAGGGGGTCTTATATAGAGGTAAGTAGGTGTCAGGGGGTCTTATATAGAGGTAAGTAGGTGTCAGGGGGTCTTGTATAGAGGTAAGTAGGTGTCAGGGGGTCTTATATAGAGGTAAGTAGGTGTCAGGCGGTCTTATATAGAGGTAAGTAGGTGTCAGGGGGTCTTATATAGAGGTAAGTAGGTGTCAGGGCATCTTATATAGAGGTAAGTAGGTGTCAGGGCATCTTATATAGAGGTAAGTAGGTGTCCAGGGGTCTTATATAGAGGTAAGTAAGTGCCAGGGGGTCTTATATAGAGGAAAGTGGGTGACAGGGGGTCTAATATAGAGGTAAGTGGGTGTCAGGGGGTCTTATATAGAGGTAAGTAGGTGTCAGGGGGTCTTATATAGAGGTAAGTAGGTGTCAGGGGGTCTTGTATAGAGGTAAGTAGGTGTCAGGGGGTCTTATATAGAGGTAAGTAGGTGTCAGGCGGTCTTATATAGAGGTAAGTAGGTGTCAGGGGGTCTTATATAGAGGTAAGTAGGTGTCAGGGCATCTTATATAGAGGTAAGTAGGTGTCAGGGCATCTTATATAGAGGTAAGTAGGTGTCCAGGGGTCTTATATAGAGGTAAGTAAGTGCCAGGGGGTCTTATATAGAGGAAAGTGGGTGACAGGGGGTCTAATATAGAGGTAAGTAAGTGTCAGGTGGTCTTATATAGAGGTAAGTAGGTGTCAGGGGGTCTTATATAGAGGTAAGTAGGTGTCAGGGGGTCTTATATAGAGGTAAGTAGGTGTCAGGGGGTCTTATATAGAGGAAAGTGGGTGACAGGGGGTCTAATATAGAGGTAAGTGGGTGTCAGGGGGTCTTATATAGAGGTAAGTAGGTGTCAGGGGGTCTTATATAGAGGTAAGTGGGTGTCAGGGGGTCTTATATAGAGGTAAGTAGGTGTCAGGGGGTCTTATATAGAGGTAAGTTGGTGTCAGGGGGTCTTATATAGAGGTAAGTAGGTGTCAGGGGGTCTTATATAGAGGTAAGTAGGTGTCAGGGGGTCTTGTATAGAGGTAAGTAGGTGTCAGGGGGTCTTATATAGAGGTAAGTAGGTGTCAGGCGGTCTTATATAGAGGTAAGTAGGTGTCAGGGGGTCTTATATAGAGGTAAGTAGGTGTCAGGGCATCTTATATAGAGGTAAGTAGGTGTCAGGGCATCTTATATAGAGGTAAGTAGGTGTCAGGGGGTCTTATATAGAGGTAAGTAGGTGTCAGGGCATCTTATATAGAGGTAAGTAGGTGTCCAGGGGTCTTATATAGAGGTAAGTAAGTGCCAGGGGGTCTTATATAGAGGAAAGTGGGTGACAGGGGGTCTAATATAGAGGTAAGTGGGTGTCAGGGGGTCTTATATAGAGGTAAGTAGGTGTCAGGGGGTCTTATATAGAGGTAAGTAGGTGCCAGGGGGTCTTATATAGAGGTAGGTTAGGTGTCAGGGGGTCCTATATAGAGGTAAGTAGGTGTCAGGGGGGGTCTTATATAGAGGTAAGTAACTGGTCGAAGGACTCAGTGGGATGGTCAGTGGGTGGATTCAGTGGGGCGGCCAGTGGGCGGGCCCTGGGGGGGGATATTGGTGATCAGGACCAGGGGTTGGGGGAGGGGCCCAAGCCTAAAGCTGTGTAAGGAGCCCTGAAATTTCTGATGGCTGCCCTGCTGCTGATGATCACCTCTCTCCATCACTCTGCTCTCTACTCCTGTCAGCGTGTTTCTTGCACCGCAGCACACAAATGATTGGCCCTGACGGTTGCTTCTCCCTCGCTCAGTCTGAGCTCTGCTGTACGAGTCTAATCCAGGGGCCTTGCACTGCTTCCAGGACTGTGTTCATTTGTGTCTTTAATATCTGCCCTGGGGGGGAGGGGGGGGGGGGGGGTTCAGCTCTGGAATCTTTTGCTCGGATTCTTGGAACAGTCATCTTTTCAGCAGGCCGTGTCGGGTTAAGTGCCAAATCCTTGCCAGGATAATCAAGTCAGTTTAGCCAAAAGTTTCACCTGGACGAGGCTTTTGACTCAGATCTGACCCCAGACAAGAATCCGCTCGTTCGCGCGCTCGCTCTCTCTCTCTCTCGCTCTCGCTCTCTCTCTCTCTCACTCTCTCTCTCGCTCTCTCTCTCTCGCTCTCTCGCTCTCTCTCTCTCTCGCTCTCTCTCTCTCGCTCTCTCTCTCGCTCTCTCTCTCGCGCTCTCTCTCTCTCGCTCTCGCTCTCTCTCTCGCTCTCGCTCTCTCGCTCTCTCTCTCTCTCTCGCTCGCTCTCTCGCTCTCTCTCTCGCTCTCTCTCTCTCTCGCTCTCCCGCTCTCGCTCGCGCACGCTCTGGCATCTCACAAATGAACGGCGAAGGTCGTGAAATACTTGAGCCGCGTCCAAATCTCTGCTGCTTATTTTGAAAGCCGTCTCCTCAGCTGCAGCGGTGCGCCCGGATCAGCGAGCAGCCGCTTCCTCTGCGACGGAGCGTTCCTGGCGGGATGGAGCGGAGTCGGGGTGTTATTCTGCGGGCTGAGCACGTTCCGAGCGAGCGATCCGATTAATACCCCCCCCCCCACCCCCACCCCCCGCCGCTGTCCTCCGCTAGCCCCGCGCAGGATCCGCGGCCAATCAGATCCTCCGTGTTTTCATATCGATCCATTGTTTACAGTAATCGGAAATTTGGGAGCGGAGAAATAATCTGAGAAACATTCTGCAACAATGTAACAGAAATATATAAATATATATATACAATATATCCCAAAAGTAAGTACACCCCTCACATTTCTGTAAATCTTTTCTTCTATCTTCTCATGTGACAACACTGAAGAAATGACACTTGTCTACAATGTAATGTAGTGAGTGTACAGCAGGGGGCGGACTGACAACTCATGGGGCCCCCTAGTGGCCCGGGGGGCCCTCGGCTGAATGGTCAGTCCGCCCCCCTGGTGTACAGCTTGTATAACAGTGTAAAATTTGCCGTCCCCCTCAAAATAACTCAACACACAGCCATTAATGTCTAAACCACTGGCAACAAAAGTCAGTACACCCCTAAGAGAAAATGTCCAAATTGGGCCCAATTAGCCATTTTCCCTCCCCGGTGTCATGTGACTCGTTAGTGTTACAAGGTCTCAGGTGTGAATGGGGAGCAGGTGTGTTAAATTTGGTGTTATCGCTCTCACTCTCTCATACTGGTCACTGGAAGTACAACATGGCACCTCATGGCAAAGAACTCTCTGAGGATCTGAAGATAAGAATTGTTGCTCTACATAAAGATGGCCGAGGCTATAAGAAGATTGCCAAGACCCTGAAACTGATCTGCAGCGCGGTGGCCAAGACCATCCAGCGGTATAACAGGACAGGTTCCACTCAGAACAGGCCTCACCATGTTCCACCAAAGAAGTTGAGGTCACGTGCTCAGCGTCATATCCAGAGGTTGTCTTTGGGAAATAGACGTATGAGTGCTGCCAGCATTGCTGCAGAGGTTGTAGGGGTGGGGGGTCAGCCTGTCAGTGCTCAGACCATACGCCGCACACTGCATCAAATTGGTCTGCATGGCTGTCGTCCCAGAAGGAAGCCTCTTCTAATGATGCACAAGAAAGACCACAAACAGTTTGCTGAAGACAAGCAGACTAAGGACATGGATTACTGGAACCACGTCCTGTGGTCTGATGAGACCAAGATAAAGGTATTTGGTGTCAGATGGTGTCAGGCGTGTGTGGGGGCAACCAGGTGAGGAGGACAAAGACAAGTGTGTCTTGTCTACAGTCAAGCATGGTGGTGGGAGTGTCATGGTGGTGGGAGTGTCATGGTGGGGGGAGTGTCATGGTGGTGGGAGTGTCAGGGTGGTGGGAGTGTCATGGTGGGGGGAGTGTCATGGTGGTGGGAGTGTCATGGTGGTGGGAGTGTCATGGTGGTGGGGAGTGTCATGGTGGTGGGAGTGTCATGGTGGGGAGTGTCATGGTGGTGGGAGTGTCATGGTCTGGGGCTGCATGAGTGCTGCCGGTGTTCTATCACTAAGTGTCCGGCTGTCACTAGGTGTCCGAAGTCTACTGCGCATGCGCAGCGCATACGCAGTCTGGATCCAGAAGATTTTCGGAAATTGTCGGAAGATGAGCGGCGCCTGCGCCGTGAGTCGAGGAGAAGCCCCCACCATCCAAGCGGACATAAGGTTAGTCAAATTGAGAGGGCCCCTCGCGGGCTCGCTTCGCTCGCCACGCATCGGGCACGGCCTCGCTGCGCTCGGCACTTTTATATTCTAACTCTATGTCCACTGGGATGGTGGGGCTTGAAAGTGGACTCACGGCGCAGGCGCCGTTCATCCTCGGCAATTTTCGGAATATGGGCGTCCTGTGTACTGCGCATGCACAGTACACCTCGGACACTTGGTGATGGGGGACGGATAATGATACAACACCGGCACTGGGGAGCTACAGATCATTGAGGGGACCATGAATGCCAACATGTACTGTGACATACTGAAGCAGAGCATGATCCCCCTCCCTTCAGAGACTGGGCCGCAGGGCAGTATTCCAACATGATAACCACCCCAAACACACCTCCAAGACCACCACTGCCTTGCTAAAGAAGCTGAGGGTAAAGGTGATGGACTGGCCAAGCATGTCTCCAGACCTAAACCCTATTGATCATCTGTGGGACGTCCTCAAACGGAAGGTGGAGGAGCGCAAGGTCTCTAACATCCACCAGCTCCGTGATGTCGTCATTGAGGAGTGGTGGAAAATAATGGTGGCCACACAATGGTGACCCTCTGTCTGGCCTGCTTGGCACCCTTGCTCTGGAGAAGCCTAACCCCTGTATGGGACCAAAAAACAACTAGCAGTGAGCCTGCTTAAATTACCAATACCAGGATTTTGGACTGTTATTTACTTAGTGCCCCATTACTTACTTACTTATTTAATGCCCCCTCATTGGTATCCGTGGGAGGAATAGTGCCCCATCATCTGTGTCAGTGGGGGGGGGGGGGAATAGTGTCCCATCATTGGTATTGGTGAGGGTGGGGATATTGCCCCATCATTGGTACTTGGGGGGGGGGGGGTATTGCCCCATCATTGGTACTGGGGGGGATATTGCCCCATCATTGGTACTGGGGGGGGATATTGCCCCATCATTGGTATTGGTGAGGGTGGGGATATTGCCCCATCATTGGTACTGGTGGGGGGATATTGCCTCATCATTGGTATTGGTGAGGGTGGGGATATTGCCCCATCATTGGTACTGGGGGGATATTGCCTCATCATTGGTATTGGTGAGGGTGGGGATATTGCCCCATCATTGGTACTGGGGGGATATTGCCTCATCATTGGTATTGGTGAGGGTGGGGATATTGCCCCATCATTGGTACTGGGGGGGGGGGATAATGCCTCATCATTGGTATTGGTGAGGGTTGGGATATTGCCCCATCATTGGTACTGGGGGGGGGGGGGGGGCGGGGGGGGGGGGATATTGCCCCATCATTGGTACTGGTGACGGGGGGATATTGCCCCATCATTGGTACTGGGGGGGATATTGCCCCATCATTGGTATTGGTGAGGGGGGATATTGCCCCATCATTGGTACTGGGGGGGATATTGCCCCATCATTGGTATTGGTGAGGGTGGGGATATTGCCCCATCATTGGTACTGGGGGGGGGGGGGATAATGCCCCATCATTGGTATTGGTGAGGGTGTGGATATTGCCCCATCATTGGTACTGGTGATGGGGGGATATTGCCCCATTATTGATATCAGTGGGAGATATAGTGCCCGAAGGGCCAGGTAAAGGCAAGCAAAGGGCCACATCCGGCCCCCCGTTGTGCGTTTTGGGATTATTCACTTGAAAAGTCGCATTGTCCACAATCCCGGAATGATGTGGAGACAGAAAAGTGATGGCAGAAAAAGACTGAGGAGTCAGTTTTTTGTGAGTTTTTTTTGTGTTTGTTTGTTTTTTTCATTTATATCGTATTGTACGGAGCGTGTTGGCGGGCTCCCTACACATGGACCGCTCCCGTCTTCAGTAGATCTTAATGTCTTCTAGCAAACAGCAACCAAACCAAAAAAAAACAAATCCATTCAATCGTCCCTGCGGCTGCCCCGCCCCACTACAGGAATAAAGAAAGCCGTAAATGACGAGGTGAGCGATTTCTGAGCGATTTCGGAGCCTCGGTGGTGGACGCGGCGGAGACTTTATTCTGAATTATCTCTCGCTCTCGGCCTGACCTTCAGCTTCCCGGAGTTCTCCTGGAGGACAAGTCCCCCGGGCCGGCCCGTCCATTCACTAAGCAGAATCCCAGATGGTGACGGGAGGATCCGGCTGATGAGATCTTCTCAATGAAGAAGATGGGAAGGATGTGATTGGACGCGGTGATCTCCGAGGGAGGAGCTCCGGGAGAGAACGCTGACAAGGAACAAAGTTAAAGGTGAACTCCGGGCACAAAAACTTTCGTTGAAATCTATTTCTCAATATAAAATATCCTTTGTGCCCCAAATGCCTTTGGAAACCCAGATATTACCGAGCAAAAATAGCGGTGACATCATCGCTGTGCTGTATACAGCCTGTATACAGCCTGGACAGAGAGCAGAGCTGTGGGAGGGGCCCAGCAGGCTCCTCCTACTGTAGATAACTACAGGAGGGGGGAGGAGACAATACCAGTGCTCCATTCATATCAGTGGTGGCTGGTGCTCAATATTCTTAAAGGGGGCAGCCTGCGGCCTCGCCAGCTGACCCCCCGCCCCCAGCCAGCCAACCAACAACCCCCCCATCACACCCAGCACTTGCTCGATCGCCGATTTCCCCCCCTCATCACTCGATCGCCAGCCTTGCACTTATACCATCCAGGTCACGGCTTCAGGGCCCCCCCCCCCCCCCCCCCCCCCCCCCCCCCCCCTGAGTCCCAACTATCGCTTCTCCTCCCTGCCAATCAGGACTTAAGACTCGCAGCCAACTGGGTCTTAGGACTCCCGGCTAATTAGGTCTCAGGACCCGCTTCCTAATAGGCCAGGAGGAGAAACAGGAAGACATAAGCGAATATTAATTTGCTAATGTCATACAACTGGGTGGGCTGCAGGCGCAATGCTCTGCACCCAAAGCTCACCCCTTTTGAAGCCAATTAGAGCCTCAGGCTTTGCTTCGCAAAAAATAAAAACCCCTTGGAATCCATGCGTCCTGCATGTAGATTAGGGGCCAGGTGCATGGATTAGGGGGGGGCGTCCTGCATGAGTGGCCGCCACTGCCAATCATCCTGCACAAGGACGGGCAGCAGAGTTGTGGAAGGAACCCAGCAGGCTCCACCCTAGACCAAGATCAGTCACCCTACACAAGGAGAGAGAGCAGAGCTGTGGGAGGGGCCCAGCAGGCACCACCCTCTACAAAAAACTACAGGAGGGGCGGAGACAAGACCAGTCACCCTGCACAACGAGAGAGAGGAGAGATGTGGGAGGGACCCAACAGGCTCCACCCACTACAGAAAACTACAGGAGGGGGCGGAGACAAGACCAGTCACCCTGCACATGGAGAGCGCAGCGCTGTGGGAGGGACCCAACAGGCTCCACCCACTGCAGAAAACTACAGGAGGGGGCGGAGACAAGACCAGCAGTCACCCTGCACAAGGAGAGAGAGCAGAGCTGTGGGAGGGACCCAGCAGGCACCACCCACTACAAAAAACTACAGGAGGGGCGGAGACAAGACCAGTCCCCCTGCACAACAAGAGAGAGGAGAGCTGTGGGAGGGGGCCATCAGGCTCCACCCACTACAGAAAACTGCAGGAGGGGGCGGGGACAAGACCAGTCACCCTGCACAAGGAGAGAGAGCAGAGCTGTGGGAGGGGCCCAGCAGGCTCCACCCACTACAGAAAACTACAGGAGGGGGCGGAGACAAGGCCAGTCCCCCTGCAGAACAAGAGCCGAGCTGTGGGAGGGGCCCAGTAGGCTCCACCCACTACAGAAAACTACAGGAGGGGGCAGAGACAAGAGCAGTCACCCTGAACAAGGGGAAATAGCAGAGCTGTGGGAGGGGCCCAGCAGGCTCCACCCTCTAAATAAAAAAACCTTCTGGAGGGGGGCGGAGACAAGACCAGTCACCCTGCATAAGGAGAGGGTTTGGGCCCCCCCCCCAACTCTCTCCTTTGAAACAACCGCCAAATCTTTCCAGCGCCATCCTCCTTGTCTTCTACCACCATGGAGGGCTTTTAAGGGGAATACTGCAGCATGGTGCTGTGATGTCTCCAGGAAGCCATGTACAGCCCCTGACAGCCCCTCCCACCAGCCATGATCTGCCTGCATAGCATAAAGAAGTACAGAGACCCGGTGATGATGTCACTGGCTCTAGAAAACAAAGAAGGTAATGCAAATGGAAAACATCATTAGCATGTTGAAGGGTGGGGGAATCAGAGAAGAAAAAATATTAGTAGATTCAGCTTCCTCTGAACAGGGGTGTGTAAACTTTTGCACAGGACGATGGATATCATTATTAATGTGGTGATATTGTTCTATCATTGGATTTGCTCCTACAAGTCAGTTATGACATAAATCTGATCACAATCTCATCGACGTTATATTATCCCCCCCCCCCCCCCGTATTATGAGACGCGGCGTTCCCGGGTAACATCCTCCGTGTCTGGCATTAATAATGACCGTTCCCAACACAGATCCTCAAATTTACCTTAACTGAATTACTGGAGATGTAATAGCCTTAGAAATACACGCAGCGAACGCGCTCTCAAAGCAAACGAACATGTTACCTAATCCCGAGGTCAGCGCAGCGATTATTTGAGCTGGACCGGCTCCAGATACCGAAAGATAACCCCCATCCAATCAGAGGTGACTAGTCGTTGCCCGGGGCGCCCGTCTGACGCTTAATAAATAGTCTTTCCTGTCCGGAGCTGGAGGAGGAAAAAAATTCATGTCAGGCGGAGTGCGTCCAGCCGTGACGAAATCTCGCTATTTTCGCCTTTTTGTCCGATCCGGTGGGAGAAAAGAACTCGGGGGGAGATGAAGCCGAGTTTATTTATTTTGTTACCATCTCTGACGGCGCTTGTACCGTCCGCGACCTCACCGTGGTGTTCAGTCAAGGAGATTTTGGTGGACGAGGAGCCGACTGAATGCTGGAGATGAAGCTTTTCATGTTATGGAGTAGGAGGCCTGTGTGAGAAGCATCAGATAGACTGTCATCCCACCGACATCACACATTGAGGCTTCATAAACACTGCATTCTATTGGTGCTTTTTTACTCCTATAGGAGTCTAGCGGCACAAAAAACTTGGGAAAAAGGCAGACAGTCACGGGCCAATAAAAGAGGGCAAGCAGGCTCTGTGTCTATAGGCAACAGTGCTGGTCGTGGACGCGGTGCATCGTCATCAGCACGTGGCCATGGGACATGCTTGTCCTTATTTTCGGCAGCTGGACATGTTGAGCCGCATCATGCCGAAGACTTGGTAGAGTGGATGACCAAGCCCTCCTTATCCTCCTCATCCGCTCTCACCCAGGCTCAGAGTACTGGCAAAGCAGCTGCCAACGCGTCCTCTTCCCTTGTCTCAATGTCATCAGTCACTCCTTCCCTAGACCCACCATGCCCTCCTGAGGAGTCCCCCGAACTGTTTGACCACAGTGTTGGGTACATGCTCCAGGAGGATGCCCCGCGTTTTGAAGGCTCTGATGATGATATCCAGCTAGAGGAAGGCAGTAGCGTGAGCGCAGAGAGAGGGGATGCTCAAGGACAGCAATCTGGCAGTCATGTTCCACCAGCTGCAGCATACTGCCAGGTTTGCTCCAGTGGTGAAGAGGGATGGGATGATGAGGTCACTGACTCCACATGGGTGCCTGATAGGAGAGAGGAGGAGGCACATCTCCAACGAGGTAGGATGCTCTCCGGGGGCCAGCTTAAGGGCAGCACACCGACTGAATCACACTGCAGACCTCCGCCTGTGCAGGGCGCTGCCTCTGCGCATTATTCCAAAAGTTCTTTGGTGTGGGCCTTTTTTGAGACGAGTGCAGCAGATTGCACCGCTGCTATTTGCAACAAATGTCTCAAGCGTATCTCGCATGGCCAAAACATCAGCTGCTTGGGAACCACATGCTTGACCAGACATATGTTGACCTGCCATGCAGCTCATTGGCAAGCGTACCTTAAAGACCCACACCAAAGAACAAAGCGGACCTCTCCTTGCTCCTCATCAGCTGGAATCTCCAACCCCACTATACCTTCAGTCCTCTCTGAAAGCTGCACTGAGAGGAATGAAGGTGTAGAATTAGGTGTGTCACAGCCAAGTACTTGCGGGCAATCTGCTAGCAGTACACCGACGTCCGATTGTACCAGGCAAATTTCCCTGCCCCAGCTGCTGGACTGTCGAAAGAAGTACACTCCCAGCCATCCACATGCCCAGCGGTTGAATGCTAGCCTGGCTAAATTGCTAGCACTTCAACTGCTGCCTTTTCAGTTGGTAGATTCGGCCCCCTTCCGTGAGTTTGTTCAATGTGCGGTTCCTCAGTGGCAGGTTCCAAAACGCCACTTTTTCTCATGAAAGGCAATTCCGGTTCTCTACCGGCATGTGGAAGGCAATGTCCATGCCTCGCTGGACAGGGCGGTCAGCGGTAAGGTGCATTTTACCGCTGACTCATGGTCCAGCAGGCATGGACAGGGACATTACCTATCTTTCAAGGCCCATTGGGTCACTCTTTTGGCAGCTGGGAGGGATGCAGGACAAGGTGCAGTAGCGTTGGAGGTTGTTCTGCCACCACGCCTCCAAAATGCTACTACTGGTTGTGACACACCTCTCTCCTCCACCCCCTCCTCTTCTTCTTCCTCCATGGCCTCTTCCTGTGCTTTGTTATCGGAACCAGCGGTGCTCCGTAGGCATTCAAGGGGCTAAGCAATTATGCAGGCAAAAAGATGCCATGCCGTGCTTGCGCTGGTGTGTTTGGGGGACAGGAGCCACACTGGGGCAGAGGTTCTGTCAGCTCTGCAGGGGCAGGCCGAGAGGTGGTTGACGCCACGCCAGCTTAAGCCAGGAATGGTGGTTTGCGACAATGGCACCAACCTCCTCTCCGCCCTGTGACAGGGACAACTGACCCATGTGCCCTGAGTGGCTCACGTCCTAAACCTGGTGGTGCAGCGGTTCTTGGGCAGGTACCCAGGCTTACAGGATGTCCTGAGGCAGGCCAGGAAAGTCTGTGTGCATTTCCACCGATCATATGCCAGTGCTCGGCTGGCTGAGCTGCAAAAGGAGTTGAACCTGCCCAAGAACCGCCTTATATGTGACATGCCCACCAGGTGGAACTCAACGTTGGCCATACTGCAGCAACTGCACACGCAGCAGAGGGCCATCAATGAGTACCTGTGCGACAACGGCACCGATAGGGTCAGGGGAGCTCGGTTTTTTTTCACCACGCCAGTGGGGCATGATCAGGGATGCATGCACTGTCCTGTCACCATTTGAGGAGGCCACGAGGATGATGAGCAGTGACAGTGCATGCCTCAGTGACACTGTACCTCTTGTCCACCTGTTGGAGCATACGCTGCGTGGAATAATGGACAGGGCACTTGAGGCAGAACAGAAGGACTTCCTTGCCTCTCAAGGCCCCCTTTATCCGGACAGTGTTCCTTCTGTCCCACACATCACACAGGAAGAGGACGAGGAGGAGGAGTCTTGTGTCAGCATGGAGGTGGAGCCTGGCACTCAGCATCAGCAGCAGCAATCTTTTAGGGATGATTTACAGTCCCAAGAAACTGGTGGACTTGTACATGGCTGGAAGGAGGTGGCTGCAGATCATGTCGTCCTTAGTGACCCAGAGGACTCCGGACCTAATGCCTCAGCTAACCTACGCTGCATGGCCTCCCTGATCCTGCAAAGTCTGTGGAAGGATCCTCGTATTCTTCGGATCAAGGAGAGGGACCATTACTGGCTGGCCACTCTCCTTGATCCACGGTACAAGGGTAAGGTTGCGGACCTTATCTTGCCGTCGCAGAGGGAGCAGAGGATGAGACATCTCAGGGAGGCCTTGCAGAAAGGTCTGTGCAACACGTTCCCAGAGACTGGGAGGTTACAAACTCCTGGTCCTGGACAACGAGTTGCTGAGGATTCGGTCAGTAACAGAAGGAGCGGTGGAGAAGGCGGCCATCTGGCCGATGCGTTCAGACAATTTTTTAGTCCGCAGCCCCAAGGTATGATCGTTTCCAGCAACCATCGCCAGCGTCTTATTTACATGGTGCAGGAATACCTTGGGGCAAGGTCAGACTTGGACAACTTTCCCACCAAAAATCCTCTGGCTTACTGGGTCTTGAGGATGGATCACTGGCCAGAGCTTGCACAGTATGCAATTGAGCTACTGGCCTGTCCTGCATCCAGCGTTCTTTCCGAACGCACATTCAGTGCTGCTGGAGGATTTGTCACCGATCATAGGGTGCGCCTGTCCACCGACTCGGTCGATCAACTGACCTTCATAAAGATGAATCGGTCTTGGATCACCACCAGCTACCAAGCACCTGAAGCTGATGTAACCGAATAATTTATTTTGAAATGTCACATCCCTTCAAGACTGCATATGCTGATGCTGTGTGACTGTCCTGTTATGTTGACTGACTATCCTCTTCCTCCTCAATGATCCTGCTGATAGCTTGGAAGAACATTTTTGGTTCTGGGTGCCCAATTTTTCAGCCCCTGTTTAACAGGGGCATTTAATTACAATTTTTGATGCAATGCTTTGCAGCAGGGCTCATTCCTGCACTCCAACTAGAGTATCTGGGAGAGGTTGCAGTGTCGTGGCACCAGTGCCTAAGGCCCAATTATTCAGCCCCTGTTTGTTTAACCACTTCAGCCCGGACCAATTGGCAGCCAAAGGACCAGGCCCCTTTTTGCAATTCGGCACTGCGTCGCTTTAACTAACAATTGCGCGGTCATGCGACGTGGCTCCAAAACAAAATTGGCGTCCTTTTTTTCCCACAAATAGAGCTTTCTTTTGGTGGTATTTGATCGCCCCTGCGGTTTTTATTTTTTGCGCTATAAAAACAAAAATAGAGCGACAATTTTGAAAAAAATGCAATATTTTTTACTTTTTGCTATAATAAATATCCCCAAAAAATATATAAAAAAAATTTTTTTTCCTCAGTTTAGGCCGATACGTATTCTTCTACATATTTTTGGTAAAAAAAATCGCAATTAGCGATTATTGATTAGTTTGCGCAAAAGTTATAGCGTTTACAAAATAGGGGATAGTTTTATAGCATTTTTATTAATATTTTTTTTTTTATTAGTAATGGCGGCGATCAGCGATTTTTATTGTGACTGCGACATTTTGGCGGACACATCGGACATTTTTGACACATTTTTGGGACATTTGTCATTTATACAGAAATCAGTGCTATTTAAATAGCACTGATTCCTATGTAAATGACAGTTGTAGTTAGGGGGTTAACCACAAGGGGGCGGGGAGGAGTCAGTGTGACGTGTTGTGTTGTGGTTACTGTAGGGGGGCGTGGCTGTACGTCTGACGTCATTGATCGGCGTTCCCGATGACAGGGAACCGCCGATCACTGACAGTCAGTGTAGGAAGCGCGGGGAGAGGTTTGTTTACATAGACCTCTCCCCGTTCTTCCGCTCCGTAACCCGATCGCGGGATACCAGCGGCGATCGGGTCCGCTGGTCCCGCGGCCGTGGTCACGGAGCTCCCGACCGGGTCGCGGGGGGGGCGGGGGGGGCGCGCGCGCGCCCCCCGGGCAGGCAAATTAGAGGGGACGTACAGGTACGTCCTTTTGCCTGCCCGTGCCATTCTGATGACGTATATCTACAGGAGGCGGTCGGGAAGCGGTTAACAGGTGCATGTAATTACAATTCTTGATATAATATTTCAAAGCAGGGCCAGCGCCCACCGAGAGTAACTGTGAGGACTTACAGTGTTGTGGCACCACCACCACCACCAAAGGCCCAATTTTTCTTCCACTGTTCAACAATGGCATGTAATTACAATTCTTGATATAATGGTTCACAGCAGGGCGTTCCAGCGCCCACTAAGAGTCACTCTGAGGGCTTACAGTGTTAACTTGTGGCAACACCAACACCTTAGGGCCAAATTTCTGCAGAGCATATAGGGCAGGCCCCTACTTTCAAACATCCAACTTACAAACGTCTCCTACTTGCAAACGGAAGGAGACAACAGGAAGTGAGATGAAAAAAGACGGACAGCCCAAAAAATTATACAGGGGTGATAACCCTTCCCTATGTTTTCCAAAAAGCTTAAAAATTGATTTTTTTGACTGGGGCTACACTTTGAAAATGTACCTGTTACAAACAGATTCTACTTAACACAACAAACCTACACAGTCCCTGTCTTATTTGCACCACCTGTATACTGCTGTTCTGAGTATATAGGGCCTGGGGGCCCACGCCTTTCCTTTTTTTAATTTGGGTACGGGGTTCCCCTTAATATTCAATAATATCCCAAAGGGGCTGGTAATGAGCAGGGGGGCTACCCATGCCATTTTTCTCAATGATTTTCATCCATATTGCCGGAACCAGACATTACATTAAAACCGCAAGCAGTTTTAAATGACTTTTTTTCAGTTAAATGTCATTTTGTGCAGGGACTGTTCTAAACATGGGAAACACGTGTCACTTCACAGGCATACCTTGGACACCCCCCAGGCACGATATTTAAAGGAATATTTCACTTTTTATTTTCACTTTAATCGTCATTAAAATCAGTGCTCCCGAAAAAACAGCAGTTTTAAAATAACATTTTGCACTGATCCATGTCCCCCGGGGCAGGACCCGGGTCCCCAAACCCTTTTTGTGACAATAACTTGCATATAAGCCTTTAAAATTAGAACTTTTAAATTTCGAACGTTCGAGTCCCATAGACTTTAATGGGGTTCTAAAGTTTGTGCAAACTTTTGGTCCGTTCGAAGGTTCTGGTGCGAACCGAACCGGGGGTGTTTGGCTCATCCCTACACATCACACAGCACGCACCACGCATAACGCTGCACTCAGCATGCATAATGCAGCACACAGCACCCTGCATGCAGCATTCAGCACACAGCACCCGGCATGCAGCATTCAGCAAACAGCACGCAGGACTCAGCACACAGCACACAGCACCCAGTACATAGTATGCAGGACTCAGCACACAGCACACAGCACCCGGCAGGCAGCATTGAGCACACAGCACCCAGTATGCAGCACTCAGCAAACAGCACGCAGGACTCAGCACACAGCACACAGCACCCAGTACATAGCACGCAGGACTCAGCATGCAGGACTCAGCACACAGCACCCAGTACATAGCACGCAGGACTCAGCACACAGCACGCAGGAGTCAGCACACAGCACACAGCACCCAGTACATAGCACGCAGGACTCAGCACACAGCACACAGCACCCAGTACATAGCACGCAGGACTCAGCATGCAGGACTCAGCACACAGCACACAGCACCCAGTACATAGCACGCAGGACTCAGCACACAGCACGCAGGAGTCAGCACACAGCACACAGCACCCAGTACATAGCACGCAGGACTCAGCACACAGCACCCAGTACATAGCATGCAGGACTGAGCACACAGCACACAGCACCCGGCAGGCAGCATTGAGCACACAGCACCCAGTATGCAGCACTCAGCAAACAGCACGCAGGACTCAGCACACAGCACCCAGTACATAGCACTTAGGACACAGCACGCAGGACTCAGCACACAGCACCCAGTACATAGCACGCAGGACTCAGCACGCAGGACTCAGCACACAGCACCCAGTACATAGCACGCAGGACTCAGCACACAGCACGCAGGAGTCAGCACACAGCACACAGCACCCAGTACATAGCACGCAGGACTCAGCATGCAGGACTCAGCACACAGCACCCAGTACATAGCACGCAGGACTCAGCACACAGCACGCAGGAGTCAGCACACAGCACACAGCACCCAGTACATAGCACGCAGGACTCAGCACACAGCACACAGCACCCAGTACATAGCACGCAGGACTCAGCATGCAGGACTCAGCACACAGCACACAGCACCCAGTACATAGCACGCAGGACTCAGCACACAGCACGCAGGAGTCAGCACACAGCACACAGCACCCAGTACATAGCACGCAGGACTCAGCACACAGCACCCAGTACATAGCATGCAGGACTGAGCACACAGCACACAGCACCCGGCAGGCAGCATTGAGCACACAGCACCCAGTATGCAGCACTCAGCAAACAGCACGCAGGACTCAGCACACAGCACCCAGTACATAGCACTTAGGACACAGCACGCAGGACTCAGCACACAGCACCCAGTACATAGCACGCAGGACTCAGCACGCAGGACTCAGCACACAGCACCCAGTACATAGCACGCAGGACTCAGCACACAGCACGCAGGAGTCAGCACACAGCACACAGCACCCAGTACATAGCACGCAGGACTCAGCATACAGCACCCAGTACATAGCACGCAGGACTCAGCATACAGCACCCAGTACATAGCACGCAGGACTCAGCACACAGCACACAGCACCCAGTACATAGCACGCAGGACTCAGGACACAGCACCCAGTACATAGCATGCAGGACTCAGGACACAGCACCCAGTACATAGCACGCAGGACTCAGGACACAGCACCCAGTACATAGCACGCAGGACTCAGCACACAGCACACAGTACATAGCACGCAGGACTCAGCACACAGAACCCAGTACATAGCACGCAGGACTCAGCACACAGCACACAGCACCCAGTACATAGCACGCAGGACTCAGCATACAGCACCCAGTACATAGCACGCAGGACTCAGCATACAGCACCCAGTACATAGCACGCAGGACTCAGCACACAGCACACAGCACCCAGTACATAGCACGCAGGACTCAGGACACAGCACCCAGTACATAGCATGCAGGACTCAGGACACAGCACCCAGTACATAGCACGCAGGACTCAGGACACAGCACCCAGTACATAGCACGCAGGACTCAGCACACAGCACACAGCACCCAGTACATAGCACGCAGGACTCAGCACACAGAACCCAGTACATAGCACGCAGGACTCAGCACACAGCACACAGCACCCAGTACATAGCACGCAGGACTCAGCACACAGCACCCAGTACATAGCACGCAGGACTCAGCACACAGCACACAGCACCCAGTACATAGCACGCAGGACTCAGCACGCAGGACTCAGCACCCAGTACATAGCACGCAGGACTCAGCACACAGCACGCAGGAGTCAGCACACAGCACACAGCACCCAGTACATAGCACGCAGGACTCAGCATACAGCACCCAGTACATAGCACGCAGGACTCAGCATACAGCACCCAGTACATAGCACGCAGGACTCAGCACACAGCACACAGCACCCAGTACATAGCACGCAGGACTCAGCACACAGCACCCAGTACACAGCACGCAGGACTCAGCACACAGCACACAGCACCCAGTACATAGCACGCAGGACTCAGCACACAGCACACAGTACATAGCACGCAGGACTCAGCACACAGCACCCAGTACATAGCACGCAGGACTCAGCACACAGCACGCAGGAGTCAGCACACAGCACACAGCACCCAGTACATAGCACGCAGGACTCAGCACACAGCACCCAGTACATAGCATGCAGGACTCAGCACACAGCACACAGCACCCGGCAGGCAGCATTGAGCACACAGCACCCAGTATGCAGCACTCAGCAAACAGCACGCAGGACTCAGCACACAGCACCCAGTACATAGCACGCAGGACTCAGCACGCAGGACTCAGCACACAGCACCCAGTACATAGCACGCAGGACTCAGCACACAGCACGCAGGAGTCAGCACACAGCACACAGCACCCATTACATAGCACGCAGGACTCAGCATACAGCACCCAGTACATAGCACGCAGGATTCAGCATACAGCACCCAGTACATAGCACGCAGGACTCAGCACACAGCACACAGCACCCAGTACATAGCACGCAGGACTCAGGACACAGCACCCAGTACATAGCATGCAGGACTCAGGACACAGCACCCAGTACATAGCACGCAGGACTCAGCATACAGCACCCAGTACATAGCACGCAGGATTCAGCATACAGCACCCAGTACATAGCACGCAGGACTCAGCACACAGCACACAGCACCCAGTACATAGCACGCAGGACTCAGGACACAGCACCCAGTACATAGCATGCAGGACTCAGGACACAGCACCCAGTACATAGCACGCAGGACTCAGCACACAGCACACAGCACCCAGTACATAGCACGCAGGACTCAGGACACAGCACCCAGTACATAGCATGCAGGACTCAGGACACAGCACCCAGTACATAGCACGCAGGACTCAGCACACAGCACACAGCACCCAGTACATAGCACGCAGGACTCAGCACACAGAACCCAGTACATAGCACGCAGGACTCAGCACACAGCACACAGCACCCAGTACATAGCACGCAGGACTCAGCACACAGCACCCAGTACATAGCACGCAGGACTCAGGACACAGCACCCAGTACATAGCACGCAGGACTCAGCACACAGCACACAGCACCCAGTACATAGCACGCAGGACTCAGCACACAGCACCCAGTACATAGCACGCAGGACTCAGCATACAGCACCCAGTACATAGCACGCAGGACTCAGCATACAGCACCCAGTACATAGCACGCAGGACTCAGCACACAGCACACAGCACCCAGTACATAGCACGCAGGACTCAGGACACAGCACCCAGTACATAGCATGCAGGACTCAGGACACAGCACCCAGTACATAGCACGCAGGACTCAGGACACAGCACCCAGTACATAGCACGCAGGACTCAGCACACAGCACACAGCACCCAGTACATAGCACGCAGGACTCAGCACACAGAACCCAGTACATAGCACGCAGGACTCAGCACACAGCACACAGCACCCAGTACATAGCACGCAGGACTCAGCACACAGCACCCAGTACATAGCACGCAGGACTCAGCACACAGCACCCAGTACATAGCACGCAGGACTCAGCACGCAGGACTCAGCACACAGCACCCAGTACATAGCACGCAGGACTCAGCACACAGCACGCAGGAGTCAGCACACAGCACACAGCACCCAGTACATAGCACGCAGGACTCAGCATACAGCACCCAGTACATAGCACGCAGGACTCAGCATACAGCACCCAGTACATAGCACGCAGGACTCAGCACACAGCACACAGCACCCAGTACATAGCACGCAGGACTCAGCACACAGCACCCAGTACACAGCACGCAGGACTCAGCACACAGCACACAGCACCCAGTACATAGCACGCAGGACTCAGCACACAGCACACAGTACATAGCACGCAGGACTCAGCACGCAGGACTCAGCACACAGCACGCAGGACTCAGCACACAGCACACAGCACCCAGTACATAGCACGCAGGACTCAGCACACAGCACACAGTACATAGCACACAGGACTCAGCACACAGCATGCATAGATGTGAACCAAGGCTTATTGCGCACACTCCAGTCAGTGATGTCATGAATTAAAGGGGACCTCTGGGAAGATATGGGGGCTGCCATTGATGTTTGAAGTGACTCCATCTCATAACTGAGGAGGTGGGACTCTTATATAAAATGAATCTCTGGCTTTCTGTAGAGGGGGGGGGAGGGGATAATAGGAAAATCGGGCTGACGGTGGAATTTTCCTTTTAAAACATTAATAACGTTTCCAGAGAAAATACCATCATTTTTCCCTTTCCGGCCTTTTCCTGCGGCGGGTTGATTGAAGTGCGTTCTATCTTCCCCTCCCCCGTTCTCCCCGAGGTTGGCGGATAAATAAACCAGCCGCAGCCTGTTTAGCCTCTGTATTCGGCGGTGCCGCCGTCCTCGTACGAGCCTCCGATGCGTTTGTTTGAAATCCTCACATGTGCTACAAAACGGGAAGTCGGTGAGAATTTGGCTGCGTCCCGAACTTCGGCGCTCGGCGGCCGTTCTCTGTGGTAGGTAAAAATAACTTCACATCCTCGCTAATGGGAGCGCTTTTATTTATTTATTTTTTTCTATTTCCCTCGTCTGCGCTTTTAGGCCAACGTCTGGCTGCAACTTTCCTGCCCACATCGCACGTTTTTATTGGCCGGTCGATTTACAATATGGCGCACGTGCAGAGGAACCAAAAGACTGACCGGGGTGACTGTCCAAAGAATGATGTCATAGTGAAATGGAGAATTACTGTAATGAATCCAACCTCCGGCCTCCCCTTCAGCCTTGCACAGTTGTACCGGCTCTTCTCCTGGACTGAAATGGTTTCCTCTGATTTCACCGCACACTGTGAGCATCTCCCAACGTGCATTAGAAGCTGCAGCAAGTCAGATGGAGCCCCGCCTCATTTCCTGAATGAAGGATGTCCAGTCTGACTGTCCTTGGCCCGCCCCTTTCATTCATTGGATTTCAGTTCTTTCAATCATGGAGGGCATCATCACATGTGGGCGTTACCCACATTGTACCCGTTTGTCGTGGTGGGTGGTGCAGCGGCTCTGTGTCCTCTCCTCCATGGCAGATTCCAGCTCCTCCCCCTCCTCCTCCTAATCGTCCAATAAGATTGCCTGTCCTTTCAGCCAATCAGGTGACCGATGTCAAAACCCGCTTCCTTTTTGGCCGGGAGGAGTAACAGTGTTAATATTGATTTGCTGTTGTGACACCCCCCCCCCCCCCCCCCCCCCCCCCTCTATTGAAGCCTATTAGAGCCTCTGGCTCTAATCAGTGCTTCAAAACAACAGCCCCTCTATTGGAATCCATGCGCCGGTGTCCTGAAAGGGGCTGGACACAGGGATAGGGGAGGTGGCGATGGATAGGGGTGTGCCCTTAATGGACGGGCCGCCCCCTGGCCACCGTGAAGCTGAGGAAAGAGGAGACACAGGTTGAAGCCGTTGCCCGCCGCCCAGGAGAAGCCCGCAACCTAGATGGGGCAAGTGCGGGGCTGGTGACCGACCGGGGCGGTGTTCGGCAGACCCGACCAACCAACCACCGGGGGGATGGCAGCGGATGGATTGCTGTCCCCCCCCCCCCCCCAAGAAATATACCACCAGCCACCACTGGCATTACCTATGCAAATACAGCCTGCCTAGGAACGCCCACTACTCCAAAATGACACCCACCCAGCTAGACATTTCGCATAACCCTGAATTGCAGCGGTGGGGCTGTTTTTGAAGCACCTGATTAGAGCCATAGGCTCTAATAGGCTTCAAAAGAGGTGGACTCGTGGCACGAAGCATTGCGCTGCAGGTGTGTTAGGAAAGCGAATATTCATTTTGCTTTTCTAACACTGAACCGCCTCTCCGCCAATCAGGTGCCCGCGCAACTGACTTCTGTTACCCGTCACCTGATTGGCTGAAAGTACAGGGGCTAGGATTGGACGCCTATCAGGAGGAGGAGAGGAGTAGCACGGAGGACACAGGAGCCGCCGCACGGGAGATGTCTGATGCACTGCAAGGTCCCACCGCTCGTTTGCCGTCACCCGCATGCCTGCCCGACCCCCCACCGAGACAGTGTAAGTGCTGGGCAGATGGCGAGCGGGCAGGGGTCACAGTGGCAGTATTGGGGCGCCTGCCTTTACACACACATGAACTTTAATGGCATCCCAGTCTTAGTCCGTAGGATTCAATATTGAACTATCAGCAATAACAGCTTCAACTCCTCTGGGAAGGCCGTCCACAAGGTTTAGGAGGGTGTCTATGGGAATGTTTGATTATTCTTCCAGAAGCGCATTTGTGAGGTCAGACACTGATGTTGGACGAGAAGGCCTGGCTCGCAGTCTCTGCTCGAATTAATCCCAAAGGTGTTCGGGTTGAGGTCAGGACTCTGTGCAGGCCAGCCAAGTTCCTCCACCCCAAACTCGCTCATCCATGTCTTTATGGACCTTGCTTTGTGCACTGGCGGGCAGTCATGTTGGAACAGGAAGGGGCCGTCCTCAAACTCCTCCCACAAAGTTGGGAGCATGAAATTGTCCACAATGTCTTGGTATGCTGACGCCTTAAGAGTTCCCTTCACTGGAACTAAGGGGCCAAACCCAACCCCTGAAAGACAACCCCCACACCAGTGGTGGCTGGTGCTCAAAATTTTTTTTGGGGGGGGCGCAAACAAACAGCCTCACTGTGCCATCAAACGCTGCCACTGTGCCCCAAACGCTGCCACTGTGCCCATTAAATGTTGCCGTCTAACGCTGCCACTGTGCCCATCTAACGCTGCCACTGTGCCCATCTAAAGCTGCCACTGTGCCCCAAGTGCTGCCATTGTGCCTCAAATGCTGCCACTGTGCCCATTAAATGCTGCCACAGTGCCCCAAACGCTGCCACTGTGCCCCAAGTGCTGCCACTGTGCCCATCTAACGCTGCCACTGTGCCCATCTAAGTGCTGCCACTGTGCCCATCTAACGCTGCCACTGTGCCCATCTAACGCTGCCACTGTGCCCATCTAAAGCTGCCACTGTGCCCCAAGTGCTGCCACTGTGCCCCAAACGCTGCCACTGTGCCCATTAAATGCTGCCACTGTGCCCATCTAAAGCTGCCACTGTGCCCCAAGTGCTGCCACTGTGCCCCAAGTGCTGCCACTGTGCCCATCTAACGCTGCCACTGTGCCCATCTAACGCTGCCACTGTGCCCATCTAAAGCTGCCACTGTGCCCCAAGTGCTGCCATTGTGCCCCAAGTGCTGCCATTGTGCCCCAAGTGCTGCCACTGTGCCCATCTAACGCTGCCATTGTGCCCATTAAATGCTGCCACTGTTCCCTCCGCCCGCCACTTACATTGTCTCAGTGTGCAGCTGGTGACGGCGTCAGGCGGCGAGCAGTGTCTCCTCATTGCGACCCGATATCTTCCAATCACAGCGCCTGTGACTTCAGCCAATCAGGTGACAGGTAACACAGACCCGGCAACCTGATTGGCTGAGAGGCGGGTCAGTGTTAGGGAAGCGATGTTTTCGCTTCTCTAACACAACACTGTGCAAACAGCGAACGCACAGCAGTGCGCCCGCTGTTTACACCTATGGAAGCCTATTAGAGCCCACCGCTCTAATCAGGACGCCTATTAGAGCCGACAGCCCCCCCCCCCCCGCTGTAATTCAGATGCCCGGCGCCCGACAAGGGGCCGGACACCTGAATAGGGGGCGGCAGCGGTGACAATAGATGCAATGCATGAATCTATCTATTAGTGATAGAGCGGTGCAGGAGAGGGGGGGCGGCGCTCCTGCGCCCTCTATGCACGCACCGCCACTGCCCCACACCATAATCCCCCTCCACCAAATGATTTGCACCAGTGCACAAAGCAAGGTCCATAAAGACATGGATGAGCGAGATTAGGGTGGAGGAACTTGGCTGGCCTGCACAGAGTCCTGACCTCAACCCGATAGAAAACTGGGATGCCATTAAAGTTCATGTGTGTGTAAAGGCAGGCGTCCCAATACTTTTGGTAATATAGTGTGTATATTGAGTTCTCTGCTCAAGACGACAGCTGTCAAAAAACAAAACAAAAAAAAAACACCAGGCCACAACATTCCTCAGCACTAACTATAAACATTGTAACCTTTTGTTCTTTAGATCAAAGGAACCAACTTCGGTCTGTAAATGAGGGAAGTTTAACCAATTAAAGACTAAACCTTTTTCTGACACTTAAAATCTGTATTCTTTTGCTAGAAAATTACTTAGAACCCCCCAAACATTATGTATATATTTTTTTTTTTTTTTTTAGCAGAGACCCTAGAGAATAAAATGGTGGCTGTTGCGATATTTTATGTCACACGGTATTTACGCAGTGGTCTTTCAAATGTAATTTTTTTGGGGGAAAAAAAATACACTTTAATGAATAAAAAAAAAAAAAAAAAAACGAAACTTTAGAGTAAGCCCAATTTTTTTTTTTGCATAATGTAAAAGATGTTACGCCGCGGGAATCGTGATCTTCATTCTAAGCAACAAGGATAGTTCAGCTCTACTGTGTATATATATATATATATATAATATTCTCGTTTGTATTGTTCACAGAAATTATTAGACGTGCAATTCGTTTCGTTTTTTTTTGGTTTTCCGTTAAAATTCGTTATATTCGTTTATTCGTTATCGTACGAATGAACGAATGATTCACTAAAAATTTTAACGAATAACGAATCGTTCGAATCGAACGAATATGAAAAACAAAAAAAATCCGAAATAACCAAATTAGAAACAACTAAACTACGAAAGAAGAAAATACGAAAAACAAAAACAGGAACAACGAAAATCAAAATGAACGAAAAAATTTGTACATTCATAACTTTTTTTTTTGTTGAATTGGTAATTTTCCGTGTCTCTTACAATGGCGCTGCTTAACGTGCCTCGAATGGATTGAACGAAAAAATTCGTACATTCGGAACTTTTTTTTTCGATTCGTAATTTTCCGTGTCTCTTACAATGTAATAATAGCATACACATTACATAACATTATGAATTATGCTCCGATTACGAATCTACGAAAACAATGTTACGAAAGTACGAATAAATCAATCTAACGAAAGTATGAATGTAACTAAATCTACGAAAATACGAATGCGTCCGAATTTCAAATAAACGAAAATTAAACTAACGGAAAAACGAATCAACTAAAAAATAACTCTTACGAAAATACGAATCGTTATGAATACGAACACCAACAACTTACGAATTTACGAATCGTAATTTTCCGTGTCCCTTACAATGGCGCTGCTTAACAGCACGTTAAGCAGCGCCATTGTAAGAGACACGGAAAATTACGAATCGAAAAAAAAAAAAAAAAAAAAGTTACGAATGTACGAATTTTTTCGTTCAATCCATTCGAAGCACTCGAATGGATTGAACGGAAAAATTCGTACATTCGTAACTTTTATTTTTTTCCATTCGTAATTTTCCGTGTCTCTTACAATGGCGCTGCTTAACGTGCTTCGAATAGATTGAACGAAAAAATTCGTACATTAGTAACTTTTTTTTTCGATTCGTAATTTTCCGTGTCTCTTACAATGTAATAATAGCATACACATTGCATAAAATTATGAATTATGCTCCGATTACGAATCTACGAATGTTACGAAAGTACGAATAAATCAATCTTATGAAAGTACGAATGTAACTAAATCTACGAAAATACGAATGCGTCCGAATTTCGAATAAACGAAAATTAAACTAACGGAAAAACGAATCAACGAAAAAATAACTCTTATGAAAATACGAATCGTTACGAATCAACGGAAACGAAAAAAAAAAAAAAAAAACGAAAATAAACGAATTTTTCTATTGTGTGCATGTCTAGAAATGATATATTGCACAGACTGATACCTGAAAATAGAAACAATGTCATAAAAAAATAAAATATGTTTGATAGTTTTATATAAACAAAAATTATCTATATATATATTAATATAATACATTTTTGAAATCTTAAAAGTAGTGTGTGTGTATATGTATGTGCGGGTGTGTAAAATATATATGTATATAACATTTAAGATTAAAAATAATAATAATTATATATATATATATATTTTTAAATATGGGTGGAAAAAATGCAATAACGACTCTGGCTGCAAAAGGGGTGAGAAGGGTCTGGATGCCCAAGGGGCAGGAAGGATCTGTGGTCATTTGACCTCTCTGATTGGCTGTCCCAGTGGTCACATGATAGGGAGAATGTCTCACCGTTTACCAATCGTTGGTGGGGATCGGGAGCTGTATATGACAGCTCGGTCTCTGTGCGCAGTGAGCATGCACTGCATATATGTGTTACATGGGCAGCAACATGTTTACAATGAAAAGCTTATCTGATCTCTTAGTGATGGGGGGGAGGGGGGGGTACTCCAAGACTTATAGAATTGGGGCGTGGTAGTAGTACGGGGCACATTGTCTGATACAGACTATTAATGGCGTCTCCCTTTTCGCAATATTATGAACCAATGACTGGTGAACATAAAATAATTCCCGCAATTTAACCCGTTCCTCCCCCCTAGCCATGGGCGTCCGCAGGTAGGGGTAAGGGGGGCAAGTGCGCCCCCCCCCCCCTGGAATTAGGGATCGGATCACCCCATGACCCCTCTCTGTCACCCTCTCTCTCTCACCCCTCTGTCTTCCCCCCCTCTGTCTCTCTCTGTCACACTCCTCTCTGTCACCCCCTCTGTCTCTCTCTGTCACCCCCCCGCCACATGTATGCAGTTTCTGACAGTCTCTTGTGCAATGTCTGCAGTCTCTTGGGCCATGTATGCAGTCTCTGACAGTCTCTTGGGCCATGTCCGCAGTCTCTGACAGTCTCTTGTGCCATGTCTGCAGTCTCTGACAGTCTCTTGTGCCATGTCCGCAGTTTCTGACAGTCTCTTGTGCCATGTCCGCATTCTCTAACAGTCTCTTGTGCCATGTCTGCAGTCTCTGACAGTCTCTTGGGCCATGTCTGCAGTCTCTGACAGTCTCTTGTGCCATGTCCGCAGTCTCTAACAGTCTCTTGGGCCATGTCCGCAGTCTCTGACAGTCTCTTGTGCCATGTCCGCAGTCTCTGACAGTCTCTTGTGCCATGTCCGCAGTCTCTGACAGTCTCTTGTGCCATGTCCGCAGTCTCTGACAGTCTCTTGTGCCATGTCCGCAGTCTCTGACAGTCTCTTGGGCCATGTCTGCAGTTTCTGACAGTCTCTTGTGCCATGTCCGCAGTCTCTAACAGTCTCTTGTGCCATGTCCGCAGTCTCTGACAGTCTCTTGTGCCATGTCCGCATTCTCTAACAGTCTCTTGGGCCATGTCCGCAGTCTCTGACAGTCTCTTGTGCCATGTCCGCAGTCTCTGACAGTCTCTTGGGCCATGTCTGCAGTTTCTGACAGTCTCTTGTGCCATGTCCGCAGTCTCTAACAGTCTCTTGTGCCATGTCCGCAGTCTCTGACAGTCTCTTGTGCCATGTCCGCATTCTCTAACAGTCTCTTGGGCCATGTCCGCAGTCTCTGACAGTCTCTTGTGCCATGTCCGCAGTCTCTGACAGTCTTTTGTGCCATGTCCGCAGTCTCTAACAGTCTCTTGTGCCATGTCCGCAGTCTCTGACAGTCTCTTGTGCCATGTCCGCATTCTCTAACAGTCTCTTGTGCCATGTCCGCAGTCTCTGACAGTCTGTTGTGCCATGTCCGCAGTCTCTGACAGTCTCTTGGGCCATGTCCGCAGTCTCTAACAGTCTCTTGGGCCATGTCTGCAGTCTCTGACCATCACCTGTACTACGTCTGCAGTCTATGACAGTGATAATGTGATAATGACATTGTCGAAAGGGGTCAGAGCATGGGTGACCTTAAAATGATGCCCCCCCCCGAAAAAAGTTCTGCGGACGCCCATGTCCCCGGCTGATCTGAGCGCGGTCCGTGTCCTCGGCGGAGGATGTGATCGGAATTTCCGGCTTGGAAGGGCTTCAGATGCCACAAGCTGACAATCCGTTTCCCGATCGTTTGTCACTCTCCGGGGTCATTTGTCTGCCTGACATGCTAAGTAGGGAGCGCGATGCCATATTCAATTGGGCATGTGAGAGTGAGGTGTATAATCTTCCAGAACGTGCTTCCACCTCGCTGCCAGCCCCCGCCGCAGCCCCCGCCGCAGCCCGCCCCTCATCCATCTCCGCCGCAGCCCGCCCCTCATCCATCTCCGCCGCAGCCCGCCCCTCATCCATCTTTTAGGAGTTTTGTTTTTTGAAAGTCGTGCTTTGACTTATTTTCTTGGACTTTGGGGGGAAATCACATACCAGAGGAATAAAATGGAGGGAGAGAATCGCCCGCTGGGATTGATTACAAACCACTATATCATCAGAGCAGAGACAACCGCTCCGTGACCCTGCGCCGGGTTCTTATCCCTCGCTAATTCCTGGATTTTGATTGGCTGCTCAGGTGAACTGCACACATTTCTCAGTGACACCAAACACTGGACACTATTCCTCCCACTGATACCAATGATGGGGCACTATTCCTCCCACTGACACCAATGATGGGACACTATTCCTACCACTGACACCAATGATGGGGCACTATTCCTCCCACTGACACCAATGATGGGACACTATTCCTACCACTGACACCAATGATTGGACACTATTCCTCCCACTGACACCAATAATGGGGCACTATTCCTCCCACTGATACCAATGATGGGACACAATTCCTCCCACTGATACCAATGATGGGGCACTATTCCTCCCACTGATACCAATGATGGGGCACTATTTCTCCGCTGACACCAGTGATGGGGCACTATTCCTCCCACTGACACCAATGATGGGGCACTATTCCTCCCACTGATACCAATGATGGGGCACTATTCCTCCCACTGACACCAATGATGGGACACTATTCCTCCCTCTGACACCAATGATGGGGCACTATTCCTCCCACTGACACCAATGATGGGACACTATTCCTCCCTCTGACACCAATGATGGGACACTATTCCTCCCTCTGACACCAATGATGGGGCACGATTCCTCCCACTGACACCAATGATGGGGCAATATTCCTCCCACTGACACCAATGATGGGACACTATTCCTCCCTCTGACACCAATGATGGGGCACTATTCCTCCCACTGATACCAATGATGGGGCACTATTCCTCCCACTGACTCCAATGATGGGGCACTATTCCTCCCACTGATACCAATGATGGGGCACTATTCCTCCCACTGATACCAATGATGTAAGTGCCCTGATTACAGGAAAGCTCCAGCAGTGCCTACCAATCAGTGCCCAGCAGTGCCCACCATTTAGTGCCCAGCAGTGCCCACCAATCAGTGCCCATAAGTGATGCCAGTCAGTGCCTCCCATCAGTGCTGTCCATCAGTGCCCATCAGCGCCGCCCATCAGTGGCGCCTACCAGTGCCACCTATCAGTGCCCATCAGTGCGGCATATTAGTGCTTCTTCATCAGTGCCACCTAATCGGTGCACATAAGTGCCACCTCATCAGCTCACATCAGTGAAGGCGCTGAAAGCTAAAAAAAAATGGCCTGGGCAGGAAGGGGATGAAAGTGCCTGGTTTTGAAGTGGTTAAAACCATTTTTCATTTTCATTGTTGCACTTTAACCACTTGCCCACTGGACACTTAAACCCCCTTCTTAACCAGACCGATTTTCGGTGCTCTCACACTTTGAATGACAATAACTCAGTCATGCAACACTGTACCCATATGAAATGTTTGTCCTTTTTTTCGCACAACTAGAGCTTTCTTTTGGTGGTATTTAATCACCTCTGGGTTTTTTATTTTTTTGTGCTATAAAAGAAAAAAGACCGAAAATTCTGTAAAAAAAAAAAAAAAATGCATTTTTCTTTTGCAAATTAGTAATTTTTTCTTCATAAATTTTGGCCAAAGTTTATACCGTTACATATCTTTGGTAAATAAGTAACCCAAATCCGTGTATATTATTTGGTCTGTGTGAAAGTTATAGAGTCCACAAGCTATGGTGCCAATCTCTGATAATTGATCACACCTGAAGTACTGGTGGCCTATCTCATTTCTTGAGACTCTAAAAAGCCAGGAAAGTACAAATACCCCCCAAATGACCCCTTTTTGGAAAGTAGACTTTTAAAGGTATTTAGTAAGAGGCACGGTGGGTTTTCTTTTTTTTTTTTAAAGTGGTGGGACACCCTGAAAAAAAAAACTTTAAAAAAATGTTAATAACAATTTAACCACTTGCCGACCGGCGCACAACGATATACGTCGGCAGAATGGCACGGACAGGCAGGAGGGCGTATTTATAAGTCCCTACTTAATGCCTGTCGTGCCATCGGGAACGCGCCAGGAGCGGCGCGCTCCCGCGCGGTCGGGACCCCCGTGAGGCCGGTCGCGGGTCCCCCAGACTCGATCGTCGTAGGGATACCCGCGATCGTCTCACGGAGCGGCTGAACGGGGAGATGCCGAGATAAACAGCATCTCCCCGTTCTGCCTAGCAACTAGTGACGCCGATCTCTGCTCCCTGTGATTGGAGCAGAGATCAGAGTTCACTAGCTGACAGCCACGCCCCCCCCCCCCCACAGTAAGAAACACACCCCTAGGCATACTTAACCCCTACACTGCCCCCTTGTGGTTAACCCCTTCACTGCCAGTGTTATTTATACAGGAATCAGTGCATTTAAATAGCATTGATTGCTGTATAAATGACAATAGTCCCAAAAATGTGTCAAAAATGTCCGATGTGTCCGCCATAATGTCGCAGTCACAATAAAAATCGCTGATCGCCGCCATTACTAATAAAAAAAAAATTATTAATAAAAATGCTATAAAACTATCCCCTATCTTGTAAACGCTATAACTTCTGCGCAAACCGATCAATAATCGCTTATTGCGATTTTTTTTACCAAAAATATGTAGAAGAATACGTATCGGCCTAAACTGAGTAAAAAAATGTTTTTTTATATATTTTTTGGGGATATTTATTATAGCAAAAAGTAAAAAATAATGCGTTTTTTTTTTTTTTCAAAATTGTCGCTCTATTTTTGTTTATAGCGCAAAAAATAAAAACCGCAGAGGTGATCAAATACCACCAAAAGAAAGCTCTATTTGTGGGAAAAAAAGGACGCCAATTTTGTTTGGGAGCCACGTCGCACGACCGCGCAATTGTCAGTTAAAGCGGCGCAGTGCCGAATCGCAAAAAGGGGCCTGGTCCTTTGGCTGCAAATTGGTCCGGGGCTGAAAGTGGTTAAAATGAAAAAAAAAAAAAATTTTAACTTACCAAAAATGGCTGTTGCTAGGCAGATTGTCCTAATCTGCCTCTTCCAGCTCCGCGGTGATGTTCTCTCCTCTGCTCCGAGCGCCGTCTTCTAGTGAATGGGGTGCGGTGTGTTATGGGAACTGTGTCCCACAACACATCGCGTTCCCAATTCACAAATTCGACTCGCGCATGCGCAGTAGGCCGCGCGCCGACTCGCGAATGTGCAGTAGGAAACGGGCTGCCCGTTTCCCTTACTGAGGATGGCGGCGCTAGAACCGGATCGCCGAGGGACATCTCGGCCTCCACGACCGACACTGCGGGCGCCCTGGGAGGGTAAGGGTAAATTTTTTAGGTGAAACACCGCTTTAAGTTCACAATTCTTTGCAAAATCAAGATTTTTTTTCCCACAAAATTGTCATATTAGCAGGTTATCTCTCCCACAAAGCATATGCATACCACAAATTACACCCCAAAACACATTCTATTACTCCCCCTGAGTACGGCGATACCACATGTGTGAGACTTTTACACAACCTGGCCACATACAGAGGCCCAACATGCAGGGAGCGCCTTCAGGTGTTCTAGAAGCATAAATTACACACGTAATTTCTTGACTACCTCTTAGCCCCCGTACACACGGTCGGAAATTCAGACGGAAAATGTCCGATCGGACCATGTTGTCGGAAAATCCGCCCGTGTGTGGGCTCCATCGGACTTTTTCCGTCGGAGATCCTGCTCTCAAATTTTCAGACAACAAAATCCGATCGGACTTTTTCCGATCGTGTGCAGAGAATTCCGACGGACAAAGCGCCACGCATGTGCAGATCAAATTAGGAGACCAAAGCTATTGGCTACAAGCCTCTACGTAGTTCCGTTCTTCGCAATGAACGTCACCGCGTTCAGGATGATCGGATTTTCCGACCACTTTGTCCGACCGTGTGTATGCAACACCAGTTTCAGACAAAATCCAACGGATTTTGTGGTGGGAATTTCCGACCATGTTTTACGGGGGCAGGAGACGTCCCAAAAATGACCCCATTTTGGAAACAAAACACCCCAACGTATAATCTTTGAGGCATAATGAGTCTTTTGAACATGTCATTTTTTTTCTACAAGTTTTTGGAAAATGTGGAAAGAAAATGAAAACGCATTTTCTTTTACACAAAGTTGACCATTTATACAATATTTCTAACACAGCATGTACATACCAAAAAGTACACCCCAAAATAGATTCTCCTGCTCCTCCCGAGTATAACGATACCACCTGTGGGAGTCTTTTCCACAGCCTGGCCACATACAGAGGCCCAACATTCAGGGAGCACCATCAGGTGTTCTAGGGGCATAAATGTCAAATATAATTTGACTACCTATTACACTTTTGTCAGACACTGATGGGCACTGTAGTGGCATGGATGAGACATGGTTGGGTATGGCTGGGTTTTGCTAGGTTTTGCTGGGTATGGCTGGGTATTGCCGAGTATGGCTGGGTATTGCCAAGTATGGCTGAGCATGGCTGGGTATTGCTGAGTATGGAAGGGGTGGATGGCATGGCTGAGTATGGATGGCATGACTGGCATGGCTGAGTATGGATGGCATGGCTGAGTTTGGATGGATGGCTGAGTATGGATGGATGGCTGAGCATGGATGGATGAGGCTGCAATGGGCACAGAGCAGCGCTGTGGGCACTACAGATCCAGCCCACAGTGTTGCTGCTCCCGATCTCTCCCCTCTCTGCTTACACTGTACCGATTGGTACAGAGAGGGGAGAGAGGAACCGGACATGAAGCCGGTTTGTTTACAAGTGATCGCTCCGTCATTTGACGGAGCGATCACGTGGTAAATGACCTGGCGGTCGCGGATACCCCCGTGTGCGCGCCCCAGGGGGGTGTGGTTCTGGGAGGACGTCAATGTACGCCCTCCCAGAGTTATCAAGCCGCGCTGTAGCCATCATTCGGCTATAGCGTGGTTGATAACCGCTTCCCGACCGCCTCACGCCGATATACGTCGGCAGAATGGCACGGCTAGGCAAAACCACGTACAGGTACGTGGCCCTTTAAAAGCCTAGCCGTGGGTCGCGCGCGTGCCGCTGGTGTCCCGCGATCGGGTCACCGAGCTGAAGAACGGGGAGAGGTCTGTGTAAACAAACCTCTCCCCGCGCTTCCTACTCTGCCTGTCATTGATCGGCTGTTCCCTGTCATCGGGAAAGCCGATCAATGACGTCAGACGTCAGCCCCGCCACTAATGTAAAAAAAAAACACACACGTCACAGCCCATAACCCCTCCCCTCCCCCTAGTGGTTAACTCTTTCACTGCCAGTGTCATTTACACAGGAATAAATGCATTTAAATAGCACTGATTGCTGTATAAATGACAATGGTCCCAAAATGTGTCAAAAATGTCCGATGTGTCCGCCATATGTCGCAGTCACAATAAAAATCGCTGATCGCCGCCATTACTAGTAAAAAAAAAATATTAATAAAAATGCTATAAATCTATCCCCTATTTTGTAAACGCTATAACTTTTGCGCAAACCAATCAATAATCGCTAATTGCGATTTTTTTTTACCAAAAATATGTAGAAGAATACGTATCGGCCTAAACTGAGGGAAAAAAAAAAATTTTTTATATATTTTTTGGGGATATTTATTATAGCAAAAAGTAAAAAAATATTGAATTTTTTTCAAAATTGTCGCTCTATTTTTGTTTACAGCGCAAAAAATAAAAACCGCAGGGGCGATCAAATAGCACCAAAAGAAAGCTCTATTTGTGGGGAAAAAAAGGATGCCAGTTTTGTTTGTGAGCCACGTCGCACGACCGCGCAATTGTCAGTTAAAGCGACGCGGTGCCGAATCGCAAAAAGGGGGCCTGGTCCTTTGGCTGCCAATTGGTCCGGGGCTGAAGTGGTTAAGTGGTTGAGCATCATTAAAATCACTTATCATGAAAAAACGATAGTTATAAAAAAAAAAAATGTTATCGATACATTTGTCCCCCCAGGGCAGTACCCGGACCTTCAGTAAGCCTTCAGAATGGGCACTTTTTGATTTTTCCTGTTCGGCTCCCATTGACTTCAATGGGGCTCTTGGTTCGGGTCAGAACTCTCCCCCTGCTGCAAGGGTGTTCTGCCCATCCCTGGTCTTCACCACGTCTAACTGCCATGTGATTGGCCGATGAGCAATTTGTGTTCCCAAGCAACTGAACAGGTGTACCTAATAAAGTGTCCGGTCAGCGCATGTCGCCCTCCGCGCATGACAAGGGGGGGGGGAACCATCCCCTTCATACATCCAGGCGGAGGATTCGTGTAAGCGATTCATTTATCACGGCTCGCCACGGACGTCTAGAATAGCAAAACGTTGCAGAGTTTTGATTGGCCTGAAAAATGACTTGGAAGAAGAAAGGCTTCTCGCCAAAAAAATAAATAGAAGACGAGAGAAGCGGCGGGAGGAAAAGGGAAACAGAACGCGGATTTCTGGTGGAAAAAAAACGCCATCAAATCAGCCGCCCACATGGACTTATAAATACGCAGACCCGCCGAGGCGCTGACCGATGGGCTTTTTTGTTTTGTTGTTTTAGCGGTTTTAGACACAAAAAAAAAATTGATAAATGAGGAATTCTGGTCGTTTTTTTTTTTTTTTTTAAGGTTTAAATATGAAAAAGATCGGCCTGATATAAATCTCAGAACAATTTCTATGTTTGATATATAAATGGATTTGTACGCGGCGGCACGCACGGAGGCGAGAAACCGACTTTTCATTTCCCGGAAAGTTTAGGAAAAAATTGCAGGGATTTTGGTGACGTTTCTGTTTTGGTGAGTTGCATTGGAGGTAATAAGGAAGGTTAACCGCTTCACCCCCCGGAAGAATTTACCCCCTTCCTGACCAGAGCACTGCGACGATTTAACCACTTCAGCCCCGGACCAATTGGCAGCCAAAGGACCAGGCCCCTTTTTGCGATTCGGCACTGCGTCGCTTTAACTGACAATTGCGCGGTCGTGCGACGTGGCTCCCAAACAAAATTGGCGTCCTTTTTTTTCCCACAAATAGAGCTTTCTTTTGGTGGTATTTGATCGCCCCTGCGGTTTTTATTTTTTGCGCTATAAACAAAAATAGAGCGACAATTTTGAAAAAATTGCAATATTTTTTTGCTTTTTGCTATAATAAATATCCCCAAAAAATATATAAAAAAAAAACATTTTTTTTCCTCAGTTTAGGCCATACGTATTCTTCTACATATTTTTGGTAAAAAAAAAATCGCAATTAGCGATTATTGATTGGTTTGCGCAAAAGTTATAGCGTTTACAAAATAGGGGATAGTTTTATAGCATTTTTATCAATATTTTTTTTTTTTACTAGTAATGGCGGCGAACAGCGATTTTTATTGTGACTGCGACATTATGGCGGACACATCGGACATTTTTGACACATTTTTGGGACCTTTGTCATTTATACAGCAATCAATGCTATTTAAATGCATTGATTCCTGTATAAATGACAGTTGTAGTGAAAGAGTTAACCACTAGGGGGCGGGGGGGAGTCAGTGTGACGTGTTGCGTTTTTTTACATTAGGGGGGCGTGGCTGACGTCTGACATCATTGATCGGCTTTCCGATGACCGGGAACAGCCGATCAATGACAGGCAGTGTAGGAAGCGTGGGGAGAGGTTTGTTTACACATACCTCTCCCCGTTCTTCAGCTCTGTGACCCGATCGCGGGACACCAGCGGCGATCGGGTCCGCTGGTCCCGCGGCCTGGGTCACTGAGCTCCCGGCCGGGTTGCGAGCGCGCCGCTGGCGGCGCGCGCGCGACCCACGGGCAGGCAATTAAAGGGCCACGTACCCGTACGTGATTTTGCCTGCCCGTGCCATTCTGCCGCAGTATACCTGCGTGAGGCGGTCGGGAAGCGGTTAAGTGACAATTGCGCGGTCGTGCGACGTTGTACCCAAACAAAAGTGACGTCCTTTTTTTTCCCCACAAATAGAGCTTTCTTTTGGTGGTATTTGATCACGTCTGTTTTTTGCGCTATAAACAAAAAAAGAGCGACAATTTTGAAAAAAAAAAAGCAATATTTTTAACTTTTTGCTATATTAAATATCCCCTAAAAAATTTATAAAAAA
The DNA here is from genome assembly GCA_028564925.1 of Lithobates sylvaticus. Taxonomy (NCBI): domain Eukaryota; kingdom Metazoa; phylum Chordata; class Amphibia; order Anura; family Ranidae; genus Lithobates; species Lithobates sylvaticus. Next base: position 43,374,533 of record CM053038.1, on the reverse strand, counting down.
AAAAACAAATTTTTTTCCTCAGTTTAGGCCGATATGTATCCTTATGCAAATTTTTGGTAAAAAAAAAAAAAAAAGAAAATTGCAATTGCAATATTGATTGGTTTGCACAAAAGTTATTGCTTCTACAAAATAGGGGATAGATTTATGGCATTTTTATTATAATTTTTTTTTGTAGTATTGGCGGCGATCTGCGATTTTTATTGTGACCACGACATTATGGCGGACACATCAGACACTTTTGTCATTATTTTGGGACCATTGTCATTTATACAGCAAATCAGTGCTATAAAAATGCACTGATTACTGTGTAAATGACACTGGCATTGACGGGGTTTACCACTAGGGTTAAGTGTTCCTAGAGGCGTGTTTCTTACTGTGGGGGGGGGCGTGGCTGTCAGCTAGTGAATGCTGATCTCTGCTATAAAAATGCACTGATTACTGTGTAAATGACACTGGGAGGGAAGGGGCTTAACCACTAGGGGGCGAAAAAAGGGGTTAAGTGTGTCCTAGGGAGTGATTCTAACACTGGGAGGGGGGTGGGCTACCACTGACATGACAGCGATCACTGCTCCTGATCACAGGGAGCAGTGGATCTCTGTCATATCACAGGGGAAATGCCTTGTTTAGATAGGAATCTCCCCGTTCTGCCTCTCCGTGACACAATCACGGGACACCGGTGGACATCGAGTCCGTGGGTCCCGCAGTCACGGAGCACGTGGCGAGTCCGCGCCCACAATGCCGCTTCTTAAAGGGGACCCATTTGCTCAGCCGTGCTATTGTGCCGACGTATATCGGTGTGCACTGGTCGGCAAGCGGTTGCCTGTGGAAGAGTCTGATTGCTCACCACTGCTATATCTGGTTTGTGTGCACTTCGCCTTCAACACTTGTGTTTATATATATATATATATATATATATATATATATATATATATATATATATGTATAATACAAAATATATTATATAAAATAATAATTTAATAATATCATATGAAATAAAATACAGAATATTATATAAATATAGATTAAATATTATAGAAAAATTTAATATACTGTGTATATATATATAAAGAAAAAATAAACCTGCCAAAAATATATAATGTTTGGGGGGTTCTAAGTAGACATGTGCACAACAAAAAAACTTTTTTTTTCGTTTTTTGTTTCGTTTTTTTCGTTTTTGAAAAAAATTAGTTTTTTTTCGTTTCGTTTTTTTCGTTTCCGTTGATTCGTAACGATTCGTACATTCGTAAGTCGTCGGTGTTCGGATTCGTAACGATTCGTACATTCGTTATTTTTTCGTTGATTCGTTTTTTCGTTAGTTTAATTTTCGGACGCATTCGTATTTATTCGTACATTCGTAACATTCGTAGATTCGTAATCGGAGCATAATTCATAATTTTATGTAATGTGTATGCTATTATTAAATTTTAATAATTTACGAATCGAAAAAAAAAGTTACGAATCGAAAAAAAAAGTTACGAATGTACGAATTTTTTTGTTCAATAGAGACACAGAAAACTACAAATCGAAAAAAAAAAAAAAAAAAAAAGTTACGAATCGAAAAAAAAAGTTACGAATCGAAAAAAAAAGTTACGAATGTACGAATTTTTTTGTTCAATCCATTCGAAGCACGTTTAGCAGCACCATTGTAAGGGACACGGAAAATTACCAATTAAAAAAAAATTAATTACGAATGTATGAATTTTTTCGTTCGTTTTCGTTTTTCGGATTTTCTTCATTAGTTCATTCGTTGTTTCTAATTATTTTTTTTCAGATTTTCGTTGTTTTTCGGATTCGTTCGATTCGAATGATTCGTTAATCGGATTCGTACGATTCGAATGATTCGTTATTCGGATTCGTACAATTCGAACGATTCGTTCATTCGTACGAAAACGAACGAACGAAAATAACGGAAAAAAACAAAAAACGAAAAAAAAAACGAAACAAATTGCACATGTCTAGTTCTAAGCAGTGGCGGCCCGTCCATTAGGGCGCCCGAGCACCCCCCCCCTCTATCCATGGCCACCACCTCCTATTCATGCGTTATCCATTCCCGCCGCCTCCCCCTATTCATGCGTCCGGCCCCTTTCAGGGCACCGGGTGCCTGAACTACAACAGTGGGGGGTGTTTTTTTGAAGCCCCTGATTAGAGCCATAGGCCCTAATAGGCTTTAAAATAGGGTGGGCTCGTGGCGCAGAACATTGCGCCATTAGCCAACCCAGGTGTTACAACAGCGAATCAATATTCGCTGTTGCAACACTGATCCTCCTCCTGGCCAATCGGTCTGATACCCGTCACCCAGTTGACTGAAAGGACAGGCTATCCTATTGGATTTCTAGGAGGAGGCGAGGAGACGCACGGCGTAAGCGAGGAGAAGCCACAGGAGCCGCTACCTGATGCCCGCTGCAGCCTGATGTCCGCCGATCCTCGCTGCTCCTTGATGTCCGCTGCTAACGATCCCCACCGCTGCCCGATGTCTGCTGCCTAGATGGGGTAAGTGTACTGACCGGCAGACAGCAGCGAGCGGGGGTGGGGGGCTTTGAGGTGCCATGGGGGGGTGGTTGTTTGCCCCCCCAGCAAAAAAAACACGAGCCGCCACTGGTTAAGTAATTTTCTAGCACAAAACGTGGATTTTTACATGAATGTGAATTGGCCTGGGCAGCAGATGGTTAAAGCCCAACCACGGCTCCCTCCATAGATACAGTGGAGGAGTGAGCGTAGCCACCAAGTGTGTTATTCACAGAATATCAGCAGGTGAACTTAAAGGAAAAGCAGATCTAACTTTTAGAAAGCACAAAGTCAGGACAACGCATCGCGGAGTGAGAACGGCCCCCGTGTTCCCCTTTTGGATTCCACTTCCCGGAGTTCTCCTTTAATAAAAAATTTAAAGCGAGAGAGAGAGAGAGAGAGAGAGAGAGAGAGAGAGAGAGAATGACTTTCCAGCGAGAAACGTCGTGCAATAAATCCGCCCACAGGTTGGCCACGTAATTTTATTAAGTTTAAGTTCAGTGAGAGTGCAGAGCGGAACGAGGGTCTCCCGGCCTCTCCGAGGACCCTCTGATTTGTGGTTGCCATAAAAGGGCCCCCATACGGCTCCCTCAGATGTGTTTTGGATCGAAAATAGGATTAATGTGCTAAAGTGTGATTAGAATTGTTAAACACAATTAATTGGAGCAGACTCGTATCGCCAGGGGAGCAGCTGCGGCGGACTGGACGCCCTCCAGTTCACCAGTCTGTGCGGGAGCTGGGGTAAAGAGGGGGGGGGACGGGGGGGCGCTGGCCGCGTCCAGGGCTTAGCTTGTCTCGGGGCTTCGGCGCTCGCTGTTGCTTCATAGCCGGCGTGTCTCAGAGCAGATTAAACACAGCTGAGAATGTTGCTCCAGGTCTGCAGCAAAGCATCCTGGGGGAATAGACAGGAACCGCCGGCCCAGACGTTGCCTTTTCTCGCTGGTGCTGGATGAAGACTGCCATGCACCGAAGGAGCGCGCATAAAGGGCCCGGATGGGAGCCGCCACCGCCGCCGCCGCCGTTTTGGGTTTGCTTTAAAAAAATGATCTACTAAAAGCGCGGGCTTTAGTCGAGGCGCGGGTACAATGACAGATGGGAATTGCTGAAGGAGGAGAATACAGGACCTCTTTATAGCACTTGTCACCGGGGGGCCGTGTGACCGATCCGGAAGAGCAGCGCGATTCTGGCTACAATGAGAATCGCGATTTTTTTTACTTAGAAGATAGATCATGATTCTCGCGGCGTAACATCATCTGTCACATTAAAACAAAAAAAAATTGGGCTAGCTTTACTGTTTTTCGTTTTTTTTTTAATGAAGTGTATTTTTTCCCAAAAAAATTGCGTTTGAAAGACCGCTGGGCAAATACAGTGCGGCATAAAATATTGCAGCGATTGCAATTTTATTCCCTAGGGTCTCTGCTAAAATATATATAATGATTGGGGGTTCCAAGTAATTTTCTAGAAAAAAAAATATTGATTTTAACTTAAGAAACAAGTGTCAGAAAAAGATTAAAACTTCCTGCATTTACAGTTGTTAAAAACTTGGCAGACTGCCTGGATTTTTTCATTACACACAGAAGTTTATCCCTTTTGATCTAAGAAGGAAGTGTTGGTTACAATGTTTCATGTTAAAAACTTAGCAGACTGCCTGGATTTTTTCATTACACACTGAAGTTTATCCCTTTGATCTAAGAAGGAAGCGTTAGTTACAATCAGACTGCCTGGATTTTTTCTTTACACACAGAAGTTTATCCCTTTTGATCTAAGATGGAAGTGTTAGTTACAATGTTTCATGTTTAAAAACTTGGCAGACTGCCTGGATTTTTTCTTTACACACAGAAGTTTATTCCTTTTGATCTAAGAAGGAAGCGTTAGTTACAATGTTTCATGTTAAAAACTTGGCAGACTGCCTGGATTTTTTCATTACACACTGAAGTTTATCCTTTTGATCTAAGAAGGAAGCATTAGTTACAATGTTTCATATTAAAAACTTGGCAGACTGCCCAGATTTTTTCTTTACACACAGAAGTGTATCCCTTTTGATCTAAGAAGGAAGCGTTAGTTACAATGTTTTATATTAAAAACTTGGAAGACTGCTTGGATTTTTTCATTACACACAGAAGTTTATCCCTTTTGATCTAAGAAGGAAGCGTTAGTTACAATGATTCATGTTAAAAACTTGGCAGACTGCCTGGATTTTTTCTTTACACACAGAAGTTTATCCCTTTTGATCTAAGAAGGAAGTGTTAGTTACAATGTTTCATGTTAAAAACTTGGCAGACTGCCTGGATTATTTCATTACACACAGAAGTTTATCCCTTTTGAACTAAGAAGGAAGCGTTAGTTACAATGTTTTATATTAAAAACTTGGAAGACTGCTTGGATTTTTTCATTACACACAGAAGTTTATCCCTTTTGATCTAAGAAGGAAGCGTTAGTTACAATGATTCATGTTAAAAACTTGGCAGACTGCCTGGATTTTTTCTTTACACATAGAAGTTTATCCCTTTTGATCTAAGATGGAAGTGTTAGTTACAATGTTTCATGTTAAAAACTTGGCAGACTGCCTGGATTTTTTCTTTACACACAGAAGTGTATCCCTTTTCCCTTTTGATCTAAGAAGGAAGCATTAGTTACAATATTTCCTGTTAAAAACTTGGCAGACTGCCTGTATTTTTTCATTACACACTGAAGTTTATCCCTTTGATCTAAGAAGGAAGCGTTAGTTACAATGTTTCATGTTAAAAACTTGGCAGACTGCCTGGATTTTTTTTTACACACAGAAGTGTATCCCTTTTGATCTAAGAAGGAAGCATTAGTTACAATATTTCCTGTTAAAAACTTGGCAGACTGCCTGGATTTTTTCATTACACACTGAAGTTTATCCCTTTGATCTAAGAAGGAAGCGTTAGTTACAATGTTTCATGTTAAAAACTTGGCAGACTGCCTGGATTTTTTCATTACACACAGAAGTTTATCCCTTTGATCTAAGAAGAAGCATTACTTACAATATTTCCTGTTAAAAACTTGGCAGACTGCCTGGATTTTTTCATTACACACAGAAGTTTATCCCTTTTGATCTAAGAAGGAAGTGTTAGTTACAATGTTTCATGTTAAAAACTTGGCAGACTGCCCGGATTTTTTCTTTTGACAGCTGAGTGAGCAGATAAGTCTCTCCACTTGTTATGTGAAAGAATCGGCAAACTCTGCAATAGAGATCGTCAGGGGGGTTGAATCGAGATCACAAGTTTTTTTTTAACGATTAATTGTGCAGCTCTACGATCCGGCACTTGCCGGCCTCACTACGGGGCAGCCGCAGCTCCTTGTGCCAAAGTCAAATTGGCAAAGTGTCTATGTGCCGCTAGGAAACTCTGACTTCTCACAGATCAGTTAAAGTGGTTGTAAACCTCGGACATGAAATCTGAACAAAGCATATCCCTCTATAAAAGGGGTATGCAAACTTGGCACTCCAGCTGGGGTGAAGCTACAAATCCCATCATGCCTCTGCCTCTAGGAGTCATGCCTGGGATGGTCAAGGTCTTGCAATGTCTCATGGGACTTGTAGTTTCACCACAGCTGGAGGGCCGAGGTTGCCTATCCCTTCCCTATAAGTGTGTACTCGTCTCAGTCCAGAGCACTAAGTGTCATTTCTGTCTGCTGCCTCCTTCCTCTGCTATCAGCATTAGTCACTTCTGACAAGTTTTCCTGACACCAAGAGATAAAAAGGTGACAGCCTGTGATTGACAGCCTAAGCTCTGTTCCTGTGTGAAAAGGGGGGTGTGCCCCTTCCCTCCAATCAGCTCTCAGAGCTCTCCTCACCAAGCTCTGCAGAGTGTAACTTTAGCTCCGCCCCCTGTTTTCTGACAGCTCAGGCAATCTAATACCTCCCAACTGTCCCTGATTTGGAGGGACTGTCCCTGATTTGGAGAATGTCCCTGATTTGGAGGAATGTCCCTCTGTCCCTGATTTGGAGAATGTCCCTGATTTGGAGGGACTGTCCCTGATTTGGAGGGACTGTCCCTGATTTGGAGGAATGTCCCTGATTTGGAGGGTCTGTCCCTGATTTGGAGAATGTCCCTGATTTGGAGGGACTGTCCCTCTGTCCCTCTTTCCTCCTAATTTGTCACTCATTTTGGTCTGATCCATATAATTGTATATAAAATGCACTTTTTATCTTTCAAAAAGTGTCTCCCAGTGCTAAACCTTTCATCTGATCTCAAAATTGCTGCATTTATACATTTTAAAAGCCAATATAAAGGAATAGTAGTGGTTAAAAAAAAGCCCTTGTGGATTTAATTAACCTTTTTTTTTTTTTGGTTAATTCTCCTTTAAGGGGGTGTGGCAGGGGGCGTGTCCTATGCCTACATACGTTTGTTAGTAGGTGTCCCTCATTCCCATCTCAAAATGTTGGGAGGAATGGGTGCGCCCCTTCCCTCCAATCAGCTCTCAGAGCTCTCTTCACCAAGCTTTGCAGAGTGTAACTTCAGCTCTCTGCCCCCTGTTTTCTGACAGCTCAGATAATCTGTATAAATTCTGCACTTTAACCACTTCCCGACCAGCCGCCTTCATTATACTGCGGCAGGTCGGCTCTTTCTTGCGAATCGCCGTAGCTGTACATCGGCTGCTTTAGGAGCCATAGCAGGCGCACGTGTGCCTGCTGCACGGGCAGGGGGGGGACCGTAATACGCGTGGGCCAGTGGCTGCGATGTCCGCCGGCCACACGCGATCACAGGGAATGAGAGCCAGAATGAGGATCTGTCAATATGAACAGACGGATCCCCGTTCTGTCAGGGGAGGAGAGAGAGATCTGCTGTTCGCAGTGCTCAGGAACAGTGATATGTCTTCTCCAGTCAGTCCCCTCCCCCCCACAGTTAGAAACACCTCCCCAGGGAACACATTTAACCCCTTGATCGCCCCCTAGTGTTAACCCCTTCCCTGCCAGTGACATTTATACAGTAATCAGTAGCTATTTTTAGCTCTGATCGATGTATAAATGTTACTGGTCCCAAAAAAGTGTCAAAACTGTCCGATGTATCCGCCGCAATGTCACAGTCTTGCTAAAAATCACAGCTCGCCGCCATTACTAGTAAAAAAAATGATAATAATAAAAATGCCATAAATCTATCGTATAGTTTGTAGACGCTATAATTTTTGCACAAACCAATCAATATACACTTATTGCGATTAATTTTTTTTTTTTATACATATCGGCCTAAACTGATTTTTTTTTTTTACTTTTTTTTTCTTTTGGATATTTTATTATAGCATAAATATTTATTTTTTTTCAAAATTGTCGGTCCTTTTTTTGTTTATAGCGCAAAAAAATAAACTCCGCAGAGATGATCAAATACCACCAAAAGAAAGCTCTATTTGTGGGGAAAAAAGGACGACAATTTTGTTTGGGTACAACGTCGCACAACCGCGCAATTGTCAGTTTCCATTTATTTCTATGGGTGTAAAAACGCGCCAAAAATGTGAAAATCTGCCCCATTTGAGCTGCTCAAATGGGGCAGATTTTCTAATTTTTGGCGCGTTTTTACACCCATAGAAATAAATGGAAACGTGCGATCTGCTCAAATGCAAAAATGAAAAATAAAAAAAATAGTAATAGTGAATGAATAAATGTAAATTATACACACAAATAACTATAAATCATCATAAAAAAATGAATAATGTGTAATAATAAATAAATAATAATTAACACCCAACCTTAAAAAAAACATTTAAATAATAAACTATTATTATTATTAATAATACAAATAATAGTAATAACATTGAAAACCCTAACCCGAAAAAATATAATAATACGTTTTATTATTATTATTTATTAATAATAGTTTATTTAATATATTTTTTTAAGGTTAGGGGTTAATTTTTTATTTATTATAATAAATAATTGACCCCTAACCTTAAAAAAATAAAAACTAATAATAATAATAATAATAAACCCCCCCAAAAAATGTATAATAATAATAATACATTTGCTTTATTACTACTGTTATTATTATTGTTATTAATAATAATTATTATTACAATAATAATAGGTTTAGAACTTCTTTTTTGAGCTTCAGGAGTTTTCGCTTCAGGCAACTTGTAGTTTCCTATATTAAAAAAAATAAAAGATATAGAAATCCTCGGATCTTCTTTGCGATTCGGTCGGTGAATTGGTGTCATCACCTCATCCGGTGAGGAATTCTCATGGCTTAGCGGTCATTGATGAATTGCGGATCTAATCTTCTATTCGGCCATAAAGACTCGGCGCGCGCCGCCAGCGCGTCATATCTTCTATACGGCGAGATTTACGTTCGTCTCTCGGAGGAGAACGACTTCCTAACTCTAGCAGATAAGTCAGATCTCCACTTCCTGCCCCTGCAGATCTTGTTACTGTCTCGGCCTCTCCAGCAGATTAATGGGGTGTTCTCCATCCCGGCGTATGACTAATCCAGCTAAACGCTGCGCCGCCAATGCGGGTCACCGGAGAACCAAGAAATTCTCACTGATGGATGACGATTGGCCGCATGGCAGGAATCCTGTGCGGAAAGACAAGACAATGAACCAGGAATACCGTCTCCTTCTGTCTTCTCTCAGATGTGGAACAAGAAGAAGGAAATGCGGGCAGCGGCCTAGGGCACACAAAACGCACGGGGCGCAAAATAAGAAATAAAGGGAAAGCAACAATCTAATTAAACTACTTGCCTACCGGACACTTTTACCTCCCTTCCTACCCAGGCCAATTTTCAGCTTTCAGCGCTGTTGTACTTTGAATGAGAATTGCGCGGTCATGTGACACTGTACACATATGACATTTTTATATATTTTTTTCACACAAATAGAGTTTTCTTTTGGTAATATTTAGTCACCACTGATGGGCAGCGCTGACATGCGGCCCTGACAGGTGGCACTGATGGGCATTGATGATGTGGCACTAGTGGGCACTGATGAGGCTGCACTGATAGGTGGAACTGAAGGGCTCTGATAGATGGCACTGATAGGCATTGATGAGGTGGCACTGATGAGGCTGCAGTTATACGCGGCACTGATGGGCACTTAGAGAAGGCACTGATGGGCACTGAAGAGGCAGCACTGGAGGGCACTGATGAGGCTGAACTGATAGGTGGCACTGATGGGCACTGATAGATGGCACGGGTAGGTGGCACTGATGGGCACTAATAGACGGCACTGAAGGGCTCTGATAGGTGGCACTGACAGGCATTGATGAGGTGGTACTAGTGGGCACTGATGAGGCTGTACTGATAGGTGGATCTGAAGGGCTCTGATAGATGGCACTGATGGGCAGCACTGACATGCGGCCCTGACAGGCGGCACTGATAGGCATTGATGAGGTTGCACTGATGAGGCTGCAGTTATAGACGGCACTGATGGGCACTGATAGAAGGCACTGAAGGGCTCTAAAAGGTGGCACTGACAGGCATTGATGAGGTGGCATGGGGGGCACTGATGAGGCTGCACTGATAGGCGGAACTGAAGGGCTCTGATAGATGGCACTGATGGGCATTGATGAGGTGGCACTGATGAGGCTGCAGTTATAGGCGGCACTGATGGGCACTTAGAGAAGGCATTGATGGGCACTGAAGAGGCAGCACTGGAGGGCACTGATGAGGCAGAACTGATAGGTGGCACTCATGGGCACTGATAGATGGCACTGATAGGTGGCACTCATGGGCACTAATAGACAGCACTGAAGGGCTCTAATAGGTGGCACTGACAGGCATTGATGAGGTGGTACTAGTGGGCACTGATGAGGCTGCGCTGATAGGCGGAACTGAAGGGCTCTGATAGATGGCACTGATGGGCAGCACTGACATGCGGCCCTGACAGGCGGCACTGATAGGCATTGATGAGGTGGCACTGATGAGGCTGCAGTTATAGACGGCACTGGTGGGCACTTAGAGAAGGCACTGATTGGCACTGAAGAAGCAGCACTGGAGGGCACTGATGAGGCTGAACTGATAGGTGGCACTCATGGGCACTGATAGATGGCACTGATAGGTGGGGGGAGAGCATACAGGGGGGACAGTGTGGGGGGAGAGCACACAGGTGGGACAGTGTGGGGGGAGAGCACACAGGGGGGGCAGAGTAGGGGGGAAGAGCAAAAAGGGGGGGACAGTGTGGGGGAAGAGCACACAGGGGGGACAGTGTGGGGGGAGAGCACACAGAGGGGACAGTGTGGGGGGAGAGCACATGGGGGGCAGTGTGGGGGGGTAGAGCACACAGGGGGGACAGTGTGGGGGGAGAGCACACGGGGGGCAGTGTGGGGGGGTAGAGCACACAGGGGGGACAGTGTGGGGGAAGAGCACACGGGGGGGGACAGTGTGGGGGGAGAGCACACGGGGGGGACAGTGTGGGAGGAGAGCACATGGGGGGGAACAGTGTGGGGGGAGAGCACACGGGGGGGACAGTATGGGAGGAGAGCACATGGGGGGGAACAGTGTGGGGGGAGAGCACACAGGGGGGCAGTGTGGGGGGAAGAGCACACAGGGGGGGCAGTGTGGGGGGAGAGCACACAGGTGGGACAGTGTGGGGGGAGAGCACACAGGGGGGGACAGTGTGGGGGGGAAGAGCACACAGGGGGGACAGTGTGGGGGGAGAGAGCACACAGGTGGGACAGTGTGGGGGGAGAGCACACAGGGGGGGACAGTGTGGGGGGGGGAAGAGCACACAGGGGGGACAGTGTGGGGGGAGAGCACACAGGGGGGGACAGTGTGGGGGGAGAGCATACAGGGGGGACAGTGTGGGGGGGGAAGAGCATACAGGGGGGGCAGTGTGGGGGAAGAGCACACAGGTGGGACAGTGTGGGGGGAGAGCACACAGGGGGGGCAGTGTGGGGGGAGAGCACACAGGTGGGACAGTGTGGGGGGAGGGGGGAGAGCACACTGAAGTGTGGCCCGGGCCCCATACATGCCCCCTCCCTCCGATGGCGACCCTCCAGTAAAAAAAAAAATTCACTCATCCCATGCCTGTAATAATACCACTAACGGCACGCTGCTCCCCGCCGGCCCCTTCTCTCTTCTCGTACGTCCTAGACCCCTAGGTGATACTTGCACTGTATTACATAGGAGTCTAGGACGAACGAGAAGAGAGGAGGGGCCGACGGGGAGCAGCGCGCCGTTAGTGGTATTATTACAGGCATCGGGTGAGTGAAGCACCTGCGATAACACCCCTAACTGCACGCTGCTCCCTGCCGGTGTACTATCATTAGCCGTCCCCCATCACGAAGTGTCCGCTGTGTACTGCGCATGCACAGTACACAGGACACCCATATTCCGAAAATTGCCGAGGATGAACGGCGCCTGCGCCGTGAGTCCACTTTCAAGCCCCACCATCCAAGTGGACATAGAGTTATAATATAAAAGAGCCGAGCGCAGCCCTATCCCTATGTCCGCTTGGATGGTGGGGGCTTCACCTCGACTCACGGCGCAGGCGCTGTTCATCTTCCGACAATTTCCGAAAATCTTCATGCTCCGTACTGCGCATGCGCAGTACACTTCGGACACCTGGTGACAGCCGGACACTTCGTGACAGAACACCGGCCCTCCCTGCCAGCCCCTCCTTCCCTCCCGTCCATCATGGACTGGAGGGAAGGAGGGGCCAGCGGGGAGCAGTGCGCCGCTAGCGGAATTATTACAGCCGCTTTAAGGGGCCTCTCGTTGGGCCGGGCACGGGCTCATAATGGCTCCGGGCCCTCGGGCGGCGACCGAATCACTGATCGGTCAGTCCGCCCTTGGTAGGGACAGAGAATCAAAAGTGCTGTGTTAAGCATGTCTTATTTCAATGTCTGCAGACAATTTACTCCTGACAATGAGCATTCTTTGCAGACAGAAAAGGGCAAAATGGGAAAAATGATCACTGATAGAACACAGTACAGCAATAAGCTGAAAACGATGTGGATTGCTGTAAATTGTTGGTAATGTTGCAAGTCAAGCAGACAGAATCCCCCCTGACAATCACCATTGATGGAGACAGAAGAGGGCAATGTGGGAAGATATATGTCCATACACTCTGATTATAGAATATTGGGGGGTTTTGCTGCTTTTGTTCCATAAAGTTGGAATTTCGGTTACATTCCGGACAGCCACCTGCTGCTCAGGAGAACTTTTTCCAGGAGACTTTGGAATGAGACAGGAAAAGCGCCGCAGAGCCGTGTCTGTCACAGGCTTGGAAAGTCAGATCCCCCCCCCCCCCCCCCCAAAGGCCACAGAGGGACACTTAGATTTTTATTAAAAAGAGACACTTTCTCAGATTGACGGAGCCGGGCTTAGCCTGGACCACAACAGGCCTTTCCTGGACGGCGTCAAAGTAGGGAAAAAAACGAAGGCAAAGCTACAATCGATCGTTAAACCCAGAAAACTGCGACATGTTCTTCTACCGTAAAAAAAACAGCCAATGAAAAATGACATTTCAAGAACAGTGGAAAGGATTTTGTAATTTTTATTATATGTTTTAAGTCTTAAAGTTTTGTCTAAATGTTACCAAAAAAATATAAAATTACATCTATGTGGAGAGGGAGAGGGGGAGGGAAAGAGAGAGGGAGGAGGAGAGAGGGGGCAGAGGGAGTGGGAGAGAGAGAGAGGGAGAGGAACAGAGGGAGAGAGATAGAGGGAGGGGGACAGAGGGAGAGGGGGACAGGAGGAGAGAGAGAGGGAGACATAGGGAGAGAGAGGGGGGACAGGGAGAGAGAGGGGGACAGAGGGAGAGAGAGAGGGAGGGGGACAAAGAGGGAGAGAGGGGAGGGGGACAGAGGGAGAGAGAGAGGGAGGGGGACAGAGGGAGAGAGAGAGGGAGGGGGACAGAGAGGAGAGAGAGAGAGGGAGGGGGGACCGAGGAGAGAGAGAGAGGGAGAGGGACCGAGGGAGAGAGAGAGGGAGGGGGACAGAGGAGAGAGAGAGGGGAGGGGGGCAGAGGGAGAGAGAGAGGGACGGGGACAGAGGGAGAGAGAGAGGGAGAGGGGGACCGAGGGAGAGAGAGAGGGGGGGGGGGCAGAGGGAGAGAGAGAGAGGGAGGGGGACAGAGAGGGAGAGAGAGGGGGACAGATGGAGAGAGAGAGGGAGGGGGACCGAGGGAGAGAGAGGGGGAGGGGGGACAGATGGAGAGAGAAAGGGAGGGGGACAGAGAGGGAGAGAGAGGGGGACAGATGGAGAGAGAGGGAGGGGGACAGAGAGGGAGAGAGGGGGCAGAGGGAGAGGGAGGGGCACAGAGGGAGAGAGAGGGAGGGGGGGACCGAGGGAGAGAGAGAGGAGGGTGACAGAGAGGGAGAGAGAGGGGGACAGATGGAGAGAGAGGGAGTGGGACAGAGGGGAGACAGGGGGGAGAGGGAGGGGCACAGAGGGAGAGAGAGAGGGAGGGGGGACACAGAGGGAGAGAGAGGGGGAGGATGGAGAGAGAGAGGGAGGGGGGGGGTGATGGAGAGAGAGAGAGGAGGGAGGGGGAGAGAGAGAGGGGGAGGGGGCAGAGGGAGAGAGAGAGGGAGGGGGACAGAGAGGGAGAGAGAGGGGACAGATGGAGAGAGAGAGGGAGGGGGACCGAGAGAGAGAGAGGGAGAGAGAGGGGGAGGGGGACCGAGGGAGAGAGAGAGGGAGGGGACAGAGAGGGAGAGAGAGGGGGACAGATGGAGAGAGAGGGAGGGGGACAGAGAGGGAGAGAGGGGGAGAGGGAGAGGGAGGGGGCACAGAGGGAGAGAGAGAGGGAGGGGGAGAGAGAGAGAGAGGGGACAGAGAGGGAGAGAGAGGGGGACAGAGGGAGAGAGAGAGAGGGAGGGGGACAGAGGGAGAGAGAGAGGGGGAGGGGGGCAGAGGGAGAGAGATAGGGGAGGGGGGCAGAGGGAGAGAGAGAGAGGGAGGGGGGGACAGAGAGGGGGACCGAGGGAGAGAGAGAGAGGGGGACAGAGGGAGAGATAGAGGGAGGGGGACAGAGAGGGAGAGAGAGGGGGACAGATGGAGAGAGAGAGAGAGGAGGGGGGCAGAGGGAGAGAGAGAGGGGGAGGGGGCAGAGGGAGAGAGAGAGGAAGGGGGACAGAGAGGGAGAGAGAGGGGGACAGATGGCGAGAGAGAGAGGGAGGGGGACCGAGGGAGAGAGAGAGAGGGAGGGGGGGACAGAGGGAGAGAGAGAGGGAGTGGGACAGAGAGGGAGAGAGAGAGGGACAGATGGAGAGAGAGGGAGGGGGACAGAGAGGGAGACAGGGGGGGCAGAGGGAGAGGGAGGGGCACAGAGGGATAGAGAGAGGGAGGGGGACATAGGGAGAGAGAGAGGGGGGAGGGGTACAGAGGGAGACAGAGAGGGAGGGGGGCAGAGAGGGGGGCAGATGGAGAGAGAGGGAGTGAACAGAGAGGGAGACAGGGGGGCAGAGGGAGGGGGGGGGACAGAGGGAGGAGAGAGAGAGAGGGGGACATAGGGAGAGAGAGAGAGAGAGGGAGGGGAACAGAGGGAGAGAGAGAGGGAGGGGGACAGAGAGGGAGAGAGAGGGGGACAGATGGAGAGACAGGGAGGGGGACAGAGGGAGAGAGAGAGAGGGAGGGGACATAGGGAGGAGAGAGAGAGAGGGGGAGGGGGACAGAGGGAGGGGGAGAGAGAGGGAGGGGGGGGGAGAGAGAGGGAGAGAGAGGGGGACAGATGGAGAGAGAGGGGGAGGGGACAGAGGGAGAGAGAGAGAGGGGAGGGGGACAGAGGGAGGGAGAGAGGGAGGGGGGGGGAGAGAGAGGGAGGGGGGCAGAGGGAGAGAGAGAGGGAGGGGACAGAGGGAGGGAGAGAGAGAGGGAGGGGGACAGAGGGAGGGGGTCAGTGGGAGAAAGAGAGGGAGAGGAACAGAGGGAGGGAGAGAGAGGGAGGGGGACAGAGGGAGGGAGAGAGGAGAGGGGGGACAGAGGGAGGGGGACAGAGGAAGAGAGAGAGGGGAAGAGATGAAGGGAGAGAGGGGGAATGGAAGAGGAGAGGGAGGGGGACAGAGGAAGGGAGAGAGGAGGGGGAGAGACAGAGAGAGGTGGGAACGGGGAAGGGGGAGAGAGAAAGCGGGAGGGGGAGAGAGGGAGGGGAGAGAGGGAGGGGAGAGGGAGAGGGGGGGGGAGAGGGGGAGGGTGGAGAGAGAGGAAGAGATGGGGGAGAGAGAGGGAGGGAGAGATGAAGGGGGAGATAGGGAGGGGAGAGAGAGAGGAAAAGAGAGGGAGGGGGAGGGAGAGAGAATGGGGGAGAGGAAGAGAACGAGGGGGAGAGAGAGAGAGAGGAGAAGAGAGAAGAGAGAGAAGGAGGGAGAGAGAGAAAGGAACATATATGACAGACTTCATGTGTACAGTAATATACTTGCAGCTCTGAGGTTCACTTGTCTTTCTAGTTGAATGATGATCATTATCATCCAACGCACTTCCTATGAGCCCAGACTGTCATGGACACATCCCCTGTGGAGTCATCATGTAGTTTGGGCTCACAGTACTCCTGCAATGAGCAGGGCTCACATCTTGTTACATGGGCATTGCGTAAAAGAGAAGTGTGGGGTTTGTTTGTTTTTCCCCCATCATACTTATCTAGGTGTATGCAGTAGCTCTCTCTCCGATGCTGCATCTGTCTCCTGGCACCTCTACACTGAGAATCGAGCCACCGAACACCGCCGATCGCTCAGTTCTGACAACTCCGTGAGCTGACAGATGTAGACTGCCAGTCACAGCTCTCTGCTCCCTCCTCGCTCATTGGAGCGCTGAGCTGTGAAGGGGCGGAGCGGCCGTCTCAGGTTCTCAGTAAAAAATAATAATTAATAATAATGTATTTACCCTTATCCCTTAATTAAAAATAAACACCCTAATACTAAATAAATTATTATTTATTAATAATAATAATAATAATGTATTTTCTTGTTCGAGTTTGGGAGTTTATTATTATTAAAATAACAATAATTTTAATAATAATAAACTCCCAATCTCGAACAAAAAAAATACATTATTAATAATAATAATTTATTTTGTGTTAGGGTTAGGGTGTTTATTTTTTTATTATTTTTTTTTTCTTTTTTAAGGAATAAGGGTAAATATTCGCCCTTATCCCTTAAAAAAAATAAACTCCCTAATCCTAACACAAAATAAATTATTATTATTATTATTATTATTATTATCGTTATTAATAATGTATTTTTTGTTAGAGTCTGGGTGTTTATTGCTATATTATTATTATTATTATTTATTTTTATTACTAATAATGTATTTAATATTTTTTAATGTTAATTATTATTTATTAAAGTATTATTACATATTATTCATTTATTTTACTTATTTATGATGATTTTTACTTATTTGTGTATTTATTTTACATCTATTTATTCATATATTATTACTATTTTATTTTTTAACTTTTTTTCATTTGAGCAGAAAGTCACACAGAAACGCGCGAATGGCGTGTTTTCCATTAATTTCTATGGGAATACAAACACGACAAAAACGCCCAAATCTGTCCGATTCGAGCGACAAAAAAAAGCTCCGGAACTTGTTTGAGCTTCTGGCGTTTTGCTTCAGGCGACTTGCGGTGGAGATGTGAACCGTCTCCATAGAGAATCATTTTATTTATTTTTTTCTCCTCCAGCGTTTTTGAGCTTCAAGCAGATAATCGCTCGGGTGTGAACGGGGTCTCAGTGCTCTGGACTGGGACAAGTACACACTATAGAGGGATAGGCTTTGTTCATAATTCATGTCTGAGGTTTACATTGCAGCACAGAGCTGGCGTTTGGCGTGATGACATCATTGGCAGCGCAATCAAGTTAATCTCCTTTGTTTGTATACATTTCCAGCACAATATTTCACAGGCCGATTTTTTTATTATTTTTTTAAATGCTATGAAGGAGCTTGGCAAAAGTTTTGATGCGCTAATCCTCGGTCCGCAGCGTGGAGGAAAATGTCAAGCAGATCGGCCGCATCCGAGCGTGATTAAAAAAAAAAAACGGGATAATGAACACCCTGACAGAAAGGAGCTTCAAAGGAGCCCTCTGCGCGCTCGCCGTGACGAAGTCCAGGCTTCGCCGCTTTTGACGGTTTTGTCAGCGAAGGCCGTAAGATCAAACATGCCTTCTATTTTAGAATATTTGATGATTCGTTAATACCTGACAAGCTATTGATAGCTAAATAAGCCGTCGCCAGCAACGCACAGGCCTACAGTTATAATTGGAATTGGAGATGGATGCCCCCTTATGGACAGGCCTGGTATTGGAGGCGGACCCAGAATAAATTCCGACATCCCGAGAAGCGTTTTCCAGGGACGCCTCTGCTGAGCTGGATTCTCTGAGGTTTCCCACACACAATGCTGTCAACAGAAAAGCCGTGCGCAGGTCTATAAAACCGAAATTTTACTTTTATGCCGCACCGCCAAAAATATGAAAAAACTCTGAAATGCCGCGTACACACAGTCGTAAATTCCCGTCGGAAAAAGCTCTGATGGAATTTCGCTCAAACTGTCTTGCCTACACGCGGTCACACAAATTCCGATGGTCAATAACCCTGCGACATACAACACGTTCAACAGCACTATTAAAGGGAAGTTTAATACTTCCAAGCATGCGTCGAATTGTTTCCGAGCATGCGGCTGAATTTTGCGTGTCGGAATTGCATACACGCGATCGGAAAATCCGATAGAAAGGTTTTCCGTCGGAAAAATTAAGAACAGGTTCTCAATCCAAAGTCCGTCGGAAATTCCGACAGAAAAAGACCGATGGGCATACACGCGGTCGGAAAATTCTATGAAAAGCTCCCATCGGACTGTTTCCATCGGAAATTCCGACCGTGTGTACGCCGCATTAGGGTTTCTTTACAAATGTGGTTGGGGGGGGGAATAAAAACATGCGGTTGAGTCAAAGGCAGCAGAAAGGGGTGGGACATTCTGAGGTCACAATGCCTTGCATAGTGCCGTGGAGTTTAGTACCGCCCACTGAACGTGACCCATTTACCTGCATTGCATATGGTTGTGGCACAGTGGTGCGGTTGGGGGGACACTTTCAGGACTGAGGGCTTTCAGAGGGTCTGGGGGCACTGTTGGAAGTTGAGGGACACTGCAGGCCATTATGGGAGGTTGGGGGGCACTGTGGGTACTAAGGACTCTTAGAAGGTCTCTGGGGACACCATGGAAGGTTGAGGGGTACTGTGGGCCAGTATAGTAGGTTGGGGGGCGTTGTGGGTGCTAAGGACTCTCAGAGGGTCTGGGAGCACTGTTGAAGGTTAAAGGGGTACTGTGAGCCAGTATGTGAGCTTGGGAGGCACTGCGGTGCTGAGGAATTTTAGAAGGTCTGGGAGCCCTGTGAAAGGTTGAATGGTACTGTGGGCCTGTATTGGAGGTTGGGGGGCACTGTGGGTGCTGAGGATTCTCAGTGGGTCTAGGGGCACTATGGGAGGTTGGAGGGGGGCACCGCAGGTGCTGAGAGCTCTCAGAGGGTCTGGAGGCACTATGGGAGGTTGGAGGGGGGCACTGCAGGTGCTGAGGGCTCTCAGAGGGTCTGGGGGCACTATGGGAGGTTGGAGGGGGAACTGCAGGTGCTGAGGGCTCTCAGAGGGTCTGGAGGCACGCTGTGGGAGGTTGAGGGACACTGCAGACCACTATGGGAGGTTGTGGGCACTTTGAGAGGTTGAGGGGCACTGTGGGTGCTGAAGACTCTCAGAGGGTCTGGGGGCACTATGGGAGGTTGGGGGCCCTGCAAGCACTGAGGGCTATTATAGGGTCTGGGGGCACTGTGGGGGTTAAGGGACACTGCAGACCACTATAGCAGGTTGAGGGCACTATCAGAGATCGAGGGGCACTGTGGGTGCTGAAAACTCTCAGAGGATCTGGGGGCACTATGGGAGGTTGGAAGAGGGGCACTGCAGGAGCTGAGGTCTATCAGAGGGCCTGGGGGCACTGTGGGAGGTTGAGGGACTCTGTACACTACTATGGGAGCTTGTGGGTACACAGAGAGGTTGGGGGGCACTGTGGGTGCTAAGGACTCTTAGAAGGTCTGGGGGCACCGTGGAAGGTTGAGGGGTACTGTGGGCCAGTATAGTAGGTTGGGGGGCACTGTGGGTGCTAAGGACTCTCAGAGGGTCTGGGGGCACTGTGAAAGGTTGAGGGGTACTGTGAGACATTATGTGAGCTTGGGAGGCACTGCGAGTGTTGAGGACTTTTAAAAGGTCTGGAAGCACTGTGGAGGGTTGAGGGGTACTGTGGGCCTGTATTGGCACTATTAGAGATTGAGGGGAACTATGGGTGCTGAAGACTCTCAGAGGGTCTAAGGGCACTATGGGCACTATGGGAGGTTGGGGGGGGCACTGCAGGGGCTTTCCAAGGGCCTGGGGGCACTGTGGGGGGTTGAGGGACACTACAGGCCAGTATGAGAGCTTGTGGGCACCATGAGATGTAGGGGGGCACTTTGGGTGCTGAGGACTCTCAGAGGGTTTAGAGACACTATGCGGAATGTTTAGGGGTACGGTGGGCCAGTATGGAATGTTGGGGGGCAATGTGGGTGCTGAGGGCTTTCAGAGGGTTTGGGGGCACTGTGGAAGGTCAAGCGGTACTGTGGGCCAATATGGAAGGTTGGGGGGGCACTATCAGAGATTGAGGGGCACTATGGGTGCTGAAGACTCTTTGGAGCTAAGGTCTTTCAAAGGGCCTGAGGGAACTGCGGGAGGTTGAGGGACACTGCCAGCCAGTAGGAGAGCTTGTGGGCACTATGAGTGGTAGGGGGGCACTGTGGGTGCTGAGGGCTCTCAGAGGGTTTGGGTGTCACTGTGAAAGGTTGAGGGGCACTATGGGTCAGTATGGAAGTTTGGTGGGCCCTGTGGTTGCTGGAAGGCATTGTCTGAGGTTACAAGATCTGCAGCTGACTGAGTACCCAAAGAGTCCACAGCCCAGCAGTGGGCAGTGGCCTGGTGGTTGAGAAGCACATCTCTGGAGCACCGTGGTATACGTTGGTCCTGTATACTTGAGTAACATAGACCTAAACGTCATTTAATTTTCTGAAAAACATATAAGGCAAGAAAACAGCAAGGCATGCTGGGACTTGTAGTTTTGCACCAGATACAGGTTGCCTAAGCTTGCTATTGCTATAGAAAGTCACAGCTACTTAAAGAGCCCTGAATAGCCCCCCTGCCCTCCACCCCCCCGCCGTTATGTTAAACCCTGACACGTATCCCATAAACTAAATCTGCGGATTAATTAGGATTATTAAGTGCTGGATTCCAGCGTTTAGCTGTTTGCTTCCATTATGCTTTAATAAGAGCAGCAAACAGTCATCTCTCCAGCCGGCAAGTCCCGAATTGTCTTAATGACTCCAAGTAATTAACCAAACGAGGAGGAAATTGTTTATCCCGCTATCTTTATCTGGAAGCGGCGGGGGGCTGATGTCTCAACACGCATAGCAAATGATGGGTTTGTGTATTGAGCTAATCCTCCGTCCAGCTGGAGGAGGTGATCCCTATGGAGGTTCTCCATTCCAAACCGAGATCCTTTTATTTAATCCATTAATTGTAATCAGTATGTAGAACAGATACAGGTGAACGGAATCTAGAAGTATGGCGGCATGCACTACCTGCGTTTAAAGTGTATGTACAGGCAGAAATTATTTCTTTTTAGCTTTGGTTGGGAAAGGCTATTGTGTGCTGCCTGTGCCTAGCTGGAGGGACCTCTCTTCACTTCCTGTCCTGTAGATATAACAGGAAGTAAAGGGGAATCTCTAGGAATCAAAGGGAATTCCCTTCCAAGGGTCCGTTTATGCTGTACCATTGCATTGCTCTACAAGGCATGTGCACATACTGTAGTCCTAATCAGGGCTTTTATCCCAGAAAATAGGTGCAGGAACTCAACCACGGCCCCCCCAAAACCAACCTCCAACCCCCCCACACACACACACACCCTCCAAACCGCATCAGTTAGTGGGTGTGGTCAAACAAATTGCACTAACAGTGGAAGGGTCTTAAAGGGGCATTAAATACCAGGAGTGCATTAAATACAGAGTTCAGGGGTGCGCTACGTGCAGAGGTTGGGGGTGAACTACATTCAGAGTTCAGGGGTGCACTACATACAGAGTGTGGAGTTCAGGGGTGCACTACACGCAGAGCGGAGAGTTCAGGGGTGCACTACACGCAGAGTGGAGAGTTCAGGGGCGCACTACACACAGAGCGCAGAGTTCAGGGGTGCTCTACATACAGAGTGTAGAGTTCAGGGGTGCTCTACATACAGAGTGTAGAGTTCAGGGGCACACTACATACAGAGTGTAGAGTTCAGGGGTGCTCTACATAAGGAGTGTAGAGTTCAGGGGTGCTCTACACACAGAGTGTACAGTTCAGGGGTGCACTACATATAGAGTGTAGAGTTTAGGGGTGCACTACATACAGAGTGTAGCATTCAGGGGTGCACTACACACAGAGTGCCAAATTCAGGGGTTCTCTAAATACAGAGTGTAGAGTTCAGCGGTGCTCTACACACAGAGCGTAGAGTTCATGGGTGCACTACATACAGAGTGTGGAGTTCAGGAGTGCACTACATGCAGAGTTCAAGGGTGCTCTACATACAGAGTGTAGAGTTCAGGGGTGCTCTACATACAGAGTGTAGAGTTCAGGGGTGCACTACACACAGAGTTCAGGGATGCACTACACACAGAGTGCAAAGTTCAGGGGTGCACTACACACAGAGTTCAGGGGTACACTACATGCAAAGTGCAGAGTTCAGGTGTGTACTACACATAGACTGCAGAGTTTAGGGGTGCACTACACATAGACTTCAGAGTTTAAGGGTGCACTACACATAGACTGCAAAGTTTAGGGGTGCACTACAGAGTTCAGGGGTGCACTACATACAGAGTGCAAAATTCAGGGGTGCACTACACACAGAGTGAAAAGTTCAGGGGCGCACTACACACAGAGTTCAGGGGTGCACTACACACTGAGTGCAAAGTTCAGGGGTGCACTACACATAGAGTGCAGAGTTCAGGGGTACACTACATGCAAAGTGCAGAGTTCAGGTGTGCACTACACATAGATTGCAGAGTTTAGGGGTGCACTACACATAGACTTCAGAGTTTAAGGGTGCACTACACATAGACTGCAAAGTTTAGGGGTGCACTACAGAGTTCAGGGGTGCACTACATACAGAGTGCAAAATTCAGGGGTGCACTACACACAGAGTGAAAAGTTCAGGGGCGCACTACACACAGAGTTCAGGGGTGCACTACACACTGAGTGCAAAGTTCAGGGGCGCACTACACATAGAGTGCAGAGTTCAGGGGTACACTACATGCAAAGTGCAGAGTTCAGGTGTGCACTACACATAGATTGCAGAGTTTAGGGGTGCACTACACATAGACTGCAAAGTTTAGGGGTGCACTACATAGTTCAGGGGTGCACTTCATACAGAGTGCAAAATTCAGGGGCGCACTACACACAGAGTTCAGGGGTACACTACATGCAAAGTGCAGAGTTCAGGCTTCTTCCACAGCTGCTTAACTCTGCACCCCCCCCCCTCATCCAAATCTCACTTTACCCCTCTATAGCACTGAACTCTGCATGCAACCCCCCCCCCCCCCCCCCCCCCCCCACTGCCCTCATCTGGACTTCTGTGTTTACAAGTGATTTTTAATCAATGGTTTTGCATATTATTATATATATTGTGGAGTATTCACAAACAAACAGCACTTGTCACTTTATTGGAAGGACCACACTTGGATTGATATATTTTATAGTATTTGTCATTTTTACATTTTTGGAATCACTGTTTATAAAATAGTTTTTTGCAAAGTATTGTACACAAGCATTACAGAGCACTGCCACGCCCACTACACAAACATTCAGATTTTCCCATATAGACCCTATCTAGGTCGGTGTCACAGTGGAGGCAGCAGCTCTTACCATAGTACACAGGCATAGCTCCCAACTGTCCCGGATTTCGAGGGACTGTCCCGGATTTCAAAGGACTGTCCCGGATTTTGAGGGATTTGGAGCAAAGCCCCTCATTTGAGTACAGTGTAGCATGACCGCGCAATTGTCATTCAAAGTGTGACAGCGCTGAAAGCTGAAAAATGGCCTGGGCAGGAAGTGCCCACTATTGAAGGGGTCAATAAACGTTGGCACTTTCACTGATTCAGCACCTTGGCGCTCTGTTTCTTCGTATGTAATCTGTGGGATACATTGTATTCTTATCTTCCCTGTGCTGGATCCATCGTTGGGGAACGTTTGTGATGCTCACAGAAATGATCTATTGCACAGACGGATACCTGAAATATCATCCTGAAAATAGAAACAATGTCATGAAAAAAATTAAAAATAAAAACTTTTTACAATTTTTATATAAAAAGTTATATTTATATATAATATAAATAATTTTTTAATCATAGAAGTAATATGTAAAAGTAAACATTTTATATATATAAAAAAAAAAATATATATATATATATTTTTTTTTTTAATTGTGTTAAAATGTTTATTGAGTATTACCAAGTAAAACATTACAGAAAACCATATATATATATATATATATATATATATATATATATATATATATATATATATATATATATATATATATATATATATATATATATATATATTTTATATATATATATATATAAAATCATTTTTTTACTCATAGCAGTAATATGTAAAAGTAAACATTTTATATATATATATATATATATATATATATATATATATATATATACATATATATACATATATACACATACACATATATATATATATATATATATAATAAATAAATAAATAAAAAAATATATAAATAAATATATAAATAAATAAAATATATATATATATATATGTATATATATATATTTTTTTTATTAAATGTCTATTGAGTATTACCAAGTAAAACATTACAGAAAACCATATATATATATATATATATATATATATATATATATATATATATATAAATGTTATATATATTATAAATCATTTTTTTTTTATCATAGAAGTAATATGTAAAAGTAAACATTTCATATAAATATATATATATATATATATATATATATATTTATTTATTTTTTTATTTTTATTAAATGTTTATTGAGTATTACCAAGTAAAACATTACAGAAAACCATATATATATATATATAAAAATTTTATATATACTATAAATCATTTTTTTAATCATAGAAGTAATATGTAAAAGTAAACATTTTATATAAAATATATATATATTTATATTTATTTATATATATATATATATATATATATATATATATATATGTATATATGTATATATATATATATATATTTTTTTAATTAAATGTTTATTGAGTATTAACAAGTAAAACATTACAGAAAGCCATATATATATATAAAATTGTATAAATATATAAATGTCGCCTATAAAAATGACTTCCCGGTAGACGAACGCAATGAAGATTCAGTATGAGCGCTCGCTGGGAACGCTCGCCGGGTTCAGGCAGGATTGTTGTCAGTGATCATTCGTCTCCCCAATTATCAGCGCCTGGCAGGGCGGAAGCCTTCCTAATGACCCGCGCAGACGTGGAGCGGAAAGTGATTGACCCTTGGATGGCTGCAGCGCGGGGATCCCCGGGAATGTCACTTATCATCAGCTGCTGGGAGATGACAACCCCTCTTAACCTCGACTCTCTAATCCCCGCAGATCTCTCAACTTTCCAACCTCCTCGCTGTAAGACCCGCGGATTACATAGACAGCGGGACGAGCGAACGTCTTCGTTGACAGAAATGGAGGAATATACTAGAGTCGCAGGGAGAGGAAGCATTCAATCTGACCTCCCCACCAGTCTTGCACAGTTGTACCGGCTCCCCTTATGGATTGAAATGGCTTCCTCTGATTTCACTGAACACTGTGAGCTTTTCACCATGTGCATCAGAAGCTGCAGCATGTCAGAGAGAGCCCCGCCTCATTTCCTGGCTGGAGGACATTCAGCATCATCTAGCCCTTTCTTCCCCACGGTACAAACAAACATCAACTGCCCCAACCTATAACTGACCTACACAGTGAGGAGCGCATGGAAGGGCAACAAAAAATAAATTCCCAGCTCAACTGACCAGTTCACATTAAAAACAAGAGGTTTAGTTTGCACACATTTGCAAATACATGCGTAAGCTGCGGAGGCCACTCCTTCTTCCCCAGCCTGACTGTCCCTGGCCCGCCCCTATTCATTGATTGGATTTCAGTCCTTTCAATCTTGCAGGCTCATCATCACATGTGGGTGTTCCCCCGGGCTTCTTATCTCAGAGAATAGGTGCAGGTATTTCTCCCTTGCACGTCACCCCTTGTCTCCGCCCCCTACCCACCTCCAAGCCCTGTCCCTTGGTTCCACCCCCTACCCACCTCCGAGCACCGTCCCTTGGTTCCACCCCTACCCACCTCCGAGCACCGTCCCTTGGTTCCACCCCCTACCCACTTCCGAGCACCGTCCCTTGGTTCCACCCATACCCACCACCGAGCACCATCCCTTGGTTCCACCCCTACCCACCTCCGAGTACTGTCCCTTGGTTCCACCCCTACCCACCTCCAAGCACCGTCCCTTGGTTCCACCCCTACCCACTTCCGAGCACCGTCCCTTGGTTACACCACCTACCCACCTCCGAGCACCGTCCCTTGGTTCCACCACTACCCACCTCCGAGCACCGTCCCTTAGTTCCACCCCTACCCACCTCCGAGCACCGTCCCTTGGTTCCACCACTACCCACCTCCGAGCACTGTCCCTTGGTTCCACCCCTACCCACCTCCGAGCACCGTCCCTTGGTTCCACCACCTACCCACCTCCTAGCACCGTCCCTTGGTTACACCCCTATCCACCTTCAAGCACTGTCCATTGGTTACACCCCCTACCCACCTCTGAGCACCGTCCCTTGGTTCCACCCACCTACCCACCTCCGAGCACCGTCCCTTGGTTCCACACATACCCACCTCCGAGCACCATCCCTTGGTTCCACCCCTACACACCTCCTAGCACCGTCCCTTGGTTAACCCCTATCCACCTCCAAGCACCGTCCCTTGATTACACCCCTACCCACCTCCTAGCACTGTCCCTTGGTTACACCCCTACCCAACTCCTAGCACCGTCACTTGGTTACACCCCCTATCAACCTCTGAGCACCGTCCCTTGGTTCCACCCCTACCAACCTCCAAGCACCATCCCTTGGTTACACCCCCTACCCACCTCCCAGTACCGCCCCTTTTTAGAGAATACAGAACCAGGTATCATTTTCTGATGATAAATAATTTGGATGGAATTTGTAAATGATAACAAGAAAAACAGTAAAATAGATGCCCTGCAGTCATCAACAATATACCCCCCAGCAACAATATACCCCCCGCAATAAAATACCCCCAGCAACAATGGACCCCCCTGCAACAAAATACCTCCCCAGCAACAATAGATCCATACCAGCAACAATAGTTCCCCCAGCAGCCAGCATCAATAGACCCTCCAGCAGCCATCAACAATGGACCCCTCCCTCAAAAGTAGATCACGCCCAGCAACAATTGACCCCTTCCAGCAACAATAGATCCCGAACCAGCATATTGTCTCCATCTTATCTTCTTAACATTTTCCAAAGAATTCTAGGAAGTATCTTTTTTTTTTTTTTTTCTCATGGACGATATGTGAGAAATAACGTATATATCATACAATCATTCCATAAACACATAGACTGCATATATCATTTGAGGAAAATATGCTTATAAAATAATTTACCATTTGTCAAAAAAAAATAAAAAATGTCCCCGGATTTAAAAAAAAAATTTAAAATCTGGTCACCTTAATTTAAAGCTTTTTCTCTTTGTCATCACATTCGCAGGGTCAGATGCCATTCTACTTTTGTTAATAATGAGACAAAATTAAAGACAAAAAAAAATCATATTGTTCCCTCTATGTCCAAGGAAAGTCAATTTGGATGGAGTATACGGGTTTTGACAGCAAAAGATTTATGGCGGTGTGGGGAGAAATAATTCCTCATATTACTTCATTATTTCCAGCTGGTTTGGGATTTTCAAGTCTTCGTAAAAGAAATAGTAATAGAACAAATAAATAAGGAGAATCTCCACTTTAAAGCTGTACTCTGGGAGAAGTAAATACACCGATCAGCTATAACATTATGACCAACCACCACAACATGGCCACCCCCCTCATATTGGGTAGGTCTCCCTTTTGCTGCCAAAACAGCCCTGACCCGAGCCATGGATCCCTCTAGACCTCTGAAGGTATGCTGTGGTATCTGGCCCCAAGCCATCAGTAGCAGATCCTTTAGGTCCTTTAAGTTGCAAGGTGGGACCTACACGGATTGAACTTTTTTTTGCAGCACATCCCACAGATGTTCGATTTTTTTTTAGATCGGGAGAATTTGGAGGCCAAGTCAACACCTCAAACTCATGTTGCGTTCCTCAAACCATTCTTGAATTAATCAGACCAGGCCACCTTCTTCCATTGCTCCGTGGTCCAGTTTTGATGTCCAGTCTGCGGCTACACAGCCCCTTACACAACAGACTGCAACCCAACCTGATCAAAAAGTCTTCCCCGACCTCCGTCAATGAGCCCCCCCACCTCCACCAATGAGCCACCCCACCCACCTCCATCAATGAGGCACCCCCCCCCCCCCAACCTCCATCAATTAGCCTTCCCTTCCTCACCTCCATCAATGAGCCTTTCTCCCCCCCCCCCCCCCCTGCCCCCACCTCCATCAATGAGCCTTCTCTCCCCACTTCCATCAATAGGCCTTACCTTCCCACTTCCATCAATGGGCCTTCCCTAGCCACCTCCATCAATAAACCTTCCCCCACCTCCATTAATGCCCCCTATGCCTTTTCTCCCACTTCCATCAATGAGACTCCTCCCTCCACCTCCATCAATGAGCCCCCCTCCAATTCCATTAATGAGCCTTCCACCCTCCATCAATGAGCCTTCCCACTCTCACCTCCCATCAATGAGCCTTACCTCCCCACCCGCGAGGACACCCACGCCCCACCTCCGTCAATGAGCCCCCCACCTCCCTCGCACCCCACCTCAACCTATCAACAAAAAAGAATCCACGCCAACCAATCAATGAAAGGAGCCCCACCACAATTTCCCAAAAATTGCCCCCAGGCCCAAAAGCCACCCCACCCCACCTCACCTACATCAAAAAGCCTTCCCTCCCCACCTCCACCAATGAGCCCCCCCTCCTCACGTTCATCAATGAGCCTTCTCTCCCCACCTCTATTAATGAGCACCCCCCCCCCACCTCCATCAATTAGCCTTCCTTCCTCACCTCCATCAATGAGCCTTTCTCCCCACCTCCATCAATGAGCCTTCTCTCCCCACTTCCATCAATAGGCCTTACCTTCCCACTTCCATCAATGGGCCTTCCCTAGCCACCTCCATCAATAAACCTTCCCCCACCTCCATTAATGAGCCTTTTCTCCCACTTCCATCAATGAGACTCCTCCCTCCACCTCCATCAATGAGCCCCCCTCCCAATTCCATTAATGAGCCTTCCACCTCCATCAATGAGCCTTCCCCTCTCACCTCCATCAATGAGCCTTACCTCCCCACCTCCATCAATGAGCCTTTTCTCCCACTTCCATCAATGAGACTCCTCCCTCCAACTCCATCAATGAGCCCCCCCCCCCCCCTCCCACCTCCATCAATGAGCCTTCCCCTCCCACCTCCATCAATGAGCCTTACCTCCCCACCTCCATCAATGAGCCTTCCCCTCTCACCTCCATCAATGAGCCTTACCTCCCCACCTCCATCAATGAGCCTTTTCTCCCACCTCCATCAATGAGCCTTTTCTCCCACTTCCATCAATGAGACTCCTCCCTCCAACTCCATCAATGACCCCCCCCCCTCCCAATTCCATCAATGAGCCTTCCCCTCCTACCTCCATCAATGAGCCTTACCTCCCCATTTCCATCAATGAGCCTTACCTCCCCACCTCCATCAATGTGCCTTCCCTCCCCACCTCCAACAATGAGGCTTTCCTCCTGCTTCTGTTAATGAGCCTTCCCCTCCCACCTCCATCAATGAGCCTTACCTCCCCACCTCCATCAATGAGCTTTCCCTCCCCACCTCCAACAATGAGCCTTACCTCCCCACCTCCATTAATGAGCTTTCCCTCCCCACCTCCAACAATGAGGCTTTCCTCCCCATCTCCATTAATGAGCCTTCCCTCAATACCTCCATCAATGAGCCTTCCCTCCTTACCTCCAATAATGAGGTTTTCCTCCTCACCCCCATCAATGAGTCTTCCCTCCCCATCTGGATCATTGAGCCTTCCATCCCCACCTCGATCAATGAGCCTTCCCTCCCCAGCTCCATCAATGAGCCTTGGCTGCCCATAACCCTGTCAACAGCTATCCAGTTTTCCTTCCTTGGATCACTTTTGGTCGATCCTGACCACAAAAAGACTATATCTACAACTCATGATACATTAGTGTGGTGGTCAGTGGGAAGAATGCACTTTACACTTGTAGTCATTGGGAAGATTTCCTCCTTTACAGATATCTAAAAAGATCCATGGTGCCAATATGAACTTATCTGAGAGACAGAAATACCTCATTGCTCAAGGAACAGAACAAGTCTAGTTAAATATGACTAACTACTATTAAGGCCCATACACACGATCAGACTTTTTGACAACAAACATGCAAAATAGCTGTTTTGAGGCAACATCCGTCCGTGTGTACACTCCATCAGACAAACTTTTTCGGTTTTCATCTGACTTTTGTTGGCTGTGCGAATGGACAAACTTTCCGGCAACAAAAGTCCGATGGAGCAAAGTCCGATCGTGTGTACAGAAAACCATAGGACTTTTGTACAAAGTACAAACACGCATGCTCAGAACCAATGCAAAAGATCAGACAACAATACAGAAGTTGACCAAAGGTGGCGGTAAAGAGCAGAAAAAACACGTGATTTGGTGAAAGTTGGCTGAAAAAGTCCTGCTGTGCGTATGCAATACAAGTTCAGGGCCGACGCCCTTTGTTCAAAAATCCACGGGAAAGTTTGTACAAAGTCCGATCGTGTGTATGGGGCTTTAGATATACCATGACCTGGATCAGTGAAAACCTTTAAAGACAGATATAGCGAGAATAGGCCTCAATTTACTGGTGACAAGGAGGGATTTTACTACATGTATCTAGATACTGCAAGTTATTCTACTGCTAGATATGACTAAACCTATCCACTTTCAGACATTGGGGTTTATTTACTAAAGGCAAATCCACTTTGCACTATAAGAGCACTGCAAGTGCACTTGGAAGTGCAGTCGCTGTAGATCTGAGGGGGACATACAAGGAAAATAAAAAACTGAATTTTTACTTGCCCATGATTGGATGATAAAATCAGCAGAGCTTCCCCTCATTTCAGATCTTCCCCTCAGAACTACAGTGACTGCACTTCCAAGTGCACTTGCAGTGCACTCATAGTGCAAAGTGGATTTGCCTTTAGTAAATCAACCCCTATAGAGCGGACTTCTGGACCGTGGTTGTTCCTGACATTCCTAGCAGCCCCGTCATCTCAATTTACTAGAGAAAGTAAAACAGGCAGGAATACTACAAGTATCTAGATACTGAAAATGAAATATGTATAAAATATGAAATAGTAATGCAAAATTGGCCATCAGCAGGACAATTAGAATCGGGGATAGTAGGCCTAACTTGTGTAGGCCTAACTTTTTATTAATCAATGGGGATGCGGTGAATGTGAGTGATGTAATGTAAGGTGGTTTAGGTGCACACTGTTCTTGCAAAGTTTTTTTTTTTCTTTCAAATGTTGCATTAGTGTGCTTTCAAACAAAAGGCACATGTACATTTTTTGCATTAATTAAATCCACAGAGTTGGATAGTTCTGGCATATATTAAAACATTTCACAGTCTAGTACGACAAGCAAATATTTCCTCCAAATTTAGGGAACATATTTTTGCGGGTCAGATTGGACACCGGATTTGTTTTTCTTGGAGGTTTGTTTATCCGGAGAGTAATGGGCTTTACAGTAGATCTGCACAGTTGAGGTGCAGCAGTTTAGCGTGTAATGAGATGCAAATGACATGCAAACCTACACAAATCTGACTTTTATTACATTACCAGGCTGCGGCTTTCCTGTAAACTAATTTGGAGTTTACAAATTTTCTTACAGCTTTTTTATGCTTTCCTTTCTTAACAAAATGTGTCTTTTTTTTTTTTTTCTTAATATTCTTCTCAATATTTTTTGTATCCTATGAGGTCGTCTTCTTCTCTGTGTGTTCGATACCTTGTATTAATCTTTTATATTGCATAAACATTTCAATAAATTAGATGTAAACCTCATCTGAAAGACTGTGTATCATAAACAATTGCTATAATGTGTTTCAAGGTTTAGTTAATAAAATAAAAAAAGGTTAAAAATAAAAGAAAAATATTTATTTACCTTAATAGCTTCAAAAATCCACTCTGTGTGTACCAAATGCTAAATATTATCTTCTTGTAAAAGTAGCAATTACCGGTAAATAATTTCTATGTTTTACAGAGCCTATTCAAAGAGCAGAGCTGTGGGGGGGACCCAGCAGGCTCCACCCACTACAGAAAACTACAGATGGAGGCGGAGACAAGACCAGTCACCCTGCAGACGGAGACAGAGCAGAGCCATGGGAGGGACCCATCAGGCTCCACCCACGACAGAAAACTACAGGAGGGGGCGGAGACAAGACCAGTCACCCTGCACAAGGAGAGAGAGCAGAGCTGTGGGGGACCCAGCGGGCTCCACCCACTACAAAAAACTACAGATGAGGCAAAGACAAGACCAGTCACCCTGCACAAGGAGAGAGAGCAGAGCTGTGGGAGGGGCCCAGCAGGCTCCACCAACTACAGAAAACTACAGGAGGGGGGCCGAGTCAAGACCAGTCTCCCTGAACAAGGAGAGAGAGCAGAGCTGTGGGAGGGACCCAGCGGGCTCCACCCACTACAAAAAACGACAGATGAGGCAAAGACAAGACCAGTCACCCTGCACAAGGAGAGAGAGAGCAGAGCTGTGGGAGGGGCCCAGCAGGCTCCACCCACTACAGAAAACTACAAATGGAGGCAGAGACAAGATCAGTCACCCTGCACAAGGAGAGAGAGCAGAGCTATGGGAGGGGCCCAGAAGGCTCCCCCCCCCTACAGAAAACTACAGTTGGAGGCGGAGAATAGACCAGTCATCCTGCACAAGGAGAGAGAGCAGAGCTGTGGGAGGGACCCAGCAGGCTCCATCAACTACAGAAAACTACAGGAGGGGGGCGGAGACAAGACCAGTCACCCTGCACAAGGAGAGAGAGCAGAGCTGTGGGAGGGACTCAGCGGGCTCCACCCACTACAAAAAACTACAGATGAGGCAGAGACAAGACTAGTTACCCTGCACAACAAGAGAGAACAGAGTAGTGGGAGGGGCCCAGCAGGCTCCACCCACTACAGAAAACTACAGGAGGGGAGGAGACAAGACCAGTCACCCTGCACAAGGAGAAAGAGCTGTGGGAGGGGCCCAGCAGGCTCCACCCCCTACAGAAAACTACAGATGGAGGTGGAGACAAGACCAGTAATCCAGCAGCAGGAAGGGAGAGCAGAGCTTCGGTAGGGACCCAGCAGGCTCCACCCACTACAGAAAACTACAGCAGGGGGCGGAGACAAGACCAGTCACCCTGCACAAGGAGAGAGAGCAAAGCTGTAGGAGGGGCCCAGCAGGCTCCACCCACTACAGAAAACTACAGGAGGGGCGGAGACAAGACCAGTCACCCTGCACAAGGAGAGAGCGCAAAGCTGTGGGAGGGGCCAGCAGGCTCCACCCACTACAGAAAACTACAGTAGTGGGTGGAGAAAAGACCAGTCACCCTGCACAAGGAGAGAGAGCAGAGCTGTGGGAGGGGCCCAGCAGGCTCCACCCCCTACAGAAAACTACAGATGGAGGTGGAGAAAAGACCAGTCACCCTGCACAAGGAGAGAGAGTAGCAGTGGGTGGTCTTTATTACAGAAAGTCTCACACTGAATTACTGCACAGATCTGGAAAAAATACACAAATCTCATGAGATTCAAGAAGCATACACATGATTTGTGCATTTAAACAATATTTGTTTCTCAGCTTAAAATAAAATAATTTTAACAGGAAATTTGGAGATGATATTGTGTTAGTGCACTTTACAATTCATTTTAATGTTTTTTTTTTTTTTTTTTACTGAAAATATATAAACTTGATAAACAATGTGGGTCCTCTAGTTTCAGAAAATATATATTGCTTGGGAAAGTACAAGTATAAGTAGTGATAAACAATAAAGTTAAATTCATGTTTTTTTTTTTTTTACACCCTAGGATGTAAACTCCCCCCAAAAAAAGTTGAGCTTACCCCCACATACACGCGCGTACGAACATAAACACAAGCAATAGGGGCACCTATGTATGAAAACGTTGATTGTGCTATAGACATGTGCAATTCGTTTAGTTTTTTTTTAATTTTTCGTTAAAATTCCTTATATTCGTTCATTCGTTATCGTACGAATGAACGAACGATTCGCTAAAAATTTTAACGAATTTCTTGTTAAAAAAAATTTTTTTAACGAATAACGAATGTTTGAATCGAACGAATCCGAAAAACAGCGAAAATCCGAATTGACCAAATTAGAAACAACGAAACTACGAAAGAATAAAATCCGAAAAACGAAAACAGGAACAACGAAAATCAAAATGAACGAAAAAATTTGTACAATCGTAACTTTTTTTTTGTTGTTGAATTGGTAATTTTCCGTGTCTCTTACAATGGCGCTGCTTAACGTGCTTCGAATGGATTGAACGAAAAAATTCGTACATTCGTAACTTTTTTTTTTTTACGATTCGTAATTTTCCGTGTCCCTTACAATGGCGCTGCTTAACGTGCTTCGAATGGATTGAACGAAAAAATTCGTACATTCGTAACTTTTTTTTTTTTTTCGATTCGTAATTTTCCGTGTCCCTTACAATGACGCTACGCTGCTTAACGTGCTTCGAATGGATTGAACGAAAAAATTCGTACATTCGTAACTTTTTTTTTTTTTTTTTCGATTCGTAATTTTCCGTGTCTCTTACAATGGCGCTGCTTAACGTGCTTCGAATGGATTGAACGAAAAAATTCGTACATTCGTAACTTTTTTTTTTCGATTCGTAATTTTCCGTGTCCCTTACAATGGCGCTGCTTAACGTGCTTCGAATGGATTGAACGGAAAAAATTCATACATTCGTAACTTTTCTTTTTTTTTTTTTTTTTTTTTTTTTTTTTTCGATTCGTAATTTTCCGTGTCTCTTACAATGGCGCTGCTTAACGTGCTTCGAATGGATTGAACGAAAAAATTCGTACATTCGTAACTTTTTTTTTTCGATTCGTAATTTTCCGTGTCCCTTACAATGACGCTACGCTGCTTAACGTGCTTCGAATGGATTGAACGAAAAAATTCGTACATTCGTAACTTTTTTTTTTTTTTTTAGATTCGTAATTTTCCGTGTCTCTTACAATGGCGCTGCTTAACGTGCTTCGAATGGATTGAACGAAAAAATTCGTACATTCGTAACTTTTTTTTTTTTCGATTCGTAATTTTCCGTGTCCCTTACAATGACGCTACGCTGCTTAACGTGCTTCGAATGGATTGAACGAAAAAATTCGTACATTTGTAACTTTTTTTTTCGATTCGTACTTTTCCGTGTCTCTTACGATGTAATAAATAGCATAGACATTACATAAAATTATGAATTATGCTCCGATTACGAATCTACGAAAACAATGTTACGAAAGTACGAATAAATCAATCTAACGAAAGTACGAATGTAACTAAATCTACGAAAATACGAATGCGTCCGAATTTCGAATAAACGAAAATTAAACTAACGGAAAAACGAATCAACGAAAAAATAACTCTTACGAAAATATGAATCGTTACGAATACGAACACCGACGACTTACGAATTTACGAATCGTTACGAATCAACGGAAACGAAAGAAACGAATGAAAATAAACACATTTTTCTATTGTGCACATGTCTACTGTGCTACACATGAGCCCCAGACGACGTCATTTACGATGAAACGCATTTGGCGGAGCCTTGCTCGTGACGTTTATCACGTTCTTCAAACCAGGAAGCAGACTTTTTGTTACCCCAGGGTAATCGTTTTATACAAGCACTTTGTTTTAATTATTCTGGCAGCAAAAGGGTAAACTAATCACATGTCCTAAAATTGGCCAACCTTACAGTCTCTTGCTGTTAAAATGTTGACGCACAGTTAAGGCTCCTGAATTCTCACAATTTCTGAAATAACGCATGGCCATTGCATATATAGAGTAAGGCTGAGCCATCATACGATTCAATTTACCTGCAACCAAACAAACTGAAATACCAATTTTGTTCGGACATGTCCTTAAAGTGACCGTTTGCCCCTTTAAACGGTCACTTTGTACATTGTTCTTGCACTTTGCGGCGCTTCGTTATATAAGTCGCTCTGTTTACGATGGGTGTTATAACCTGCTTCTAGTCTGTCAGTCCTGTAATCTGTTACCTCTGACAAAGTCCAGCACACATAACTCATACTTGATTGGCCAGACAGGCCCATAGACAGATTCCATTGTGGTTGCCAAAATGCCAGAAAAGTAACATTAGGGAGAAAAATGGAAAATGATGTCTATTAAAAAAATATCAGCTTGACCAAAACCATCTCGGCCGCTCACATTTCATGTATTTTAGCAGCTGCTAGACCCCGTACACATGTGGGTGCCAAATGGCTTCTAGTGCCAGTGTGAGTTTAGTACTGCTCTCAGGCCTGCCGCCCAACCTTCTACTCGCACAGATGGGCACCAGGCACATTTGTTTATATGGGAGCTCCAGGACACTTATCCGTGTACATGGGAGCTCCAGGGGACTTATCCGTGTACATGGCATCTCCAGGAGACTTATCTGTGTACATGGGAGCTCCAGTGGACTTATCTGTGTACATGGGAGCTCCAGGAGACTTATCTGTGTACATGGGAGCTCCAGGGGACTTATCCGTGTACATGAGAGCTCCAGGGGACTTATCCGTGTACATGAGAGCTCCAGGAGACTTATCTGTGTACATGAGAGCTCCAGGAGACTTATCTGTGTACATGGGAGCTCCAGGAGACTTATCTGTGTACATGAGAGCTCCAGGGGACTTATCCGTGTACATGAGAGCTCCAGGAGACTTATCTGTGTACATGAGAGCTCCAGGAGACTTATCTGTGTACATGGGAGCTCCAGGAGACTTATCCGTGTACATGAGAGCTCCAGGAGACTTATCTGTGTACATGAGAGCTCCAGGGGACTTATCTGTGTACATGAGAGCTCCAGGAGACTTATCTGTGTACATGGGAGCTCCAGGAGACTTATCTATGTACATGGCATCTCCAGGAGACTTATCTGTGTACATGAGAGCTCCAGGGGACTTATCCGTGTAGATGGGAGATCCAGGAGACTTATCTGTGTACATGGGAGCTCCAGGAGACTTATCCGTGTACATGGGAGCTCCAGGAGACTTATCTGTGTACATGGGAGCTCCGGGAGACTTATCTGTGTACATGGGAGCTCCAGGGGACTTATCCGTGTACATGGGAGATCCAGGAGACTTATCTGTGTACATGAGAGCTCCAGGAGACTTATCCGTGTACATGGGAGATCCAGGAGACTTATCTGTGTACATGGGAGCTCCAGGAGACTTATCCGTGTACATGGGAGCTCCAGGAGACTTATCTGTGTACATGGGAGCTCCAGGGGACTTATCCGTGTACATGGGAGATCCAGGAGACTTATCCGTGTACATGGGAGCTCCAGGAGACTTATCCGTGTACATGGGAGATCCAGGAGACTTATCCGTGTACATGGGAGCTCCAGGAGACTTATCCGTGTACATGGGAGCTCCAGGAGACTTATCCGTGTACATGGGAGCTCCAGGGGACTTATCCATGTACATGGCATCTCCAGGAGACTTATCTGTGTACATGGGAACTCCAGTGGACTTATCTGTGTACATGGGAGCTCCAGGAGACTTATCTGTGTACATGGGAGCTCCAGGGGACTTATCCGTGTACATGAGAGCTCCAGGGGACTTATCTGTGTACATGAGAGCTCCAGGAGACTTATCTGTGTACATGGGAGCTCCAGGAGACTTATCTATGTACATGGCATCTCCAGGAGACTTATCTGTGTACATGAGAGCTCCAGGGGACTTATCCGTGTACATGGGAGATCCAGGAGACTTATCTGTGTACATGGGAGCTCCAGGAGACTTATCCGTGTACATGGGAGCTCCAGGAGACTTATCTGTGTACATGGGAGCTCCAGGAGACTTATCTGTGTACATGGGAGCTCCAGGGGACTTATCCGTGTACATGGGAGATCCAGGAGACTTATCTGTGTACATGGGAGATCCAGGAGACTTATCTGTGTACATGGGAGCTCCAGGAGACTTATCCGTGTACATGGGAGCTCCAGGAGACTTATCTGTGTACATGGGAGCTCCAGGGGACTTATCCGTGTACATGGGAGATCCAGGAGACTTATCCGTGTACATGGGAGCTCCAGGAGACTTATCCGTGTACATGGGAGATCCAGGAGACTTATCCGTGTACATGGGAGCTCCAGGAGACTTATCCGTGTACATGGGAGCTCCAGGAGACTTATCTGTGTACATGAGAGCTCCAGGGGACTTATCCGTGTACATGAGAGCTCCAGGAGACTTATCCGTGTACATGGGAGATCCAGGAGACTTATCCGTGTACATGGGAGCTCCAGGAGACTTATCTGTGTACTTGAGAGCTCCAGGGGACTTATCCGTGTACATGAGAGCTCCAGGAGACTTATCCGTGTACATGGGAGATCCAGGAGACTTATCCGTGTACATGAGAGCTCCAGGAGACTTATCAGTGTACATGGGAGCTCCAGGGGACTTATCCGTGTACATGGGGGAGGCACCACTGGACTCATCTGTATATATGGGGCACAAGGGGACTAATCTGTATATATGGGGGGCCCAGGGGACTCATCTGAGTACATACGAGCTCCAGGGGACTTATTTGTGTACATGGGAGCTCCAGGAGACTCATCTGCATATATGGGGCACCAGAGGTTTCACCTGTATATATGGGGCTGTATATATGGGGGCTCCAGGGGACTTATCTGTGTACCTGGAATCTCCAGGGGACTCATCTGTGTAAATAGGAGCTCCAGGGAACTCATCTGTGTACCCTTGGTTGGCACCAGAGGACTCATCTGTATATATGGGAGCTCCAGAGGACTTATCTGTGTACATGGGAGCTCCAGGGGCCTCATCTGTGTATACTTGAGGGGCACCAGAGGACTCATCTGTATATATGGGGCTCCAGGGGACTCATCTGTGTACATGAGAGCTCCAGGAGACTTATCTGTGTACATGAGAGCTCAAGGAGACTTATCTGTGTACATGAGAGCTCCAGGAGACTTATCTGTGTGCATGGGAGCTCCAGGAGACTTATCTGTGTACATGGGAGCTCCAGGGGAATTATCTGTGTACATGGGAGCTCCAGGGGACTTATCCGTGTACATGGGAGCTCCAGAAGACTCATCTGTGTACATGGGGGAGGCACCAGGGGACTCATCTGTATATATGGGGCACCAGGGGACTAATCTGTATATATGGGGGGCCCATGGGACTAATCTGTATATATGGGGGGCCCAGGGGACTCATCTGCGTACATACGAGCTCCAGGGGACTTATTTGTGTACATGGAAGCTCCAGGGGACTCATCTGCGTATATGGGGCACCAGAGGTTTCACCTGTATATATGGGACTGTATATATGGGGGCTCCAGGGGACTTATCTGTTTACATAGGAGCTCCAGGGGACTAATCTGCGTATATGGGGCACCAGAGGTTTCACCTGTATATATGGGGGCTCCAGGGGACTTATCTGTGTACATGGGAGCTCCAGGGGACACAATCTGTATATATGGGGACTCCAGGGGACTCACCTATGTATATGGGGTACCAGAGGTCTCATCTGTGTACATTGGGGCTCCAGGGGACTCATCTGTATACAAGATATCTCTATGGGACTCATCTGTATACAAGGTATCTCTATGGGACTCATCTGTGTACATGGAGCACCAGGGGACACATCTGTGTAAACCTGCACTCATTTTCTGCATAACAGTGCAGGATGTGGATGTTTCCCAATAATAGTCTAAAGCAGCTGCAGCTGATGTGTTGTGATTGTGTTCCAACTTGTTATTATTATATAGTATTATTTTATTATATTATTATTATTATTACAATATTTATATATTTTTCTTCCTCAGTGCCTCTTCTCTGTTGCCTCATGAAGCCCCCTAGTGGTGAAGGTTCAACATTA
The DNA here is from genome assembly GCA_028564925.1 of Lithobates sylvaticus. Classification (NCBI taxonomy): domain Eukaryota; kingdom Metazoa; phylum Chordata; class Amphibia; order Anura; family Ranidae; genus Lithobates; species Lithobates sylvaticus. Next base: position 43,334,705 of record CM053038.1, on the reverse strand, counting down.
CAGCATTTCTGTCTGATTATTTGAAATTTGGTGCTTTTGTCGTGTTTTTACTGACACTTTACCTTGAAGTAGATTTGTCAGGAATTTCAAAAAGTCTGCCGGGTGCTTTTTCCAAAAAGGTGTCATTGGTACTCATTATATCTGATATGACTATCATCTGCATTAAAGGTAAACCATGGATTTAAGAGAAACTTCAGGAAATAAAATGGTTTGGGGAACTATCAGCAAACATTGTACAAAATCTGAAAAGCTCTTGGATAGTTTTTGTCTGAATTGTACATAATCCCCCCAAGCCTAGTTATGTTAGTTTCAGGACATCCCTGAGTTTTGGGGGAACGAAGCAGCAGTTGGGACCAGCGCCCCCCAAGGGTCACGGGGGGGGGGGCCTTATACTGCTCTTTTAGGGCCACAGGCAACGGGAGCGCCGGGTGCTGCCAACTCCATGAGTCCCCGGCAACTGCTGACCTCAGCAGCAGCACCATTAATATAATTTCCCAAATATAGCCACTGGACATATTTAGGTAATGACCAATGGCGGCTTGTGTTTTTTTCCAGACTCGGGCAAGATCGCGACCATATGGTTGGGACGCGCCCACATGCCCGTACCACAGGCCGGTGCTCCTGTGAGTGCAGGGGGGGGGGGCAGAGCAGAGAGCTCTGAGAACCGAGCGATCGTTGGTGTTTGATCGCTCAAATCTCAGCCTAGAGCCGACGGGGGACAGATGCTGCACCCACCTAGGTGAGTATGATAAATAAATAAAAATATTCCCATACTTCTCCTTTAAGCATTTATCTGTGTGAAGGACCATGTCTGCATTCGGAGATATGCGCCCATTCGGGACCCGTGGCTTTGTCCGTGCAGCCGCTGCATCCCAATAGATATGAATGGGACTACCTGTATGTGAATTCACCTGTGCATCCCATGTGGGCAGACATGACCCTTCACATGGATGTGCGCTGCCCCTGGCTAAACAGAATGTTACATCTTTTTTTTTTTTTTTTTTTTGCCACTGGTACATGTTTCTCCTTTGAAGGGTAAAACCCAAAATGTCATATATTGCAGCTTACCAATCATTAGATGTGGTGGCTGCATTTATTTTCTTTCTTTTTAGTTTTTTTTCTCCTCTGTTTTCACCTGGTGATTTGGCCAGTAACACACCTCCTGAAATAGAGCCCCCCCCCCCCTATTTTGGATGAAGGAGCACAGAAGGCACCTTAGGACAGCAGCATTTTCAGCCTTCCCAGCTGTGCCCGCCTCCTCTGCTACCTCGTGCCTGCCTCGTCTGCTGACCTCGTGCCTGCCTCCGCCGCCTCCCCAGCTGTCCTCGTGCCAGCCTCCTCTGCTGACCTCATGCCCGCCTCTTCCGCTGATCTCATGCCCGCCTCCTCCACTGACCTCGTGCTCACCTCCTCTGCTGACCTCGTGCCTGCCTCCTCCTCTGACCTCACGCCTGCCTCCTCTGCTGACCTCGTGCCTGCCTCCTCCGCCTCTCCAGCTGTCCTCGTGCCCGCCTCCTCCACTGACCTCGTGCCCGCCTCTTCCGCTGACCTCGTGCCCCCTAACTCTGTTGACCTCGTGCATGCCTCCTCCACTTCCCCAGCTGTCTTTGTGCCCGCCTCCTCTGCTGACCTCATGCCTGCCTCCTCCGCTAAAATTGTGCCTGCCTCCTCCACCTCCTCTGCTGACCTCATGCCCGCCTCTTCCGCTGATCTCATGCCCGCCTCCTCCACTGACCTCGTGCCCACCTCCTCTGCTGACCTCGTGCCTGCCTCCTCCTCTGACCTCGTGCCCGCCTCCTCTGCTGACCTCATGCCTGCCTCCTCCGCTAACCTTGTGCCTGCCTCCTCCACCTCCTCTGCTGACCTTGCGGCCGCCTCCTCTGCTGACCTTGTGCCCGCCTCCTCCGCCTCCCCAAGTCTGCCCGCCTCCTCTGCTAACATCGTGCCTGCCTCCTCCACCTCCTCTGCTGACCTTGCGCCCGCCTCCTCTGCTGACCTCGTGCCCGCCTCCTCCGCCTCCTCAACTGTGCCCGCCTCCTCCGCTTACCTCATACCTGCCTCCTCCACTGACCTTGTGCCTGCCTCCTCCCCCTCCTCTGCTGTTGCCCTCCTCACAGGCTGAGCTGCTGCTGACTTCCCCTGCAGCAGCTCTCTAGTGTTCCCTGGCCAAGCTAATTGGGAATCCAGCAGCCCTGGCTGTGCCCCCTAGACAGCAGTGCACCCTAAGCGGCTGCCTAGTTCGCCTTGCTGGAGCACCGGCCCTGGTCACACTTGGTGGGTGGCAGTGCCCTCCGAAGGCGACAGGGGGTATAGTTCCTGCCGTAGCCAAGAAGCAAACCATAATGGCCCCAGCAGGTGGCCTTCCTAGGTAAAGGGGGAGCAGTTAAAGGGCAGTAAAAATGTCGCTCAACCACATGGCTCGTGTAAAGGAACCCTAATGCTGCGTACACACGGTCGGAATTCTCGTCGGAAAAAGCTCTGATGGTTTTCCCGTCGGAATTCCGTTGGAATTTCGCTCAAACTGTCTTGCCTACACACGGTCACACCAAATTCTGACGGTCTGTAACACTGCGGCATAAAACACGTTCGACAGCACTATATATATATATGCGTCGAATTGTTTCCGAGCATGCGTCGGAATTTTGCGTGTCGGAATTGCATACACACGATCGGAAAATCCGATAGAAAGGTTTTCCGTCGGAAAAATTGGGAACAGATTCTCAATCCAAAGTCCGTCGGAAATTCCGACAGAAAAAGACCGATGGGCATACACGCGGTCGGAAAATCCATTGAAAAGCTCCTATCGGACTGTTTCCATCGGAAATTCCGACCGTGTGTACGCGGCATTAGTCAGCCGTCCCTCAGATCTTCCCAGAGAAGCCACCAACAAAGTACAGAAACAAACAATCGTGATTTCATTTCACGGCGATCGCACGCCGCGTTTAGAGGGCTTTTCCCAGCTAGCGGGGGATAATAACATTTTATCTGCTGTTTATAATTCCAATTAGTGCAAACTTTTCTGACGGCGAACACAAGACATCTCCGCCGGTTTTGGCACAAATGAATCATTTTTGCCAAAACACAGGCCGTCTCTGTGCGGCGGGAGAGGGACGAGGGAGGCGTTTACGAGCCCCCGGTGCCTGCAATGTTTTATTGTTGTGTTAGCAAAAAGATAAATTCTAGAAAATCTCACATTTGGAACATTTTCACTGAATCTCCGGCCTTCAAAAAAAAACACACTAATTGTTTTAAGATGTGTTCATCTGCTACAAATTGTTTTTTTTTCCTCTGGTAATGAAATGTATCAAATCGAATCTTTTTGATATTTTGATGTGGAAATTACATGTTGGTTATTATAATCCTCTCTGATTTTCCTGGTCTCGCCCCGAATCGCATTTTTTATTTTATTTTTTTCAAAGCGATTTTTGTGTCTTAATTCTTTTTCCCTCGTTCTCGTGTTTTTTTTTTTTTTTTTTTTTTCTTGCGTGTTTTAAAGATAAACAATTTGGACCTTGACTTTCTACAATTAATTTGAGGTCGGCTTTGGAATCTTTTTATTTTTTTTTTATTTTTTTCCGACAAGCTGATCTTGGAAACAGAATCCGTATTTAAGTTTTGGATTTACATGGAAAGCTCTTCAAGTGGAGGTAATTTAAGGTGGCAAAGGCATGTGCGGAGACGGGATTCTTTAACCGTTTTGTATCCAGAGGGTATGAAAAAACAAGTGGGGGTTATAGAGGGAGGGGCCAGCTAGGACGGGCAGAGAATATCAGGTCCAGGTGCCCAACCTGCAGCCCTGGGGCCACATGTGGCCCTTTGGCACTCATTGACCGGCCCTCGGGCCCCGCTCTTTATACCCCCCTCCCCCCTGGGATCTTAAAATAGGATTTTGCTGATAGAAATAATAAATGTGATAAAAGTCATTATCAGGGGGCTGTAGGGATCACAAATGTGGAAGAGTTGGTGTGATAGCTGTGACCTCTAACAGTCTGTAATGTGTCTGCAGTCTCTGACCTCCTCCTGTAGTCTGTCTGCAGTCTCTGAACATCTCCTGTACTATGTCTGCAGTCTCTGACCATCTCCTGTAATATGTCTGCAGTCTCTGACCATCTCCTGTACTATGTCTGCAGTCTCTGACCATCTCCTGTAGTCTGTCTGCAGTCTCTGACCATCTCCTGTAGTCTGTCTGCAGTCTCTGACCATCTCCTGTAGTCTGTCTGCAGTCTCTGACCATCTCCTGTACTATGTTTGCAGTCTCTGACCATCTCCTGTAGTCTGTCTGCAGTCTATGACCATCTCCTGTACTATGTCTGCAGTCTATGACCATCTCCTGTACTATGTCTGCAGTCTCTGACCATCTCCTGTACTATGTCTGCAGTCTCTGACCATCTCCTGTAGTCTGTCTGCAGTCTCTGACCATCTCCTGTAGTCTGTCTGCAGTCTCTGACCATCTCCTGTAGTCTGTCTGCAGTCTCTGATCATCTCCTGTAATATGTATGCAGTCTCTGACCATCTCCTGTACTATGTCTGCAGTCTCTGACCATCTCCTGTACTATGTCTGCAGTCTCTGACCATCTCCTGTACTATGTCTGCAGTCTCTGACCATCTCCTGTACTATGTCTGCAGTCTCTGACCATCTCCTGTACTATGTCTGCAGTCTCTGATTATCTCCTGTATCATGTCTGCAGTATCTGACCATCTCCTGTATCATGTCTGCAGTCTCTGATTATCTCCTGTACTAGGTCTGCAGTCTCTGACCATCTCCTGTACTATGTCTGCAGTCTCTGATTATCTCCTGTACTAGGTCTGCAGTCTCTGACCATCTCCTGTACTATGTCTGCAGTCTCTGACCATCTCCTCTACTATGTCTGCAGTCTCTGATCATGTCCTCTTGTATGGAGAGAGGCGCCTCTAAGTGTAGGATTAAAAATAGCTTTAATAGTAACATCCAAATGGCAACTCACATGTGTACAGAGTACAATCGTCACATCAATTGTAAGGGGTCCCAAGGGGTGTCATTGGTGGAAATTGTACTGCGCTCCTCTGCTCCTTCCTTATGGCTGCACTGTGTGCCCCACTGCTCACTGCTATGGTGGTTGGTAAACAGCCGGGCATTGGTGAGGAACAGAACGAGGCTTTGGTTTCTATATAATTGCTATTATACCTGATAATATATGCATTTTTTATATATCTTGCTTTTCTCTATCTCCTTTTGTATCTTCTTCATAACGTTAAGCTGCATATATATTCAGTTTTTACTATTCAGCATATTTTTTTTATAATAACCCCCCCCCCCCCCCTCACCACCTGGCCCCTTCCCCTGTAATTCCGTATATTATGGGTCACGTGATGCACTCGTCATGCTTGAGAAAGGAGCGCGGCTAAGCCAACACATGTCGCGCGCATGCTCAGGAAACGTGTCGCATTCAGGGTGATGTCATCCCTCCACGCCGCCTGGTATCTGCACACCAAGCCTCCTTCTGTAAATAAATAATAATAATAATTATAATAAATACTGTAGTAAAAAGCTGCTAATAAAATTCACAAATATACGAAATATAACAAAATGTCTATTTCTGTAAATAAAATAAAAAATGTAACAGTTCTTTTAGCTCGTTGTTTCCGGTTAGCAACAAAGTATTTGTAAATGTTGAAGTTGACATCGTGTATCTGCTGGATTACCGGGAAGGTCACCGGAAAATATTTCTCTCTACTAAGTCATTATTACTTAAAAATGAATAAATATATAATATATATATAAAAATGACTTTGTAATGTATTTTCAATATATGGATGTAAGAATAAATATAAATCATCTTATCTACGGTAAATATTTTACCATTCCTTGTTCCTTTGTATAGTTTTGCAATGATGCACATGGGGGGGGGGGGGGGGGGGGGTTGATTTACAAAAGACAAATAGGCTGTTCACCTTGCAAGGGAATTTTCACTTAGTGAATGTGGCCATTAGTCATTAGACATGTGCACAATAGAAAAATTTGTTTAGTTTCGTTTCGTTTCTGTTAGTTTCCGTTGATTCGTAACGATTCGTAAGTCGTCGGTGTTCGTATTCGGACTCGTTCGTATTTTCGTAAGAGTTATTTTTTCGTTGATTCGTTTTTCCGTTTAATTTTCGTTTATTCGAAATTCGGACGCATTCGTATTTTCGTAGATTTAGTTACATTCGTACTTTCGTAAGATTGATTTATTCGTACTTTCGTAACATTGTTTTCGTAGATTCGTAAATTCATAATTTTATGTAATGTGTATGCTATTATTACATTGTAAGAGACACGGAAAATTACGAATCGAAAAAAAAAAGTTACGAATGTACGAATTTTTTCGTTCAATCCATTCGAAGCGCGTTAAGCAGCGCCATTGTAAGAGACACGGAAAATTACGAATCAAAAAAAAAAAAAAAAGTTACGAATGTACAAATTTTTTTGTTCAATCCATTCGAAGCACGTTAAGCAGCGCCATTGTAAGAGACACAGAAAAATTACGAATCGCAAAAAAAAAAAAAAAAGTTACGAATGTACGAATTTTTTCATTCAATCCATTCGAAGCACGTTAAGCAGCGCCATTGTAAGAGACACGGAAAATTACGAATCAAAAAAAAAAAAGTTACGAATGTACGAATTTTTTCGTTCAATCCATTCGAAGCACGTTAAGCAGCGCCATTGTAAGAGACACGGAAAATTACGAATCAAAAAAAAAAAGTTACGAATGTACAAATTTTTTTTCGTTCAATCCATTCGAGGCACGTTAAACAGCGCCATTGTAAGGGACATGGAAAATTACGAATCGAAAAAAAAAAGAGTTACGAATGTACAAATTTTTTCGTTCAATCCATTTGAGGCACATTAAGCAGCGCCATTGTAAGAGACACGGAAAATTACGAATCAAAAAAAAAAAAGTTAGGAATGTACGAATTTTTTCCTTCAATCCATTCGAAGCACGTTAAGCAGCACCATTGTAAGAGACACGGAAAATTACTAATTCAACGAAATAAAAAAAGTTACGAATGTACGATTTTTTTCGTTCAATCCATTTGAGGCACGTTAAGCAGCGCCATTGTAAGGGACACGGAAAATTACCAATTCAACAAAAAAAAAAAAGTTACGAATGTACGAATTTTTTCGTTAATTTTGATTTTCATTGTTTCTGTTTTCGTTTTTCGGATCATTCTTTTGTAGTTTCGTTGTTTCTAATTTAATTATTTAGTATTTTCGTTGTTTTTCATATTCGTTCGATTTGATAATTCGTTATTTGTTAAAATTTTTACTAAATCATTCGTTCATTCGTACGATAACGAATGAACGAATATAACGAATTTGAACGGAAAACGAATCGTAACTAAACAAATTGCACATGTCTACTGTTCACCTTGCAAGGGAATTTTCACTTAGTGAATGTGGCCAATAGTCATGTTGCAAAGAATACCCAATCACATCCAAGGAAAAAACAGTACATTTGCTTGCACGTGATTGAATGATGGAGGTTTATCTCATCCACTACGGTATTAACGTAAAAAAAAAAAAAAAAGTAAAAAATAAACGATTAAATTGATGCGCAGGTTCACACCATTGCAAATTGGATGTGGGATCCCTGCATCCAATTCGCAATAGCAGGGGATTTTGACCTGCTCTCTATGGAGCTCTCTATGGAGCCGGTTCACATATCTCCGCACCGGGTCCGGTGCTTTTTGCAAAAAAGCGTCTTTTGCTCCTTTTCAGGTCCGAATTCAGCCCAAAATTCAGGCTGAAATCAGACCTGAAATGGTGAACGGGGACGCACCGGACCCCTGCTGGAAAACGCATATGTGAACCCAGCCTAAAGCCTCGTACACACGATCGGATTGTTGGCCAACAAAACCGTGGACTTTTGTCCGAAGGGCGTTAACCCAAACTTGCCTTGCATACACACGGCCACACAATTTTTGCTCAACAATTACGAACGTAGTGACATACTACGTTTTTTTTTTTCAGCTCTTTAGCGCCACCCCTTGGGCTCCCTCTGCTAATTTTGTGTTAGTAGAAGTTTGGTGAGTGTTGATTCGCGATTTTCATTTCGCGTTTTTCATTTAGCGCTTTTCATTTTGTGCTTTTCAGTTTGTTTCTGAACGGCCGTTTGTCACCCAGCCATGTTGCGGAATCGGAGGAGATAACGTGTTATTTATTATTGGCCTTGGAGTTATTGCTTTGACCCAAGTCCAGTCCAGGAACAGGAGGAGGACGATTTCTTGGACCAGCATTTATTAATGGTGACCAATTATGTCATATGCCTTTGCTGCGGGAGCTCCAGGAGAATAATCTGGATGATTTTCGGAATTATCTCCGGATGACGAACCCCTGCTTTCACCAAATCTTGGCATTGCTATATTAAGAAGCAGGACACATTATATTAACCTGCCATACCTACTGAATACTTTTTTTCCTCCGTTGAGGACTTGGGAACTACAATACTTAATAAGTAATAGTAAGCCCTGTTGGGCTATTGTGCCTTTTTCTTTTTTTGTAAAAGAGATTTATCCACGGATGTACCTGTATATATGTACCTGTTAATTATTTTCTACCAAAATCAATAAAATAAATATGTTTAAAAAAACAAGCAGGACACATGCATGAGGCTTTTATTTTATTTTTTGGTTGAATAATAATGATTTGATTTGGTATATTTTCTATATTTTTGGATGCATAGAATGCACTTTTCGGTTAAGTTCTATTGGCAGATATCATGTCTAATTTTATTTATTTTCTTTTTTTAATGCACCATAAAAAAATTGTGGAGAATAATACTTGGCTCTGTGTTTTACTTCAAATGACAGTTTGGGTGTTGGCAGTTACATTTTAAAAAAATACAATGTAAAATTGACACCAACATAGTTGCATCTTTGAACTTAAAAACTCCGGGATAATGGTGTTGTGGTAACTTGTAGGCATGTGCAATTTGTTTCGTTTTTTTTTTCGTTTTTCGTTAAAATTCGTTTTATTCGTTCATTCGTTATCGTACGAATGATTCGCTAAAAATTTTAACGAATAACGAATGTTCGAATCGAACGAATATGAAAAAAACGAAAATCCAAAATAACCAAATTAGAAACAACGAAACTACGAAAGATGAAAATCCGAAAAACGAAAACAGGAACAACGAAAATCAAAATGAACGAAAAAAAATTCGTACATTCGTAACTTTTTTTTTTTGTTGAATTGGTAATTTTCCGTGTCTCTTACAATGGCGCTGCTTAACGTGCTTCGAATGGATTGAACGAAAAAATTCGTACATTCGTAACTTTTTCTTTTTTTTTCGATTCGTAATTTTCCGTGTCTCTTACAATGGCGCTGCTTAACGTGCTTCGAATGGATTGAACGAAAAAATTCGTACATTCGTAACTTTTTTTTCCGATTCGTAATTTTCCGTGTCTCTTAAAATGTAATAATAGCATACACATTACATAACATTATGAATTATGCTCCGATTATGAATCTACGAAAACAATGTTACGAAAGTACGAATAAATCAATCTTACGAAAGTACGAATGTAACTAAATCTACGAAAATACGAATGCGTCCGAATTTCAAATAAACGAAAATTAAACGGAAAACGAATCAACGACAAAATAACTCTTACGAAAATACGAATCGTTACGAATACGAACACCGACGACTTAGGAAATTACGAATCGTTACGAATCAACGGAAACGAACAGAAACGAAACGAAAATAAACACATTTTTCTATTGTGCACATGTCTAGTAACTTGCCCAAAAAAAATAAAAAATAAAAATAATATTATTCTTGATATCACTAGAAAAAAAAAGCCTTTGAAAATTAGTTTGCAATAACTCCATCTGTTTCACCAGCAAAGCAGCTTCATTATTATCCCATTAAAGAAGAAGAGAATTGTGCGCTGCATTTCCAGATTTCATAATTTGCCGCGTCACGAATTACGAGCGCAAGTTTACAAGACCGACCGCTTCCGGCTCGTCCTTGCTTCCGAGCATGCGTGTTTGTACTTTGGACTTTTGTCCGATGGACTTGTGTACACACGATCGAAAACGGGACCAGTGACACTAATACAGTGATCAGTGCTCACTGTACTAATGACACTGGCAGGGAAGGGGTTAACACCAGGGGCGATCCAAGGGTTAAGTGTGTGCCTAGGAAGTGCTTTCTTACTGTGTGGGGGGGGGGATGGACTCACTAGATGAACAGAGAGATCCGCGTTCCTGCTTAGCAAGATCTCTATGTTCATACATGACAGGACGTCGATCTGCCTTGTTTACATCGGCAGACCGCCGTCCTGTCTCTCTAGGGAGCGATCGTGGGTGGACGGCGGACCTCCTGTCCGCCAGACCCCCCTTTGGCCAATCAGCATGCGCGCCCCCTGCTGGCTATTGCACGAGATGACATCACAGAAGATCACATGACAGCTGTAAACAATGGGTGGCTTCCTTCTATGCCATTCATTGAATACAATTGTGTTTCTAGCTGTGATTGGCCACAGTGATCACATGGTACAGACAGGGCCAATCACAGCCTATTTATACTATGTGATTAGCCGTGGCCAATCACAGCTAATCAATCAGTAAAAATGTTTGCTTATAGCAGTGAAATCCCCTGCTTTAAAGCGGGACGGTACCTGCAAGAAAAAGCCAGCAGCTACAAATACCGCAGCTGCTGACTTTTAATAAATGGACACTTACCTGTTCCAGGTTCCAGCGATGTCGGCAGTAGAGGCCGATCAATCGCTCAGCTCTCTGCTGCTGCCGGCGCCATTCTCAGTGAGAGAATCAGGAAGTGAAGCGTTGCGGCTTCACTTCCCGGTTCCCTATTGCGCATGCGTGAGTCGCGCAGCGCAATGAGAATCGTCCGCGCTGTCTGCTGGGGACCCGTGTGTGTCCCGGCAGACAGCGCGCCGGGACAGGAAGTGCCCACGGGAGTTTATGCCCGGAAGTGGGTGTAAATACCTGTCTTAGACAGGTATCTGCACCCCCCCCTCCCCCCTGAAAGGTGCCAAATTTGACACCGGAGGGGGGGAGGGTTCCGAAAAGCGGAAGTTCCACTTTAGGGTGGAATCCCGCTTTAAGCAATCATAGTATGTAAAAATAAAAAAACCTGATCACCTCCCCAGTGTGGTACAGTGTTACTATGGTAACACTGTATTGCTCTGGCCACAGTATGTAAAAAAAAAAAAGTAAAAAAAAGAAAATAAATATTATAAAAAAAAAAGAAAAAAAATTATTACTTAAAAGCAGGAAAATAATAATTAAATAGTAAAAATAATAATTAAATAGTAAAAATAATAATTAAATGAAGGACATAAGGGAGTTAATTAGGGCTGATTAGAGTAAATTAGGAGTTAATAAGGGGCTAAACAGAGAAACATTTAATAACTAAAGTTTCTTATACCAGTGAAAGTTAAATAAATCATATTGTGTATAAAAAAAATAAAAAAATAAATACCTTATCACTTCCCCAGAGTAGTACAATGTAACTTTTAACACTGTGTGTTAAAAAATAATAATAATACATTTAATAATTTAAAAATAAATGAAGTGAAACAAAAAATAAAAATAAATGAAATAATAAAAAAATTTAAAAAAACTGGTGACAGTATGTAAAAAAATAAAAAATAAAAGTGAAAGCAACAAATCTTTTTCTTAAATTTTCGAACAATTGTCACAAAAAATTACAACTTCAAAAAACGCGCCATGCCTCCTACTAAATACCTTGGACTAAAAAAATTGAAAAAAACATTTTTTTTTTTATTTTTTTTACATAATGTACCTGATCACCACCACACCAGTTATATGATGATGCTGTACTGCTGTACTGCACTGGTGACAGTATGTAAAAAAATTAAAAATAAAAGTGAAAGCAACAAATCTTTTTCTCAAATTTTCAAACAATTGTGACAAAAAATTACAACTTCAAAAAACGCGCCATGCCTCCTACTAAATACCTTGGACTGTCTACTTTCCAAAAAAATCATTGAGGGGGGATATTTGTACTGTCATGGCATTTTCTGGCCTCAAGAAATGAGATCGGTGGTCAGTACAGGATCGATCGATTTTCAGATATTGTGTATCCCCTAGTTTGTGGACTCTTTCCTACAGGATAATATACACTGATTTGGGTTATTTTCACCAAAGAAATGTAGCAGAATACATTTTGGCCTAAATTTATGAAGAAAGATTATTTATTCGCAAAACGCCATAACATAAATGAATAAACACGTTTTATTTGAAAATTGTAGGTCTTTTTTCATTTATTTAGCAAAAAAAAGAAAAGAAAAAGAAAACCCCAGTGGTGATTAAATACCACCAAAAGAAAGCTTTATTTGTGTGAAAAAAAAATTATAAAAATGTCATATGTGTACAATGTTACGTGATCGGGCGTCAGGGCTGCTGATGGGGGGCACCACCAGTCCTCCTGTAGGGGGCCTGGGCACACAGGGGGGCCCAAACAGCAGAGGGAATCAGTGCAGTCGGATGAAGGGGCAATTACAGGATGCCCTGTGCGGCTCTCTGCAGAAGCTGAAAACTTTCTCTCCCTCCTGCCAACTTTCAGCTGCTGCAGGAAGAGACACAGACACAGCTGCTGAGGGAAGCCAGTTAAAAAAATAACAAATTGTAACCCTGTATTGTTTTAATCCCTTGTAAAACTCAATAACATTCTTGGGAAAAAAAATGTAAAAATTTTTTTTTTTTAAAACAGTTAAACATTTAAAAAAAAAATGATACATTGTTTTTGTTCAAAATGTAAAAAACTATTTAAAAAAGGGCCAATTCACACAGCTTCTCAGTTATCTTTGTGTCCGCTAAGAACGATTTTAGTATATTTTTTGTGAAAATGTTGTTTTGATCTATTTGAGGGGGGGCCCTGCCAGGTAGACTGTACGGGGCCCAGTGATCCCTAACAGCAGCCCTGATTGTCGTTAAAACGTGTGACAGTGCTAAAAGCTGAAAATTGGCCTGGGCAGGAAGGGGCTGAAAATGCCCGGTATTGAAGTGGTCTAAAATAATTTAACACGTCCGAGGAAAGAAAAAAAGAAAAATAAATAATAATAACTGGAACAATTTGACATTTTTGGGACACAACTTCCACCGGTTTTGTTTTGTCTTGTGTGAAAGTTCACAGAATTGTTATGCCCCGTACACACGGTCGGATTTTCCGACAGAAAATGTCCTATCGGACAAAGTTGTCGGAAATTCCGACCGTGTGTAGGCTCCATCGGACTTTTTCCGTCGATAAAAGTTTTATCTCCTGCTCTCAAATTTTCCGACAACAAAGTCCTATCGGTACTTTTTCCGATCGTGTGTAGCGAATTCCGACGGACAAAGTGCCACGCATTCTCAGATCACATTACAAGACCAAAGCTATTGGCTACTAGCCTCTACGTAGTCCCGTCGTACGCAACGAACGTCACCACGTTCAGGATGATCGGATTTTCCGACAACTTTGTCCGACCGTGTGTATGCAACACCAGTGTCGGACAAAATCCGTCGGAAAAAATCCGACGGATTTTGTGGTCGGAATTTCCGACCGTGTGTACGGGGCAAAAGTGTGACAGCGCTGAAAATTGGCCTGGGCAGGAAGGGGGTGAAAATGCCCGGTATTGAAGTGGTTAAAATAATTTAACACGTCCGTGGAGAGGAAATAAAAAAATTAAAAATAATAATAATAACTGGAACAATTTGACATTTTTGGGACACAACTTTTGATTTTGTCTTCAAGTTCACAGAATTGTTAGAATTCTTATGCAGTTAAAAATTTTAAAAATGTAATTTTTTTATTTCATTTTGGAAGACAACAAAAGGTTAATTTTTTTTTTTTTTCCCTACCCTTCAGCCTCTCACAAAAACTCTTAGGTGAGCGAAAAAAAAAAAAAAAAGTAACATAAATAAACAAATGCAGAATTTATATAATTTATGTAATATTTAATACTCTGCAGCCAAAGCAATTTCGCTTAGTGCGGAACGTCAATTTTCGAAAATTCTAACTTTAATCCCGGGAATCTATTTTCCGTTCGTTTTCGGGGCGCTGCAAAGTTGTTTAACACGCTTGAGAGAAGCTGTAATTGTTGCGGGCCGCGACTTTCGCACACAAACTTTACAGAAAACTTTGCACGGATTGGTAATATCCCGCTGCTTAGAGCAACATTGCAATTTAAACGCTTGACAAGTCCAGTGTTAAGATGTTCTGAATTAGATTTGAGTTACAACCACTAAATGCCCTTGTCAAAACTCATTACCGCTGACACTGGCCATGTATATTTAACTGACTGTTCCTATGGAAGGTATACAGTTTAAATTAAGACATGCCCCCTTGGCTTTGTACAGAATTGTCAAAATATAATTGAGTTAAAAAATCATCTGCGCCATAATCATAGCGTTCTGTGTTGTGTTTCTTTCTTTTTTTTTTTTTTTTTTTTTTTTACTTTTTTTTTTTCTTTGAAAATATTCCAGAAGACAATTTTGTTAAATGAAAAGAGAGTAATACCCAATTTCACAGAACAAAAAAGGAAGTCTGCCCTTCTAGCAGAAGACGGGGCTGTAATAGAGTTCTGAAGTATCACAGTAGTTAATTGTGTGTGTGCTTTGCATCGCAGGATTAGGTTACATTTCAGAGCAAACGGCGAGCTGTTTGCGTGCGATCGCGCAGGATTTTGTTAAAAAAATAAAAGTGAATCTTAAAAGGTCCAATTCCACCCAAAAGTGGGAAATGGACGGGATGGTGGAGATCTCCCCCGCGGGAGACGGACAGGAAGGCCGTGAACCCCCCTCCTTACGGGAAACGGACAGAAGGGCAGCCACCCCCCCCCCCCCCGCGGGAGATGGACAGGAAGGTGGAGAACCTCCTCCATGCAGTAGACTGACAGAAAGGCAGCGATCCCCCCCCACGGAAGATGGACAGGTAGGCAGTGAACCCCCCCTTCCTTTGGGAAATGGACAGGAAGATGGCGAACCTCCTCAATGCGGGAGACGGACAGGAAGGCCGCGATCCCCCCTGTGGGAGATGAACAGGAAGGCCGCGATCCCCCCCGTGGGAGATGAACAGGAAGGCAGCGATCCCCCCCCCCAGCGGGAGATGAACAGGAAGGCAGTGAGCCCCTCTCACGGGAGACAGACAGGAAGGCAGCGATCCCCCCCGTGGGAGATGAACAGGAAGGCAGCGATCCCCCCCCCCCAGCGGGAGATGAACAGGAAGGCAGTGAGCCCCTCTCACGGGAGACAGACAGGAAGGCAGCGATCCCCCCCACGGGAGATGAACAGGAAGGCAACGACCCCCCCCCCTGCGGGAGACGGACAGGAAGGCAGTGAACCTCCCCTTCCTGTGGGAAATGGACAGGAAGGTGGCGAACCTCCTCCATGCGGGAGACGGACGGGAAGCCAGCGATCCCCCCCGCGCGGTAGATGAACAGGAAGGCAGCGATCCCCCCCATGGGAGATGAACAGGAAGGAAGCGACCCCCCCCCATGCGGGAGAAGGAAAGGAAGGGAACGATCCCCCCTCCTTTGGGAGACAGACAGAAAGGCAGCGATCCCCCCTGCGGGAGACGGACAGGAAGGCAGCGATCCTCCAGCGGGAGAAGGACAGAAAGGCAGCGATCCCCCCCGCGGGAGATGGACAGGAAGGCGGCGAACCCCCCCCCCCACACACACACGGGAGACAGATGGGAAGGCGGTGATCAGAGGCCTCCTTACCTTAGGAGGCAGATGGTAGGGCTGCTGCTCCTCGCTCTTGGGCCATTGCTTCTCCTGCCTGTCCTAAGACTCCCTGGCCAATCGGGTATCAGGAACCACTTCCTGATTAGCCAGGAGGAGAATCGGGAAGACAATAGCACAGTGAAAAACACGCAACCCACAAAACGCCAACATGTCCCATAAGCCACATATAAGGCAGCCCATTTAAATCAGCAGATTGCCCTATGAGCGCCACAGGAAAAACAAGCCACAAAACGTCCGCTCGTACTATGCTAGATGTGAATGGGGCCTGAAAGGGAAATTGGTGGGGTAACACGAGAACAACGCGGCTCCATTCAGGAGAATTTATTGATATCAGGCACAGTGAGCACTAAAAGTAGAGAGAATTTTTAGAAACATAAGACAATAAACAGTTTTGTGACTGTTTTTTGTCTTATCTTTCTAAAAATTCTCTCTACTTTTAGTGCTCACTGTGCCCGATATCAATAAATTCTCCTGAAGAAGCCAATTACCAAGGCGAAACATGTAGAGATGAAATCCGTTTACACTTGTATTAGTTCTGTAATATCAATACTTACCTTTTGGATATTTGTTTTTAATGTTTCAATACATTTCTACTTTTTTATAAAAGGTTTTTGTTATAATTGTGCACCTTAAAAAATCCCAAATATATCCTGAAATTTCTATTTATCTATCAAGGAATGTGGTGCTGTATCTTTACTGGATGATATGCAAAATACATTTTTCTCCTTAGCCTTTAAGGATGGACTAGATGTCCAGAGCACCCCCTCCCCTTACATCATATTTCAAGAGCCATCCCATCATTAGAAATCAAGAGTCCCCCACCCTCCCTTCCATCACACACTGCACCCCTCTTAACCTTGTGCTGCTGCCGGGAAGAATATGGGAGCGGAGCTGGGAAGCAGAAGGTGCAGGGTCTGGAGGAGGACCAGAGGAGGGCTGGAGTCTGCTGAATGCTGGGATCAGGGGAGGCGGAGACGAGGGGGGGCAGCACAGAGAGGTTCAGGATCTGTAGGAGGAGTTATGTCCTCCTCTCTGCTGACGACTGCTGAGACAGGGGAGGGGCAGGGAGGAGCCTCTCTGTGGCTACACAGAGAAGAGCAGGATCTGGCAGAGGAGTTCTGTCCTCCTCTGCTGCAGACTTCTAAAACAAGGTGGAGACGAGGGGGGGTTCCGCAGCTGCAGGAGAGGTGCAAGGACCACATCAAATGGCTTGGCGGTCTGGATTCAGCCCACAGGCCTTGTGATTGACAAATGTGGGCTATGAGATGTGTAGTGTGCATAGAGAATTGCACATGACTGCAAATAACATGCGTTGCTTTTTTCTAACGTATGGAAGTGAGGGGGGAAAGGAGAGGTTAGGGAGCTCATGGAAGATGTTGCAAAGAGACAGAAAAAGGAGGTTTTGTGGAGAATTAGAATATTGTTTAGTGTCACTTTAACACCATTCAATGAGATTATTTATATCAAGCTGATCTCCTTCTATATCTTTTTGTTTTAAAAATGAGAAGACTTTACATTCCATTTAAATAAATAGAATCCGGAGATTTGAAGTCTAGATGTGTTCAGTCATTGTCAGTAGTCTCTGGATACCGGCCCGGCGGAGGGGAAGTTGCTGGTTGGAGACATTTCTCTCCCCCGGGAGGGTTCAGGGAGACCCTCTGCTGGGTTATTAGATGAGGTCAGAGGTCACAGGAGGTTGTCACAAGATTAGCACTACATGAGATGATGATCAGCAGATTCTGACTATTTAAGTCACAGCCGCTTGTAGAAATGTACAATTGGAAGGAGCTTTCAATTAGCAAACTGATAGAAGTTTTGCAACATTCATTGAACTGTCACAAGACTTCCATTTCATTCACTATATAGATCCCTATAGAGGTCCCAGATATAGGAGCTGAGCCTTCACCCTCTATGTATATCCGTGTCCTTCTATTCCTCACCACTCTCTGCTGATCTATTCCCTTTCTGTCTCTATCCCTTCCTTCCTTCCTTCCTTCCTTACTCTATTTCTTACCTCCTATTTTTTTCTTTTTTTTACTACCATTATTTTATCGTTCCAAGTTTCATTCCTTTCTTCTTTTCTCCTTTCCTTCCTTCATCCTTTCTTTCTTCCATCCTTCCTTCTGTCCCTTCATCCTTTTTTTTTCTCCTTCCTTCCTCTATTTATTACCTCCTATTTTCTTTTGTTCTTACTACCCTAATTTCTTCCTTCCATGTTTCCTTCCTTCATTCCTTCCTTTTTTACTCCTTTCCTTCCTTCCCTTCATCATTCCTTCTTTTATTCCCTCCTTCTTTTCTTTTTTTCCTTGCTTCCTTCCTTCCTTCCTACCTTCATTTATCCTTTCCATGTAGTCTTCCTTTCTCCCTTTTTCCTTCTTTATCTATCTTCTCTTTTATCGCTTCTTTCTTCCACTCTTTCTTTTTTCCTTTCTTTTCTTCCTTCCTTCCTTCCTTCCTCCCTCTATTTCTTACCTCCTATTTTCTTTCTTCTTACTACCCTTATTTTTTCCTTCCACGTTTCCTTCCTTCATTCCTTCCTTTTTTTTTTCCTTTCTTTCCTTCCTTCTCTCTGCTGATCTCAACCAATAATTCTCTTTCTGTCTCTATCTTTGCTTCCTTCCTTCCTCCCTCTTTTTCTACCTCCTATTTTTCTTTTTTCTTACTTCCCTGATTTCTCCCTTCTATGTTTCCTTCCTTTATTCTTTCCTTCTTTTTCTCTTTTCCATCTTTCCTTCCTTGCTTGCTTGCTTCCTTCCTTCCTTCCTCATTATCTTTATTTATCCTTTCCATTTAGCCTTTCTTTCTCTCCTTTTCCTTGTTTATCTATCTTCTCTTTTATCACTTCTTTCTTCCGCCCTTCCTTCCTTCCTTCCTTCCTTCCTTCCTTTCCTTCCTTCCTTCCTTCCTTCCTTCCTTCCTTCTCTCTGCTGATCTCTACCACTAATTCCTTTCCCTTTCTGTCTCTATCTTTTCATTCCTTCCTTCCTTGCTGTCTCTATTTCTTACCTCCTATTTTCTTTTTTTTTCTTACTACCCTAGTTTTTTCCTTCCATGTTTCCTTCCTTTATTCCTTCCTTTTTTCCTTTCCTTCCTTTCTTCCTTCCTTCCTTACTCCCTCCCTCCCTTCCTTCCCTCCCTCCTTACCTCCTATTTTCAAATTTTTCTTACTACCCGAATTTCTTCGTTTCACATTTCCTTCTTTCATTCCTTCCTTATTTTCTTCTTTCCTTCCTTCCCTTCATCCTTCCTTCCCTTCATCCTTCCTTCCTTTCTTCCATCCATCCATCAGTTTCTTAATCCTTCCTTCTTTATGCTATTTCTTACCTCCTATTTTCTTCTTCCATGTTTCCTTCCTTCATTCCTTCCTTTCTTTCTTCTTTCATTCCTTCTTCCTTCCTCAGACCCCCAAAGCACCCTCCCAATGTTGAGGGCATGTGGCCTGGTACAGTTCAGGAGGGAGGGGGGCCGCTCTCGTCCCCCCTCTTTTCCTGCGGCCTGCCAGGTTGCGTGCTCGGATAAAGGGTCTGGTATGGATTTTTAGGGGGACCCCACGCCATTTTTTTGGCCTGGGTTCCCCTTAAAATCCATCCCAGACCTGAAGGGTCTAGTATGGATATTTAGGGGGACCCCTACATCATTTTTTTTTAATTTAAAGCGGGGGTTCCCCTTAATATCCATAGCAGACCTAAAGGGCCTGGTTATTGAATTTGGGGGGACCCCCACGCTTTTTTTTATCAATGACTTCAATGAATGACTGTTCTCTGTGTTACGGATCCGACAATTCATTTGCCGACAATAGCGGAGAGTGTTTTTAAATAGCTTTTTTCCTGCAAAAATGACATTGTGCAGGAACAGTTCTCTGTATTAGATATACTGAATCTCGAATGCATTCGAATCATTCGAAGCATTCGTTATATCCGCTATTATAATTTCTTTCATATTAGTTGAAATTAAATATTTGGTAGTAGTTGGATTCGAATTGTTCTCTGTGTTACGGGAACCAGCAATTAGCCGCGAGTGATTTTAAATAGCTTTTTTTTTTCTGCAAAAATGACACCTTGTAAAGAGACAGTTCTAAGCACGGGAAACATGCGCCCCATTCACAGGCATACTACTCTATAGTATATAGAAGGGGGCATGTTTCCCGTGCTTAGAACTGTCTCTTTACAAGGTGTAATTTTTGCAGGAAAAAAAGCTATTTAAAATCACTCGCGGCTAATTGCCGGTTCCCGTAACACAGAGAACAATTTGAAACCAACAACTACTACCAAATATCTAATTTCAACTAATATGAAAAAAATTATTATAGCGGATATAACGAATGCTTCGAATGATTCGAATGAATTTGAGATTCAGTATATCTAATATAGAGAACTGTTCCTGCACAATGTCATTTTTGCAGGAAAAAAAGCTATTTAAAATCACTCGCGGCTAATGAATTGTCGGCTCCGTAACACAGAGAACAGTCATTCATTGAAGTCATTGATAAAAAAAAGGGTGGGGGTCCCCCCAAATTCAATAACCAGGCCTTTCAGGTCTGCTATGGATATTAAGGGGAACCCCCGCTTCAAATTTAAAAAAAAATGACGTAGGGGTCCCCCTAAATATCCATACCAGACCCTTCAGGTCTGGGATGGATTTTAAGGGGAACCCTGGCCAAAAAAATGGCGTGGGGTCCCCCTCAAAATCCATACCAGACCCTTTATCCGAGCACGCAACCTGGCAGGCCGCAGGAAAAGAGGGGGGATGAGAGCGCCCCCCCCTCCTGAACCGTACCAGGCCACATGCCCTCAACATTGGGAGGGTGCTTTGGGGGTCTGAGACTCCCAAAGCACCATGTTGATGGGGACAAGGGCCTCATCCCCACAACCCTGGCCATTGGTTGTGGGGGTCTGAGGGCGGGGGGCTTATCGGAATCTGGAAGCCCCCTTTAACAAGGGGACCCCCAGATCACCAAAAAAGTGACAAAAATGGTAAAAATTACAGGAGACGGTCTTTGACAATTCCTTTATTAAAATCTTCTTTCTTCTGGTCTTCCTTTCTTCATCCTTCGGTTTCTTTATCTTCTCATTCCGGCATCTTCTTCCATCTTCTTCCATCTTCTTCTTCCTCCGATCCGCTTCTTCTTCCTCCGGTCTTCTCGTCCTTCTCGTCCGGCATCTTCTTCCATGGCGTCGGCGTCTCTTCTTGGACCGCTCCTCGCAATGGGAGGCTCCCGCTGTGTGAGGCTTCGCTCCGGCTGACAGGTCTTTTATAACAGAGGGCACCTGGTGACCCCGCCCCCTCTGACATCATGGGGAAAGCCATAGGGAAGTCCCCATGACGTCCCCGTGCGTCAGAGGGGGCGGGTCACCAGGTGCCCTCCGTTATAAAAGACCTGTCAGACGGAGCGAAGCCTCACACAGCGGGAGCCTCCCATTGCGAGGAGCGGCCCAACAGAAGAACAGACGCCGACGCCATGGAAGAAGATGCCGGAAGAGAAGGACGAAAAGACCGGAGCAAGAAGAAGCGGATCGGAGGAAGAAGAAGATGGAAGAAGAAGATGCCAGAAGGAGAAGAAAACCGGATGAAGAAACCGAAGGATGAAGAAAGGAAGACCAGAAGAAAGAAGAAAGAAGATTTTAATAAAGGAATTGTCAAAGACCGTCTCCTGTCATTTTTACAATTTTTGACACTTTTTTAGTGAAATGGTAGGGGTACTTTTGTACCCCCTTACCATTTCACACAGGGGGGGGCCGGGATCTGGGGGTCCCCTTGTTAAAGGGGGCTTCCAGATTCCGATAAGCCCCCCGCCCGCAGACCCCCACAACCAATGGCCAGGGTTGTGGGGAAGAGGCCCTTGTCCTCATCAACATGGGGACAAGGTGCTTTGGGGGTCTTAGACCCCCAAACCACCCTCCCAATGTTGAGGGCATGTGGCCTGGTACGGTTCAGGAGGGAGGGGGGGCCGCTCTCGCCCCCCCTCTTTTCCTGCGGCCTGCCAGGTTGCGTGCTCGGATAAGGGTCTGGTATGGATTTTGAGGGGGACCCCATGCCATTTTTTTATTTTTTTTTGGCCGGGGTTCCCCTTAAAATCCATCCCAGACCTGAAGGGTCTGGTATGGATATTTAGGGGGGACCCCACGCCATTTTATTTTTTTTGGTCGGGGTTCCCCTTAATATCCATACCAGACCTGAAGGGCCTGGTTATTGAATTTGGGGGAACCCCCCAGCTTTTTTTTTATCAATGAATGACTGTCCTCTGTGTTACAGAGCCGACAATTCATTAGCCGCGAGTGATTTTAAATAGCTTTTTTTCCTGCAAAAATTACACTTTGTGAAGGAACAGTTCTCAATATTACATATACTGAATCTCAAATTCATTCGAATCTTTCGTTATATCC
Source organism: Lithobates sylvaticus (assembly GCA_028564925.1). NCBI lineage: Eukaryota > Metazoa > Chordata > Amphibia > Anura > Ranidae > Lithobates > Lithobates sylvaticus. Next base: position 43,312,590 of record CM053038.1, on the reverse strand, counting down.
GCTATAATAATTTCTTTCGTATTAGTTGAAATTTGATATTTGTAGTTTGATTCGAATTGTTCTCTGTGTTACAGGAACCACAATTCATTAGCCGCGTTAACGATTCGTAACGATTCGTAACTTGAAATTGAAATTCGATATTTGTAGTTGGATTCGAATTGTTCTCTGTGTTACGGGGACCGACAATTCATTAGCCGCATTAACAATTCGTAACTTTACTAACGATTCGAAAAAAATTTACGATTCGTATGAAATTCGTATTTCGTACGAATTCGAACAGAATTTCGTATACGAATTACGAATTTTTTTATATACGAAATGAAACAAATTTTTTGACAGTTCCCATGTCTACCTATGGCTGTAAAAGTTGGACCATAAGGAAGGCCGAATGCCGAAGAATTGAAGCTTTTGAACTATGGTGTTCGGAAAGACTCTTGAAAGTCCCTTGGGCGGCAAGAAAATCAAACCAGTTAATCTTGAAGGAAATCATCCCTGAATATTCACTGAAAGGACAGATCCTGAAGCTAAAACTCGAATACTTTGGCCACCTAATGCTAAGTGAGGACTCATTGGAAAAGACCCTGATACGGGGAAACATGGAAGGAAAAAGGAGAATAGGATGACAGAAAACAAGATGGATAGATAGCATCATCGAAACAATGAACGTGAGGTTAAGCAAGCTCCGGGAGGCAGTGGAGGACAGAAAAGCCTGGTCCATGAGGTCACGAAGAGTCGGACACGACTAAACGACTGAACAACAACAATTCATGGTGACCAAATGTACGCAGAATTTTAAAGAAACCGGAAGAAAGAATTGAGAATTGAAACTTGAAGCCTCTACGTCATTTTTGTTTTTTGACTTTACTAACCCTTCTCTTCTCACTCTCTATTCTTTTTAGGTCTCCGGCACGCTCATATTTTCTCCAAAAGGTGCCAAAGTACCTCCTCACTCAGAGCCCCCGGGTGTTGACAGTCCTTATTAAGAAGTTTGTAAAGTGATTTTCCATAATTCCCCCTTAATGACCCCGGATCAGTCACACAGCAGCAGCGTCCCCATCCAACAAGCAACAGGCGTTCGAGCCGTCGCGGCCAAGAGCCCTAATTCATCTCGATGTTGCCGGGGGAGAAAATCAATCGGCAGCGAAGAGCGCCTCTCAGACCCAGCTGGATGAAGGTTGCAATTAGAAGAGAGCAGTTTGCGTCGAGGTTTACATTCTGCTAAATCTAGAACGGAGAGCTGCTTTGAATCTAATCCCAGCCCCCCCCCCCCCCCCCTCAAAAAAAAAAAAAAAATCAAATGGTGCTTTCCGTAAACAGAGATGTTTGGATCAAACGTCAGCGGAGTCTCTGGACATTGTCCGCGGGGGCCAAGAATGACCGGCTTGTACGTCTGTATACTGCAGGCTGATTGCTGTGCTGGAGGCGGCGCGCTCAGAACAGGCCTGCCTGTGTCTTCCCTGCCCGGGCTGCACAGGACAATCTTACTCTCGCCTGGAACAAAACGCAGACTCCCCGGAGGAAAGGCTGGAGGGGATCAGGGGAACCGCAATGAAGACTTTTTTTTTTTTTTTTTTTAAATAAATGCCCAGTAATGAAAATTTCAACCCCCAGAGCTATAAACAGAGAGGGGCAAAGAGGTCATAGATAAGTGGCAGGGGAGGGGACATTACAGGTACCTAGGATCAGGAACACCGAATAAAATTGTGATTGTCAAATTATGAGCTTAAGGGGGACTCAAATGCAGCCCCTGACATCACCAAAGGCTCATAAGGTTCAATGTACACTATATGACCAAAAGTATTGGGACGCCTGCCTTTACACGCACATGAAGTTTAATGGCATCCCAGTCTTAGTCCGTAGGGTTCAATATTGAGTTGGCCCACCCTTTGACAACAGCTTCAACTCATCTGGGAAGGCCGTCCACAAGGTGCTTCGTGCACTGGTTCAAATTATTTGGTGGAGGGGGGATTATGGTGGGGGTTGTTTTTAAGGGGTTGGGTTTGGCCCCTTAGTTCCAGTGAAGGGAACTCTTAGGCCCCTTTCACACTGGGGCGGTTTGCAGGCGCTATTGCGCTAAAAATAGCGCCTGCAAACCGACCCGAAACAGCTGTTGCTGTGTCTTCAGTGTGAAAGCCCGAGGGCTTTCACACTGAAGCGGTGCGCTTGCAGGACGCTAAAAAATGTCCTGCAAGCCACATCTTTGGTGCGCTGTAGGAGCGGTATATTTACCGCTCCTATAGCGCCCCTTCCCATTGAAAACAATGGGGCAGCGCTCCAAAACCCTTTTTCAGCCGCTCGCGGGGGGGTAAAACCGCCCCGCTAGCGGCCTGAAATGCGCCGCTAAAACTACGGTAAAGTGGCGCTAAATATAGCGCCGCTTTACTGCCAGCGCCCCCAACGCCCCAGTGTGAAACCAGCCTTCAGGCATCAGCATACCAAGACATTTTGGACAATTTCAGGTTCCTAACTTTGTGGGAACAGTTTTGGGATTGGCCCCTTCCTGCGCAGTCATGTTGGAACAGGAAGGGGCCATCCCCCAAACTGTTCCCACTAAGTTGGGAGCAGGAAATTGTCCAAAATGTCTTGGTAAGCTGACGCCTTAAGATTTCCCTTCACTGGAACCAAACCCAACCCCTTAAAAACAACCCCCACACCATAATCCCCCCCCCTCCACCAAATGATTTGGGCCAGTGTACAAAGCAAGGCCCATAAAGAAATGGATGAGCGAGTTTGGGGTGGAGGAACTTGGCTGGCCTGCACACCTCAACCTGATAGAACACCTTTGGGAAGAATTAGAGAGCAGACTGCAAACCAGGCCTTCTCGTCCAACATCAGCGCCTGACCTCACAAATGCGCTTCTGGAAAGAATGGTCAAACATTCCCATAGACACCCTCCTAAACCTTGTGGACGGCCTTCCCAGAAGAGTTGAAGCTGTTATAGCTGCAAAGGGTGGGCCAACTCAATATAGAACCCTAGGGACTAAGACTGGGATGCCATTAAAGCTTATGTGTGTGTAAAGGCAGGCGTCCCAATACTTTTGGTAATATAGTGTATGTAATGAGCTTGAGAGGACTGTCAGAGACTGCAGACCTAATAGAGGAAATGAGGGTCAGAGAGTGAGGACAGGATACATTGTTGGTGGGGAGATGCTGCAAAAGTCAATATCAAACTAAGAAGATGTTACATGAGGCTGGTAGAGATCAATGTTATTACCCTAATCAGTGTTCCCACTACAGACTGCTGAGGTCCAAGGGCCGCACATCCTATACCAAAGGGCCGCATGTGGCCCTCGAGTCACAGATTGGGCACAGGGGTATAAAATATCAAAAGAGACCTTTGAATAATAATCTAGATTTATTTGTCAAAGAGATCTAGGACTGATGGTTAATATAGTATATATACTGTATGTGTGTGTATATATATATATATACTCATCGGCCACTTTATTAGGTACACCTGTTCAATTGCTTGGTAACTCAAATTGCTAATCAGCCAATCACATGGCAGCAACTCAATGCATTTAGGCATCTAGACGTGGTAAAGACGACTTGCTGAAGTTCAAACTGAGCATCAGAATGGGGGAAGAAAGGGTATTGAAGTGACTTTGAACGTGACATGGTTGTTGGTGGCAGACGGGCTGGTCTGAGTATTTCTGGGATTTTCACACACAATAATCTCTCAGGGTTTACAGAGAATGGTGGGAAAAAGAGAAAATATCTAGTGAGCGGTAGTTGTGTGGAGGAAAATGCCTTGTTGGTGTCAGAGGAGAATGGGCAGACTGGTTCCAGATGATAGAAAGGCAACAGTAACTCAAATAACCACTTGTTACATCCAAGGTATGCAGAATACCATCTCTGAATACACAACACATCCAATCTTGAAGCAGATGGGCTACAGCAGCAGAAGACCACACCGGGTGCCACTCCTGTCAGCTAAAAACAGAAAACTGAGGCTACAATTGGCACAGGATCACCAAAATTGGACAATAGAAGATTGGAAAAACATTGGACGGTCTGATGAGTCTGGATTTCAGCTGCGACATTCAGATGGTGGGGTCAGAATTTGGCGCATGGATCCGTCCTGCCTTGTATAACCGGTTCAGGGTGGTGGTGGGGGTGTAATGGTGTGGGGGATGGGTATCACCGGTTCAGGCTGGTGGTGGGGGTGTAATGGTGTGGGGGATGGGGTATCACCGGTTCAGGCTGGTGGTGGGGGTGTAATGGCGTGGGGGATATTTTCTTGGCACACTTTGGGCCCCTTAGTACCAATTGAGCATGGTTTAAACCCCACGGCCTACCTGAGTATTGTTGCTGACCATTTCCATCCCTTTATGACTACAGTGTTCCCATCTTCTGATGGCTCCTTCCAGCAGGAAAATGCACCATGTCACAAAGGTCCAATCATCTTACCACTGGACAATGAGGTCACTGTACTCCAATGGCCTCCACACTCACCACATCTCATCCAATAGAGCACCTTTGGGATGTGGTGGAATGGGAGATTGGCATCATGGATGTGCAGCCGACAAATCTGCAGCAACTGCGTGATGTTATCATGTCACTATGGAGCAAAATCTCTGAAGAACATTTCCAACACCTTGTTGAAACTATGCCACGAATAGAGATGGGCCGAACGACCCCCTGTTTGGTTCGCACCAGAACTTTCGAACATCGGGAAAGTTCGGAACCGAATAACGAACCCCATTGAAGTCTATGGGACTGGAAAAATGCCCAGTTTGAAGGCATATATGCAAGTAATTGGGCATACAATGGTTATGGGGGTCTGGGTACCGCCAAAAGGGACATGTTTCAATGAAAAAAAGTTTGTAAAAAAACTGTAATGCCCCGTACACACGGTCGGAAAATCCGACCACAAAATCCATCGGATTTTTTCCGACGGATTTTGTCGGACAAAGTTGTCGGAAAATCCGATCATTCTGAACGTGGTGACGTTTGTTGCCTACGACGGGACTACGTAGAGGCTAGTAGCCAATAGCTTTGGTCTTGTAATGTGATAATGTGATCTGAGCATGCGTGGCACTTTGTCCGTCGGAATTCGCTACACGCGATCGGAAAAAGTCCGATAGGACTTTGTTGTCGGAAAATTTGAGAGCAGGAGATAAAACTTTGTCCGTCGGAAAATTTCGACGGAAAAAGTCCGATGGAGCCTACACACGGTCGGAATTTCCGACAACATTTTTCCGTCGGAAAATCCGACCATGTGTACAGGGCATTATGATCAGTGATTTACTGATGTTTAAAGTGAAAGCATAAAAATTAGAAATAACAATAAAAATGAAAAATTCCTTTAAATATAGTGCATGTGGGGTCCCCTCAGTCTACCTGTAAAGTGGCACATTTGTACCATGTATAGAACCTGCTGCAGCAATAATTACATTTATAAAGTAAAAATAAAAATTCCCTTTTTTTTGTAACCAACAGCTTGGGGAGCCAGTCTGTATCATGAGGTCACAATGTAGTACACTGGGTACAAGATTAGAGATTTCCTGATTAAATTCTGGCGTCTCTTCCGTAGACTTTGGATAGAAGTAACAGGTTCGGAAAAATTGGTCTTTGTGTGTCGGTGGCGCCTTCACACCGTAACCCTATAGAGGTACTCTTGATGAAAGCAAGAATTGGCCCTGCTGTCACAAATTTAAAATGATATGCACCTGTCAAACAGGTGTGGAAAAATTGGTCTTTGGGTGATAATTGTGCCCATGAAACCTACACCAATATAATTCTACCAGATGAAATCAACATCCACAACGGTAGGCAGCCTAGAAGTCCTGCAGAGATTCCACATCCCAACAACACTTAATCAGCGACATCGGCATCAGGAGCTTCATAGCTGCTGCTAATCCAGGACTGATTAATTTTGATAAATGTCAGACGGTCCACGGAGTCTGTGGACAGATGCGTTCTATTATCAGAAACAAAGCCTCCAGCAGCACTGAATGCTCGTTTGGAAAACACGCTGGATGCAGGGCAGCCCAGCAGCTCAAGCATACTGGGCAAGTTCGGGCCAGTGGTCTATTCTCATGACCCAGTAACCCAGTGGATCATCAAATTGAAAGCTCTCCATCTCTGTTTTGCCTCCTAGATAATCTCCCACCATATGATGCAGACACTGCCGATGGGATGTGGAAGCTGTCAGCCCTGGGTGGCGAGGACTAAAAGAATTGGGAAATGCATCACTTAGGCGTCCGACCTTCTCCACCGCTCCTCTCTTGACCAACAGAAGCCTTAAAACGAAGTTTTCCACAACACTGTAACCTACCAGAGTCAGGAAAAGCCTTAGATAAACTCCTCTTTAAAGGTGTCCTCAATAGATTTTATCCTCTGCACCCTCTGCGGGGACGGGATGAGTTCTGAGGCTTTAACTTTGTAACGGAGGTCAAGCAGGGTTGCCAACCAATAGTGATCCTTTACGCCACATATTCTCGGGTCCTTTCCCAAGGCTTTGAAGCATGAGGGAGCCCATGCATCGCAAGATTGCGGAGGCATGAGAAGCAGACTCCTCGGGGTCACTGAGGATTACAGTATCTGGAACTGTCTCCTCCCAGCCATGCACTACTCCCAAGGGTTCTGGGGATAGAAAAAAACATATTTAACCACTTGACCACTGGGCACTTAAACCCCCTTCCTAACCAGACCAATTTTCAGCTTTCGGTGCTCTCACACTTTGAATGACAATTACTCAGTCATGCAACGCTGTACCCAAATGAATTTTTTGTCATTTTTTTCACACAAATAGAACTTTCTTTTGGTGGTATTTAATCACCGCTGGGTTTTTTATTTTTTGCGCTATAAATCAAAAAAGACTGAAAATTCTATTAAACTTTATTGGCGAGTATTGGCGAGTATTGGCGAGTATTGGCAGAGTATTGGCGAGTATTGGCGAGTATTGGCGAGTATTGGCAGAGTATTGGCGAGTATTGGCGAGTATTGGCAGAGTATTGGCGAGTATTGGCGAGTATTGGCAGAGTATTGGCGAGTATTGGCAGAGTATTGGCGAGTATTGGCAGAGTATTGGCGAGTATTGGCAGAGTATTGCACAGTGTTGGCAGAGTATTTCACAGTGCTGTCACTGACCAGCGGCAGAGATGTGGGCACTACACATCCAGCCTACAGCGCTGGTCCCATCTCTCCCCCTCTCAGCTTCTCCCCTCTCAATGTACCGATCGGTACAGAGAGGGGAGGGAGGAACGGACGTCCATCCAGAATAAGCCGACCACGCTGTAGCCGTCTTTCGGGTATGGCCCGGTCGGCATGTGGTTAATGTTTGATGTATGTCTTCCTCTGCTTCAATGCCTCCAAAATTGCCAGAATCCTCCTCCCTCTCCTCTTGTGTGTTCTGTGGTAGAAGAAAAATGGTGTCTGCAAGCGGGCCATGAGAAGAAAGGAAGTCCTCCTCTTCCTCCCGCTGCTCTGCCTCGAGTGCCCTGTCCATAATGCCACGCAGAGTCTGCTCCAGCAAGAACACAACAGGGATTGTGTTACCGGGCACGCATTGTCATGGCTCACTAACCTTGTGGCCTCCTCAAATGGTGACAGTACAGTGCATGCATCCTTTATGAGCAGCCATTTGCATGGGGAAAAAAAGCAGAGCCGGCCTGAGCCTGTCATTGTGTCATATAAAATATAGCACAAAGATTCAGGTGAAAACTGAGCTCTCCCTTTGCTGTGACAAAAAGCCGGGTGCCAGCCTTGGTCCGCAACCAAGATGTGTACAGCAAAAAAGAGAGGAAAGTGAAGGCACCACCGGCATAGAAAAATAGTAGTTTTTTGAAATTTCATAAAAATCAGGACCATGATAAGCACACACTACTCCTCTGGCTTCAGCAGACGCGTTTTACACACCTGTGCTTAGTCAGTGACATCAGCTGCCGCTGACAGCTGAAAGAAAAAAAAATGCTGGTAAAAAAAACAAAAAAACGGGGTGGGGTTCCCCCCACCTCCCACCCACCTTTTGGATCTGGTATGGATTTTAAGGGGAACACCACACCAATATCTTTTTTTTAAACGGCGTGGGCCCCCCCCAAAATTTATACCAGACCCTTATACGAGCTCACAGCCTGGCAGGCCAGGAAAGGGGGGGGCGAGCTAGTGCCTCCCCCTTCCTGAAACAAACCAGACCACATGCCCTCATTATGGGGGGGCACTGCTCCCCTCTCCCACCTCAAAGCTCCTTGTCCCCATATTAATGGGGACAAGGGCCTCTTCTCGACAACCCTGGGTGGTGGCTGTTGGGGTCTGTGGGTGGGGGGCTTATCAAAATCTTGAAATCCCCTTTGACTAGGGGAGCCCAGATCCCACCCCCCCCCCCATGTGAATGAGTATGGGGTACATTGTACCCCTACTTATTCTCTAAAAATAACTGTCAAAATAAATAAAAACACTAGAGAAGTTTTTGATAATTCCTTTATTAAAAAAAATGTAAAGAAAAAACTAAAAACAATGTCTCCACAAAAAAAAAGCTCCACCCGTGAGGACGGCTGACCACCGAATGCCTCCTCCTCTGTTTGACAGTCCTTTAATAGGTAAGGGGCAGGGGCCACCGGGTGACATCACCAGGTGGTCCCGCCCCTTACCTATTTAAGAGCTGTCATCTGGCGGAGGAGGCATTTGTCCTTGAATGCAGAGGGGTTTTATTTCCAGCTCCGGCGGTGCGGCAGGTGTCGTGATTGGCGATGGATCTACATGGGGAACATTGTTTTTATTTTATTTTTAAAAAGATTTTTCAAAAACGTGTCTTTTATTTAATTTTAAATTTTTGGGCGGTAAAAAACCCATACTCGTTCACAAAGGGGAAGCGGGATCTGGGGGCTCCCTTATTAAAGGGGGCTTTCAGAGTCTGATAAGCCCCCCCGCCCGCAGATCCCCACAACCACCGTCCAGGGTTGTCGGGAAAATAACCCTTGTCCCCAACATGGGGACAAGGTGCTTTTGGGTGGGGGATGCCCCAAAGCACCCATCCCCCATGTTGCCGGCATGTGGCCTGGTGTGGTTCAGGAGGGGGTGGACTCCACCCCTCTTTCTGGCCTGCCAGGCTGTGTGCTCATATAAGCGCCTGGTATGGATTGGGGGGGGGGGGGGGGGGCACGTTGTTTATTTATTTTTTTTATGGCGTGGACCCAAAGGGCCTGGTATGAACTGGGGGGGGGGGGGGGGGGGGGTCCCGATGCTGTTTTTTTCTTCTTCTTTTATTACCAGCATTTTTTTTTTCTTTCAGCTGTCAGCGGGGAGGCCTGAATGGGCGAAGTTCGGGCCAAACTTTTGCTCGGCCTGAATCGTTCACCCAACACTACTCAGGGAGTGATAAAGACTTTTTTGGATCCATCTAATGGGTAACTTACAAGTGTACAGTAGTTGTCATCTCTCTCATGATCAGGCGCACAGCCTAATGGGTGCATTATATCATTAACATAGATACCCTAATTTGCATCTAATTAAGTCCAAACACTTGTAGTTACAGTCAGGGGCGTTGTTACGTCTACAAAAGATCTGGGGCCAGAGCCCATATCAGCATAGTAAAGAAAGTCATAGGATTGGGTGGGCATACACATGTATATACAGTAATGTACGTGTGTGTGTGTCTATATATCCCCAGAGAGCCTCCCCTTACATCAGGGTCCCCAGAGAGCCTCCCCCTTACATCAGGGTCCCCAGAGAGCCTCCCCCTTACATCAGGGTCCCCAGAGAGCCCCTCTTACATAAGGGTCCCGGGAGAGCCTCTCCCTTGCACTAGGGCCCCCAAAGAGCACCCCCTTACATTAGGGTCCCCAGAGAGCCTCCCCATTGCATCAGGGTCCCCAGAGACCCTCCCCTCCCCTTGGGGACCCCTGCAGAGACTCTGGGCTATGGGCCCCATATCAGTGTTGCCAACCTACCAGATTGAAATTTACTGACACAACACCCAAAATTTACTGGCACAGCCAAGTTTTTACTGGCATTTCCAAAAGTTACAAAATCACACTTGTAAGTGCAAATTTCAGTATTTAGGCTACAAATAAGTACAATATGCAATTAGCAATGTGATTCAAGGTAGATATTAGGCCAAAAAGCATATTTCTTATTTTATTTTAAATATTGTAAGTAAGTGGCTCAGGGACAGGACTCAGGAGCAGGAAATTAGAATAGGTGACACACGCACATGAAATAGACTCTCACAGTGACACTGACAGCAGTGTGCAGCAGCACAGATCACCGACACGTCCCCTCCTGAGTCACAGTGACAATCTCTCTCCATGCCAGGTGGTCCTCTCAGTCCCCTCCAGTCCAAACATCATTGACAGTCCCGCTCCCGGCTTGCCATGCTCCCGTCCTACAAGGCTCTGGCCGCTCCACTCGGCTCCCTTGCACCATGACATCACATGACATGCTCAGGCACTGTTTCTGCCACACTCGCCCACCCCCCCCCCCCCCCGCCGGTACCACCCGAACACACTGTAGCAGGTACTTGGATAGTCCTGGCCGGCTCCGGACCCGAGATGCGATTGCCCAATTCCGAGTCAAGCGACACGGCCATATTTTTTACTGGCAACCTTTTCCTCTTACTGGCATTTACTGGCAAGAGAAAAGTGCCTGTTTTTTTACTGGCTGCCAGTAAAAAATACTGACGGTTGGCAACACTGCCCCATATTCGGGGCTATAGCCCCAAAAGCCACCCCCTAACGTCGCCACTGGTTACAGTGATGACTCTCCTGTACCCCGAGTCTTCACATCATCAATGAAGAGTTTGCTCACAGATTGTCCAATTCATGGGACCAGAGGTCTTCAATGTGCTTGTCCTTTTTTTTTGTATAATCTTTATTTATAAATTTTTCTTTTTACAATCATTAAACAATCAATAAACAAACATGGAAAAAAAAAATAAAGAGATGGGGGGGGGGGGGGGGATTGGGGGGATTTAACGTCCTCTCCCTTCTTAGTAAAGGAAACGATGTACTCCTGTTCATTGTGCTATAGTTAACCCGTGGTTCCCATTTAGCGTGGAACTCTTCCAGTCTATTACTATTAGTACAAACCCATTTCTCATCTTCCATAATTTTGTTAACCGGTCTCTCCCATTGTTCTATAGGAGGTAGTTGCTGATTTTTCCAACAGACCGGAATCAGCCCTTTAGCTGCATCCAACAAATATGGAACTTTACTCCTTTTATATGCCCCTTTGGGTATCATGAAAGAGGCATTGCACCGGGTCGTCCCCGATCGAAACCATTATTATTTGTCACATTCCTGAGCTCAGCCCAGAACGCCCTAATCTTAGGATTTTTTCCCCGAAAAAAATTGCGCAAAGACTGCGTGAAATAAAATATTGCAACAATTGTAATTTTATTCACTGCACAATTTTAAAGTATGACATGTTTGGTATCTATTTATTCGGTGTAACATCATCTTTCACATAATACAAAAATTGGGATAAATATTGTGGGTTTTTATTCATTAAAGTGTATTTTTTCCCAAAAAAATGGCAATGATCGCCATTTTATTCTCTGTGCAATTTCTAAAGCATGACATGTTAGGTATCTATTTGCGATTTTTTTTTTAATTCATTAAAAAGATTTATTCCCCCAACAAAAATGCGTTTGAAAGACCGCTGAGCAAATACCGTGTGAAATAAAATATTGCAACAATCGCCATCTGATTCTCTGCGCAATTTTAAAGCATGACATGTTAGGTATCGTTATACTCGGTGTAACATCATCTTTCACATTATACAAAAATTGGGGTAAATATTGTATTTTAGTTTTTTTTTTTATTTTTAATTCATCAAAGTATATTTTTTCTCCAAAAATTGCGTTCGAAAGACCGCTGCGCAAATACTGTGTGAAATGAAATATTGCAATGATCGCCATTTTATTCTCTGCGTGATTTTAAAGCATGACATGTTTGGTATCTATTTACTCAGCGTAACATCATCTTTCACATTATACAAAAATTGGGCTACATATTCGATTTTAGTTTTTTTAAAATCATTAAAGTGTATTTTTTCTCCTAAAAATGATGTTTAAAAGAACGCTGCACAAATACCGTGTGAAATAAACTATTGCACCAATCGCCATTTTATTCTCTGCACAATTTTAAAGCATGACATGTTAGGTATCTATTTACTCGGCGTAACATCATCTTTCATATTATGCAAAAAAATTGGGGTAAATATTGTGTTTTTTTTTATTCATTAAAGTATATTTTTTCTCCAAAAATTGTGTTTGAAAGAACGCTGCGCAAATACTGTGTGAAATAAAATATTGCAGTGATCGCCATTTTATTCTCTGCGTGATTTTAAAGCATGACACGTTTGGTATCTATTTACTCAGCGTAACATCATCTTTCACATTATACATAAAAATTGGGGTAAATATTGGGGTGTTTTATTTCTTTCTTTAATTCATTCAAATTATAATTTTTTCTCAAAAAACTGTGTCTGAAAGAACACTGCGCAAATACTGTGTGAAATAAAATATTGCAATGATCGCCATTTTATTCTCTGGGCAATTTTAAAGCGTGACATGTTAGGTTTCTTTTTTACTCGGTGTAACATCATCTTTCACATTATACAAAAATTGGGGTAAATATTGTGTTTTATTTTTTTTTTAATTCATTAAAATTATATATTTTTTTCAAAAAACTGTGTCTGAAAGAATGCTGCGCAAATACTGTGTGAAATAAAATATTGCAATGATCGCCATTTTATTCTGTGACATGACATGTTAGGTATCTATTTACTCAGCGTAACATCCTCTTTCACATTATGCAAAAAAATTGGGGTAAATATTGTGTTTTATTTCTTTTTTTAATCCCTTAAAATTATATTTTTTTCCTCAAAAATTGTGTTTGAAAGAACGCTGCGCAAATACTGTGTGAAATAAAATATTGCAATGATCGTCATTTTATTCTCTGGGCAATTTTAAAGCATGACATGTTAAGTATTTATTTACTCGGCGTAACATCATCTCTCACATGATACATAAAAAATGGGGTAAATATTGTGTTTTATTTCTTTTTTTAATTCATTAAAATTATATTTTTTTCCTCAAAAAATTGTGTCTGAAAGAACGCTGCGCAAATACTGTGTGAAATAAAATATTGCAATGATCGCCATTTTATTCTCTGGGCAATTTAAAGCATGACATGTTAAGTATTTATTTACTCGGCGTAACATCATCTTTTACATTATACAAAAAATGTGGTAAATATTGTGTTTTTTCTTCTCTAGGGTCTCTGCAAAAAAAAAAATATATATATATAAATATATATATAAATATATATATATATATATATATATATATATATATATATATATATATATTTATATATATATATATTTATATATATATATATATATATATATATATATATATATATTATATATATTTATATTTATATTTATATATATATATATATATTTATATATATATATATATATATTTATTTATATATATATATATATATATATATATATATATATATATATATATATTATATATTTATATATATATATATATATATATATATATATATATAATGTTTGGGGGTTCTAAGTAATTTTCTTGCAAAAAATACTGATTTAATGTTTTAAATTAAAAATTCCAGAAAAGGCCTGGTCTTCATGTGGTTAAAAGGACTGCAAGAAAAAATCATTTTAAGCGGCTGGTGCTAAAAAAAAAAAAAAAAAAAAAAAATGACAATGTGCTCGCAAATCACAATGTATAAAAGTGGGAAAGAAAAACAAAGCCATGCTGAAAGTCAAATACATTATGAGGTGTTAAATGTCCCCATATCCTGGGCATAAATAGCCATTGGGAGGACGGCGATGAGGAACAATAGCGCTGTTGAGATTACTCGCTCGCTGCGTGTTGTCAGAGCGTTTTTGCCCCCCCCTCCCCCCCCCCCAACGCCGACACAATTTAAATAGAAATCAAACCTCTTCTGTCAGGCGCTGCCTTTTAAGCCGAGAATTTTCTGACACGGTAATTACAGTTTCGTAGCCGCGCTTTACATTAGCGCAGGCAACGCTCGTTACATTAAAATTCTTCCACGGAACCGTGAAAATAAACAGCCCGAGCCGAGCTGGCATCGGCGTCCTCGCAAGAGTAAAAAAAATAAAAAAAAAAGGCGCTCCTGTGTTTTCTCAACGCCGGTCGGCATCTGACGGCAGCACAAGCTCCTATTTAGCCGCCAAGTGTCGCAGGTTCACAGCCGTTTGAAGGGCTGTTTCTGCTTATTTTTAAAATTACGGCTTTAATTGTTTTTACAACTTGTAAAATTTTAAAGCTATTAAGCCTCAAAGTTGTGGGAAAAAAATTAAGTCGGTGATTATGGCAACAGCGTGGCCCGGGAGGGGGGTCGGGCGGGCATGGGCGAGAGCGCCGGACAAATCATTAGGGCCAGAAAAACGGGGCAATTCCTCATCGGGGCTGGAGGCAAAATGGAAAATCTGTGAGTTTTTTTTTTTTTTTTTAATTCAATTTGTTTTGCATGACGTAGTTTATACTCCCTTCCATAAGAGGGGGAGGGGGGATTTCAGGCCTTGGTTAGAAGTCTTTAAAGCAAATGGTCCTCAACCTTCTTTGATATCGGGGTCCACATGTGCACCAAAGGGCCACACATATTGTTCTGTGTACATACCACAGGATGGGCAGAGATTGCGGACAGGCTATATGGTTGGAGACTGGAGACGTTCTTCAGGTGACTTCCATAGACTGAGGAAGGATATGCTGCAGGAGACTGCCAGAGACTGAGAATATGCTGCAGGAGACTGCCAGAGACTGAGAATATGCTGCAGGAGACTTCCATAGACTGGAGACATTCTGCAGGAGACTGCCAGAGACTGAGGATATGCTGCAGGAGACTTCCATAGACTGGAGACATTCTGCAGGAGACTGCCAGAGACTGAGGATATGCTGCACGAGACTGCCAGAGACTGGAAACATTCTGCGGGAGACTGCCAGAGACTGAGGATATGCTGCAGGAGACTACCAGAGACTGAGGATATGCTGCAGGAGACTGCCAGAGACTGAGGATATGCTGCAGGAGACTGCCAGAGACTGAGGATATGCTGCAGGAGACTTCCAGAGACTGAGGAAGGATATGCTGCAGGAGACTGCCAGAGACTGAGAATATGCTGCAGGAGACTTCCAGAGACTGAGGAAGGATATGCTGCAGGAGACTGCCAGAGACTGAGAATATGCTGCAGGAGACTTCCAGAGACTGAGAATATGCTGCACGAGACTTCCAGAGACTGGAGACATGCAGCACGAGACTGCCAGAGACTGGAGACATTCTGCAGGAGACTTCCAGAGACTGGAGACATGCAGCACGAGACTGCCAGAGACTGGAGACATGCAGCACGAGACTGCCAGAGACTGAGGATATGCTGCAGGAGACTGCCGGAGACTGAGGATATGCTGCAGGAGACTCCCGGAGACTGAGGATGTGCTGCAGGAGACTGCCAGAGACTGAGGATATGCTGCAGGAGACTACCAGAGACTGAGGATATGCTGCAGGAGACTTCCAGAGACTGGAGACATGCAGCACGTGTTGTCACGGGCCCATATTTTTGTTTTAATATTTGTTTTAACATTTGTATACAACTTTAAAAATTGATGTGATTATTTTTACTTCATCTTATTGAAAAGCCTAGGTCACATGTAACATATATTTATTTTATTGTATTACCACGTTGGGCAGTGAAGATGGGCTACTGATGATATGACCTTGATAGCAACAGTAGAAGCACCAGACTTTGCAATTAACACACATTACGCCATTTATCACGTGATAGTGACCTATGATACTTATATGCACAAAGCACTTTGAATCAGCTGATTAAGGCACGGTACTAGCACTGAGCACTTGATATTTTTTGATTTTAATTTATTTTCATATTCAGTATCCTCTATTTGAACACGGCATTTAAACAGTAGGTTAGCAACTGCATTCTAGGGATTTAGAGTTTGTGGGTGGACCACAGCACAGTACAAACTAGCTGAGGCAATCCCAATGTTGGATAGATAAGAACAGCGCGGTTTTCACCTTACTTCCTCTTCATTTTGAATAGTCACTTATGGGTGATTATATTGCATAAAACTGCAGCTCATTATAGGAATATATATATTGTTGTAAAATACTAACTAGCGCCGGTACCCCACGATTCTAATGCTGCAGGAGACTGCTAGAGACTGGGAATATGCTGCAGGAGACTTCCAGAGACTGAAGACATGCTGCACAAGACTGCCAGAGACTGGAGACATTCTGCAGGAGACTGCCAGAGACTGAGGACATGCTGCAGTAGACTTTTAGAGACTGAGAATATGCTGCAGGAGACTTCCAGAGACTGGAGACATTCTGCGGGAGACTGCCAGAGACTGAGGATATGCTGCAGGAGACTGCCAGAGACTGAGGATATGCTGCAGGAGACTGTCAGAGACTGTATACATGCTGCAGGAGACTGCTAGAGACTGGGAATATGCTGCACAAGACTTCCAGAGACTGGAGACATTCTGCAGGAGACTGCCAGAGACTGAGAATATGCTGCAGGAGACTGCCAGAGACTGAGGATATGCTGCAGGAGACTTCCAGAGACTGAGGATATGCTGCAGGAGACTGTCAGAGACTGTATACATGCTGCAGGAGACTGCTAGAGACTGGGAATATGCTGCACAAGACTTCCAGAGACTGGAGACATTCTGCAGGAGACTGCCAGAGACTGAGAATATGCTGCAGGAGACTGCCAGAGACTGAGGATATGCTGCAGGAGACTTCCAGAGACTGAGGATATGCTGCACAAGACTGACAGAGACTGGAGACATTCTGCAGGAAACGTTCAGAGACTGAGGACTGCAATGCTACAGGAGACTGTAAGAGACTTGAGGACATGCTGCAGTAGACTTTTAGAGACTGAGAATATGTTGCAGGAGACTTCCAGAGACTGGAGACATTCTGCGGGAGACTGCCAGAGACTGAGGATATGCTGCAGGAGACTGCCAGAGACTGAGGATATGCTGCAGGAGACTGCCGGAGACTGAGGATATGCTGCAGGAGACTCCCGGAGACTGAGGATGTGCTGCAGGAGACTGCCAGAGACTGAGGATATGCTGCAGGAGACTGCCGGAGACTGAGGATATGCTGCAGGAGACTCCCGGAGACTGAGGATGTGCTGCAGGAGACTGCCAGAGACTGAGGATATGCTGCAGGAGACTGCCAGAGACTGAGGATATGCTGCAGGAGACTACCAGAGACTGAGGATATTCCGCAGGAACCTGCCAGAGACTGAGGATATGCTGCAGGAGACTGCCAGAGACTGAGGATGTGCTGCAGGAGACTACCAGAGATTGAGGATATGCCGCAGGAGACTGCCAGAGACTGAGGATATGCCGCAGGAGACTGCCAGAGACTGAGGATATGCTGCAGGAGACTGCCAGAGACTGAGGATGTGCTGCAGGAGCTTACCAGAGATTGAGGATATGCCGCAGGAGACTGCCAGAGACTGAGGATATGCTGCAGGAGACTGTCAGAGACTGTATACATGCTGCAGGAGACTGCTAGAGACTGGGAATATGCTGCAGGAGACTTCCAGAGACTGAAGACATGCTGCACAAGACTTCCAGAGACTGGAGACATTCTGCAGGAGACTGCCAGAGACTGAGAATATGCTGCAGGAGACTGCCAGAGACTGAGGATATGCTGCAGGAGACTTCCAGAGACTGAGGATATGCTGTACAAGACTGACAGAGACTGAGGATATGCTGCAGGAGACTGCCAGAGACTGAGGATATGCTGCACGAGACTGCCAGAGACTGAGGATATGCTGCACGAGACTGACAGAGACGGTAGACGTTCTGCAGGAAACGTTCAGAGACTGAGGACTGCAATGCTACAGGAGACTGTAAGAGACTGGAGACATGCTAGATGAGATTGTCAGAGACTAGAGAAAAGCTGCAGGAGACTGTGAAAAGCTGGGAAAATGCTGCAGGAGACTGCCAGAGACTGGAGACATGCTGCAGGAGACTTCCAGAGACTGAGGATATGCTGCAGGAGACTTCCAGAGACTGGACACATTCTGCAGGAAACTTTCAGAGACTGAGGACTGCAATGCTACAGGAAACTACCCAAATCAAAATATATGTCCAGAGCTATTCATCCTATGAAACATCATGTACATTCATTCCGTGTGAATTGGGGCAAAAACAAATGTTAATAAAGGCTAAATAAAGGCTATTTTCTCTCCGGGTTGAATGTTCTTTGATGAGTAAACCAGGAAAATGCTGCATTATGGCCACTAGATGGAGCTGACAATCACATGAAATAGGTATGATGATTGCTCTATCCTCCTGTCAGCGTGGCTCCTTGCACTGTACACGCCTTTCACATAGTTACATAGTTAGGTTAAAAAAAGACACAAGTCCATCTAATTCAACCAAAACTAGATGTTAGAAACATGTGCTGCTTCTCCCTACACGATCCCCATGCAGTGCAGGTTCCTCCATGCCATCGGGCTCACCGAACCTTCCACAGACTCCCGGCAGTGTTTCGGTAAACTGGCAGAAGAATTTCTCTGCCATGTCCAGCTTTGTGTGATAAAGAGACATGATGACTTGCAGTGCGCCAGGACCCCCGAGCGACCAGACCGCGCATTTCACCAGCTCAGCAGACGGAGCGAGGAGCGGCATTGGCTGCGAGGGGTTATGCACTTTGCACATCGCTCCCGGCCCCGCCGCCATCTTTAGGACGCTGCACAATGTAATTGGATGATAATTACAGACTTATAGACTATAGCGCTGTGTTTGTGGCCTCACCGCAGTCCTGGCATCGCCATTCAGGGAGCTCCTAATGTGCAAACCAAAACCAACACATGCCCATCACTGTGTGTACAGAGAAGAGAACAGAAGGAGGGTGAGAGAGAAAGAAGAGAGAGAGAGGAGAGAGAGAGAGGAGAGAGAGGAGAGGGAGAGGGAGAGAAGAGAACAGAAGGAGGGTGAGAGAGAAAGAAGAGAGAGAGAGGAGAGAGAGGGGAGAGAAGAGGGAGAGGAGAGAGAGAGGGGGAGAGGGAGAGAGAGTGAGAAGAGAGAAAGAGAGAGAGGGGGGAGAGGAGAGGGAGAGAGGAGAGCGAGAGAGAAAAAGAGAGAGAGAAAGCGAGAGGGGGAGGGAGAGGAGAGAGAGAAGAGAGAGAGGGGGGACACAGTGAGAGGGGAGAGAGAGGGGGGAGAGAGGGGGGAGAAGAGAGAGAAAGAGAGAGGAGAGAGAGAAAGAGGGAGGAGGAGAGAGAGAGAACGAGAGAGAGAGAGAGAAGAGAGAGACGAGAGAGAGAAAGAGAGAGGGCAGAGAGAAAGAGGGAGGAGGAGGAGAGAGAGAGAAAGAGAGAGAAAGAGAGAGGATAGAGAGAGGAGAGAGAAAGAAAGAGGGAGGAGGAGAGAGAGAGAAAGAGAGAGAGTAGAGAGAGAAAGAGAGAGAGGAGAGGGAGAAAGAAGAGAGGAAAGAGAGAGATGGGATGGGTGAAGAAGAGAGAGAGAGAAAAGAGAGAGGGGAGAAGGGGTGAAGGAGAAAGAGAGGAGAGAGAGAGATGGGGAGGTGAAAGAGAGAGAAAGAGAGAGAGAGAAAAGAGAGGAGAAAAAGAGAGGAGATAAAGAGAGAGGAGGGGTGAAGGGGAGAGAGAGGGGGGTAAATGAGAGAGAGATAAGGAGGGAGAGGGGGATGGATAGAGAGACTAGAGAGGTGGGTGAAGGAGAGAGAGAGAGAAGAGAGAAGAGCGAGATGAGAGAAAGAGAGAGGGGGAGAGAGAGAGAGAGAGAGAGGAAGAGAGAGAAAAGAGAGGGGGGAGAGAGAGAGGGAGGAGAGAGAGAGAAAAAGGGAGAGAAATAGAAAAGGTGGGGATCCAATAAAAAAGGAAAATGAGAGAGAGGGGTCATAGAAAGAAATAGAGGATCAGATAAAGAGAGTGTGGGATTATAGAGAGACAGTTCCTAAATGTCTTGCAGGACAATTTCATGGTTCAGATGGTAGACGCACCAACTAGAAATAAAGCGTTACTGGATCTACTGATTACCAACAATACAGACCTGATCACAGATGTGGAAATACGGGGCAATTTAGGTAACAGCGATCACAGGTCAATTGGCTTCCTTATAAATCCCACATATAGGAAACATAAGGGTTATAAAAAAAGACACTGAATTTCAAAAGAGCCAACTTCCCTAAACTACGAAGCTTACTAGAAGGCATAAACTGGGATAAAATCTTAGGAACAAAGAACGCAGAGGAGAGACAGGTTTGCTTTAAGAGCATATTAAATAAGGGCATTAGCCAATACATCCCATTGGGTAATACATTTAAAAAAGCGAACAAAAGTCCTGGATGGCTTAACTCCAATGTAAAAATGCATATAAAAGCAAAGGAGAAGGCCTTCAAAAAATACAAGGTTGAGGGATCATCATCAGCATTCAGACTTTATAAAGAATGCAACAAGAAATGTAAGGATGCAATTAGGACTACTAAGATAGAACAAGAAAGACACATAGCGGAGGAAAGCAAAAAAAAAAAATCCCAAGGAATTCTTTAAGTATGTAAACAGTAAAAAGGGAGGACAGATCATATTAGCCCCATAAAGAATGAGGAAGGTCCTCTGGTTACAAAGGATAGGGAGATGGCGAAGGTATTGAATTTATTCTTCTCCTCGGTCTTCACGAGGGAATCGTGGGGCTTCAGTAACCAAAACTGCAGTGTTTATCCTCATGACACATCACAGGAAGCACCTCCATGGTTAGCAGAGGACAGAATTAAAATTAGACTTGGGAAACGTAACATTAATAAATCACCGGGCCCAGATTGCTTGCACCCGAGGGTACTTAGGGAACTCAGTCAAGTAATTGCCAGACCATTGTTCCTAATTTTTACTAACAGTCTACTGACTGGAATGGTACCAGCTGATTGGAGAAAAGCCAATGTAGCACCAATATTTAAAAAGGACCCAAAATGCATCCCTGGGAATTACAGACCAGTTAGCCTAACATCAATAGTATGTAAACTCTTGGAGGGGATGATAAGGAACTATATATAAGATTTTAGTAATGAGAACGGTATCATTAGCAGTAATCAGCATGGATTCATGAAGAATCGTTCTTGCCAAACCAATCTACTAACCTTCTATGAGGAGGTGAGTTGCCATCTAGATAAAGGAAGGCCCGTAGACGTGGTGTATCTAGGTAAAGGAAGGCCAGTAGATGTGGTGTATCTAGATAAAGGAAGGCCCGTAGACGTGGTGTATCTAGATAAAGGAAGGCCCGTAGACGTGGTGTATCTGGATTTTGCAAAAGCATTTGACACAGTTCCCCATAAAAGTTTACTGTACAAAATAAGGTGCGTTGCCACGGACCATAGGGTGAGTACATGGATTGAAAACTGTCTGCAAGGGCGAGTTCAGAGGGTGGTGATAATTGGGGAGTACTCGGAATGGTCGGGGCTGGGGAGTACTCGGAATAGTCAGGAGTGGGTAGTGGAGTCCCCCAGGGTTCTGTGCTGGGACCAATCCTATTTAATTTGTTCAAAAACGACCTGGAGGATGGGGATGGGGGAAACAGTTCAATCTCTGTATTTGCAGACGCCAGCAAGATAAGCAGGGCAATAACTTCTCCGCAGGGTGTGGAAACCTTGCAAAAAGATCTGAACAAATGAATGGGGTGGGCAACTACATGGCAAATGAGGTTTAATGTAGAAAAATGTAAAATAATGCATCTGGGTGGCAAAAATATGACTGCACTCTATACACTGGGGGAGAACCTCTAGGATGGAAAAGGACCTGGGGGTCCTAGTAGATGATAGGCTCAGCAATGACATGCAATGCCAAGCTGCTGCTAACAAAAGCAAACAGAATATTGGCATTAAAAAGGGGATCAACTCCAGATATAAAACGATAAATCTCCCGCTCTACAAGACTCTGGTCCGGCCGCACCTGGAGAGTGGGGGGATCAGGGAGAGAGAGAGTGAGGAATTTTGTAAAGATTCAGCTGTTTGCCTGAAGTTTAGTTGTAAGATTAGGGATTGAGTTGTTAAGTGATTGTTGCGTTTTTGGGTGGGATCAATTCCTTGTTCAGCCATGATGCTGAGTGTATAGAACACAAGCAAACAAAGGCTGACCAGTGTATATTACAAATACTGACACATTGTCACTAACCAAAGCAATTTCTTGTCACGTGGCTCCAGCGTACACAGAGCATTATGGAGAAAAATATATGAGAGGTAAATGGCTGAACTGATTGATTTGCAGAAGATTTTTTCATAACATTTGAAGATAAATAGGTAAAAGAAACAGAAATTATCTTACAAAAAAAAAAGGAAATAACTTGTAGAAGAATATTTCCCCAACACTTATCTGACTTCCTGCCCACTTATCTTAATAGTCTCATTCATGTCATTGATGATGTGCTGTGTACAGACGGGTGTGAGGGTCTCCTCATTCATCGCTCTGGGGGGAGTGGGGGGGGGGGGAGATATCAGCACTCGGTCACACACAGCATACTGACTCATTCCTGGGATCAGGTATACCGGTCCCTTCATTATCAGTGCTTAGAGGGGAGTGGCCGGGTCCTCAGGGGCCATGCTTATCTATAGTCAGGAATGATGAGCGAGCTCTGTGATGTCATTACAGCTAATGTGAAGAGAATGTTACACTGTCTGCGAGGAGACATGGCTCTGCAGATGATTTATTCCCATTATCTGCCGGCCAAATAAATACTGAAAAGATTGTGAATATCATTTTTTAATAATTAGAGCAAATATCTCTCCTTTTTCTCTAATGCCCAACTCTCTCTATCTAAACCCAATCTCTCTCCCAGATTCCCCCTCTCTCTCCCAGATTCCCCCTCTCTCTCACTGATCCCCCTCTCTCTCCCAGATTCCCCCTCCCTCTCACTGATCCCCCTCTCTCTCCCAGATTCCCCCTCCCTCTCACTGATCCCCCTCTCTCTCCCAGATTCCCCCTCTCTCTCACTGGTTCTCAACTCTCTCACTGATCCACAATCTCTCTCCCAGGTTCTCCCCTCTCTCGCCGATCCCAAATATTTCTCCTAGTTCCTCCACTTTCTCTCTCTCTGATTCCACACTATCTTTCCATAATTCATCGCCCTCTCTCCCTGATCCCCCCACTCTCTCTCTGATCCACCATTCTCTCTCCCAGATCCCCCTCTCTCTCTCCCTAGTCCCTAATCTCTCTCCCAGATCTCCCCTCTCTCTCCCGAGTCCACAATCTCTCTCCCAGATCCCCCTCTCTCTCCCTAGTCCCTAATCTCTCTCCCAGATCCCCCCTCTCTCTCACTGACCCCCCCTCTCTCTCCCAGATTCCCCCTCTCTCTCCCAGATCCCCCCTGTCTCTCACTGATCCCCCCTCTCTCTACCAGATTCCCCCTCTCTCTCACTGGTTCTCAACTCTCTCACTGATCCACAATCTCTCTCCCAGGTTCTCCCCTCTCTCGCCGATCCCAAATATCTCTCCTAGTTCCCCCACTTTCTCTCTCTCTGATTCCACACTATCTTTCCATAATTCCTCGCCCTCTCTCCCTGATCCCCCCACTCTCTCTCTGATCCAGCATTCTCTCCCCCAGATCCCCCTCTCTCTCCCTAGTCCCTAATCTCTCTGCCAGATCCCCCCTCTCTCTCCCGAGTCCACAATCTCTCTCCCAGATTCCCCCTCTCTCTCCCAGATCCCCCCTGTCTCTCACTGATCCCCCCTCTCTCTACCAGATTCCCCCTCTCTCTCACTGGTTCTCAACTCTCTCACTCATCCACAATCTCTCTCCCAGGTTCTCCCCTCTCTCGCCGATCCCAAATATCTCTCCTAGTTCCCCCACTTTCTCTCTCTCTGATTCCACACTATCTTTCCATAATTCCTCACCCTTTCTCCCTGACCCCCCCCCACTCTCTCTCTCTGATCCACCATTCTCTCTCCCAGATCCCCCTCTCTCTCCCTAGTCCCCAATCTCTCTCCCAGATCCCCCTCTCTCTCCCTAGTCCACAATCTCTCTCCCAGATCCCCCTCTCTCTCTCTCCCTAGTCCCTAATCTCTCTCCCAGACCCCCCTCTCTCTCCCTAGTTCCTAATCTCTCTCCCAGATCCCCCCTCTCTCCCCAGTCTCTAATCTCTCTCCCAGACCCCCCTCTCTCTCCCTAGTTCCTAATCTCTCTCCCAGATCCCCCCTCTCTCCCCAGTCTCTAATCTCTCTCCCAGACCCCCCTTTCTCTCCCTAGTCTCTAATCTCTTTCCCAGATCCCCCTCTCTCTCCCTAGTCCACAATCTCTCTCCCAGATCCCCCTCTCTCTCCCTAGTCCCTAATCTCTCTCCCAGATTCCACCTCTCTCTCCCAGATTCCCCCTCTCTCTCACTGACCCCCCCCCTCTCTCTCCCAGATTCCCCCTTTCTCTCCCAGATTCCCCCTCTCTCTCACTGATCCCCCTCTCTCTCCCAGATTCCCCCTTTCTCTCCCAGATTCCCCCTCTCTCTCACTGGTTCTCAACTCTCTCACTGATCCACACTCTCTCGCTGATCCCAAATATCTCTCCTAGTTTCCCCACTTTCTCTCTCTCTGATCCCACACTATCTTTACAAAATTCCTGAATGCACACACTATATACAGTATCTGGCAAAAGTGAGTACACCCCTCAGTAACATTTTTGTAAATATTTTCTTCTATCTTTTCATGTGACAACATTGAAGAAATTACACTTGTCTACATTTGTCTACTGTATAACAGTGTAAATATGCTGTCCCCTCAAAATAACTAAACACACTGGCAACAACAGTGAGTACACCGCTAAGTGAAAATGTCCAAATTGGGCCCAATTAGCCATTTCCCCTCCCCGGTGTCATGTGACTCGTTAGTGTTACAAGGTCTCAGGTGTGAATGGGGAGCAGGTGTGTTATATTTGGTGTTATCGCTCTCACTCTCTCATACTGGTCACTGGGAAGGGATACTTCTGTCAGATCGGCTGCCATACACATGGGCCAAATGTTGGCCGGGTTTCTATTGAACCTGGCCGATGCCAGCTGACATTTGGCCCATGTAGGCTTTACTTTAGCTCTCTCCCTGCTTCCCTTGGTGGGGTGTGCAGGAGATAGATAGTTGTGCACAACATAATAAGCAGGGATGGTACTTTACAGCAGGGGTCTCCAAACTTTCTAAACAGTCTACTGTCCTCCAGACTTTTCGGGGGTCGGACTGTGGCCATTGGGGGTAGAAATTACCCTGGTGTCAGTAGGATTAAACTATGCATCTTTGGCATTAGGGGGAGTAATAGTGCCCTATTGCTGGTGTCAGTAGGAGAAATAGTGCCCCATCATTGGTGTCAGTGGGAGAAATAGTGCCCCATCATTGGTGTCAGTTTGAAGAATAGTACCCCATCATTGGTATCAGTGGGAGGAATAGTTCTGCATCATTGGTGTCAGTGGGAGAAATAGTGCCCCATCATTGGTGTGAGTTTGAAGAATAGTGGCCCATCATTGGTATCAGTGGGAGGAATAGTGTCCCATCATTAGTGTTAGTGGGAGAAACAGTGCCCCATCATTGGTGTCAACTTGAAGAATAGTTTTGCACCATTGGTGTCAGTTGGATTAATAGTGCCCCATCATTGGTGTTAGTGGGAGGAAGAGTGACCCATCATTGGTGTCAGTGGGAGTAAGAGTGCCCCATCATTGGTGTCAGTGGGAGGAATAGTGACCCATCATTGGTGTCAGTGGGAGTAAGAGTGCCCCATCATTGGTGTCAGTGGGAGGAATAGTGACCCATCATTGGTGTCAGTGGGAGGAATAGTGACCCATCATTGGTGTCAGTGGGGGGAATAGTGCCTCATCATTGGTGTCAGTGGGAGGAAGAGTGCCCCATCATTGGTGTCAGTGGGAGGAATAGTGACCCATCATTGGTGTCAGTGGGAGGAATAGTGCCCCATCATTGGCGTCAGTGGGATTAATAGTGCCCCATCATTGGTGTCAGTGGGAGGGAGAGTGGCCCATCATTGGTGTCAGTGGGAGGAATAGTGACCCATCATTGGTGTCAGTGGGAGGGAGAGTGGCCCATCATTGGTGTCAGTGGGAGGAATAATGCCCCATTGTTGGTGTCAGTGGGAGAATTAGTGCTCCATTGTTGGTGCCAGTGGGAATAATAGTGCCCCATTGTTGGTGTCAGTTTGAGGAATAGTGCCCCATCGTCGGCGTCAATGGGAGAAATAGTGCCCCATTGTTGATGTCAGTAGAAGGAATAGTGTCTTATATCAGTAGAAGGAAAAGTGCCCCAAGGGCCAGATAAAGGCAAGCAGAGGGCCGCAGTTTGGAGACCCCTGGCTTACGGGAAGTATTTGTGTAAATTGGCACCACCCCATAATTCCAGTGGGAAAGCGATGGGGCACTGCCCTTGCACGGTGTTGGACGCTACGCGAAGGTCCCCCAAACACACATCCAATCCTCCCGGTGCTGGTCCCTCGCAGCTGTGGATGATGTCATGAGCCGCTTCCCCTCTTGACCGTGAGATATTTGTATCTTTTAAACAGGCCGGCCCCAAATGGAAAGCATAATTTTGGTTTACCATTCCGGCATTAAAGAGATTCCAGAAGATGAAAGGCTGCCATCGCGCGCAGACGCGGCGTGCCAGAAATGTAAGGCGAAGCCGCTCTTATTTTAATACCTCCAAGCCAACCCATCATTTTCTCCGTTTCGGCTGCAACAAATATAGACGTATGGAACGGCCGCTAAGAAAGCCTTCGAGTCCCGACTTCCGCCCACATGAGAGAGCGACCGCGTTTTATTAACCAGGATTACGTGTCGCACTTCCAGCATCGCTATTAGTGACCGCCGTAATCCCAACATAACCTCCGAACATCTTTATATCCCTCCCCCGTCCTCTTCCCCAGCGTATGGTATTATCGTTACTCTTCTCATTACCACCCTTTTCTTTTTCCAAACCATCCCGTAAAAAAAAGGCCGGCCATTTCGTGGTCGGGATAAAACTTACTTTTTTTCCCTAAGAGCAGTTTGTCTTTCTCATTATTTCATTAGGAGGATTTTTCTTCAAAACCACAATGGGGGGGGGGGTAATGTAGAAGTAGATCTATGAAGGATGAAATTAACGTGATACTAAACACACACACTGTGTAATGCACCTTGTAACCTTCTATTTCTGTGCATGACGGCACTGTGATTATTTTAATAAAAAAAAAAAAAACGTACCGTATTTATCGGCGTATAACACGCACCCCAAGTTTAGGAGGGCATTTTAAGGAAAAAAAAGTTTTAGGAGGGAAGTTTAGGGAAAAAAAAAACTTACATTTAAGCATCATTTGCAGCTTGCCCAGCGCCATTTGCAGCTTGCCCAGCGTCATTTGCAGCCTTGCCCAGCGTCATTTGCAGCTTGCCCAGCGCCATTTGCAGCCTTGCCCAGTGTCATTTGCAGCCTTGCCCAGTGTCATTTGCAGCTTGCCCAGCGTCATTTGCAGCCTTGCCCAGCGCCATTTGCAGCTTGCCCAGCGCCATTTGCAGCCTTGCCCAGTGTCATTTGCAGCCTTGCCCAGCGTCATTTGCAGCTTGCCCAGCGCCATTTGCAGCCTTGCCCAGTGTCATTTGCAGCCTTGCTCAGTGTCATTTGCAGCTTGCCCAGCGCCATTTGCAGCTTGCCCAGCGCCATTTGCAGCTTGCCCAGTGTCATTTGCAGCCTTGCCCAGTGTCATTTGCAGTCTTGCCCAGCGCCATTTGCAGCTTGCCCAGCGTCATTTGCAGCTTGCCCAGCGCCATTTGCAGCTTGCCCAGCGCCATTTGCAGCTTGCCCAGCACCATTTGCAGCTTGCCCAGCGCCATTTGCAGCCTTGCCCAGTGTGATTTGCAGCCTTGCCCAGCGTCATTTGCAGCTTGCCCAGCGTCATTTGCAGCTTGCCCAGCGCCATTTGCAGCCTTGCCCAGTGTCATTTGCAGCCTTGCCCAGTGTCATTTGCAGCCTTGCCCAGTGTCATTTGCAGCTTGCCCAGCGCCATTTGCAGCTTGCCCAGCGCCATTTGCAGCCTTGCCCAGTGTCATTTGCAGCTTGCCCAGCGCCATTTGCAGCTTGCCCAGTGTCATTTACAGCCTTGCCCAGTGTGATTTGCAGCCTTGCCCAGTGTGATTTGCAGCCTTGCCCAGTGTGATTTGCAGCCTTGCCCAGTGTGATTTGCAGCTTGCCAGCATCACTTGCAGCTTGCCATGTTTAAATTTGCCGCCTACAAAGACCATGCCGCCGAAAAAGCCAGAGTCGTCTGTTCGGCTCCGCTCGCAGTCCCGCCTCCCTGCTGTTTCGGAAGCGAGAGCAGGGAGGCGGGACTGCGAGCGGAGCCGAACAGTCAGATCGGTCTTTTTTCGGCGGCGCTCGTTTTTTTTCGGCGGCGCACGTTTTTTTTTGACGGCGGTCGCTATTTTTCGGCGCTGTTTGATTTTTTTGGCACTTTTTTTGGGGGGGATCGGCGTATAACACGCACCCACGACTTTCCCCCGATTTTAAGGGGGGAAAGGTGCGTGTTATAAGCCGATAAATACAGTAGGTACCTTTTTTCTAATGGATATCCAGCTGTCACATGACCCGGCTCTCTCCCAGCCTATAAACAGGAAAGTCAGTGCTACTACCCATACACCACATAGATAGCAGAGCTCCAGGTGCTCGACCCCCAGTCGCTGGCTGAGTAGAGTAATGTAGAAAAAATGATCAGCACTCCGGTTGTTGCTCTTAAAATTTCTTCATTTTATTGAATAGCCGCAGATTATGTCAGTTGACGTGTTTCAGCCTAGAAGGCCTTAGTCATAACCATTTATGACTAAGGCCTTATAGGCTGAAACGCGTCAACTGACTTAACCTGCGCTTGTTCACTGTGGCTATTCAATAAATACAAGAATATACAAGACTCAATGGGCCACACGCAAAAATAAACTATTTACATTTATTCAGCATGGACTTGAAATCAAATCTTTATTATTTTTTGGCAATACCATGGTGTGGGGGGGGGGCGGATTTCGGGCAAAGTCACAGGCTGTGTCATGCCCCCTCCAGCCTGTGTCTTAGAATAAGAGGGAGGTGAAGCCTCCATCATTCTACATGCACTATCCTGCCCCCATTGTGTCTAGCTGGTAGTGGGCATGGAGGAGGAGGAGAGAGGGAGTGGGCTGTCATTGACCACTGTGTATACGCCCACATGTGTGACTCTATAGTCACATGGGCTGCTCAGATGTAATAGGGAGGAAATGCTCAGCATAGAAACTCACTGAAAACTGAGCATGTGCAGAGCTGCCACCACAGCTTCAAAATCCCTAGCTGCACTGTGGATATGGACAGAAGGGGGAGATAGAGAGCAGCAGGATCAACCAGGTTTTTTGCAGCGTAAAAGGAATCTCATAGTGACTGAGTGAATATAAACAGCATATAATACACCATTTATTCATCGTTTTTTAAGTTGTGGGTTTATTGACACTTTAAAAGAATGTTGGGCTCCATTCACAAAAGCATCTCACATGCGGTATGTAGGTGTTTTGTGAAATTATATCTTTTTTGGTCACATGTGGGGTCACTGCTAGTAGAGTAATTGCCTCTCCCCTATTCCTCTGTGTCCCTCCCTTCTTCTGGTCACATGGTGGGGTCTCTGCTATTAGAGGGATTGCTCCGCCCATATTCCCTGGTGTCCCCTCCTCCTTCTGGTCACATGGTGGGGTCTCTGTTATCAGAGGGATTCCTCTGCCCATATTCCCCTTTGTCCCCTCCTTCTTCTAGTCACATGGCATGGTCTCTGCTAGTAGAGTAGTTGCCCGCCCCTATTCCCCTGTCTCCCCTCCTCCTTCTGGTCACATGGTGGGGTCTCTGTTATCAGAGGGATTTCTCTGCCCATATTCTCCTGTGTCCCCTCCTTCTTCTGGTCACATGGCATGGTCTCTGCTAGTAGAGTAATTTGTCCGCCCCTATTCCCCTGTGTCCCCTCCTCCTTCTGGTCACATGGTGGGGTCTCTGTTATCAGAGGGATTGCTCTGTCCATTTTTCCTGTGTCCCCTCTTTCTTCTGGTCACATGGCATGGTCTCTGCTAGTAGAGTAATTTGTCCGCCCCTATTCCCCTGTGTCCCCTCCTCCTTCTGGTCACATGGTGGGATTTCTGCTATCAGAGGGATTGCCTCGTCCCTATTCCCCTGTGTGCCCTCCTCCTTCTGGTCACATGGTGGGGTCTCAGCTATCAGAGGGATTGCTCCACTCATATTCCCCTGTGTCCCCTCCTCCTTCTGGTCACATGGCATGGCCTCTGCTATCAGAGTAATTGCTCTGCCCCTATTCCCCTGTGTCCCCTCCTCCTTCTGGTCACATGGTGGGGTCTCTGCTATCAGAGAGATTGCTCCACCCATATTCCCACGTGTCCCCTCCTCCTTTCAGTCACAGGGTGGGGTCTCTGCTATCAGAGTAATTGCACCGCTGTGGGCCAGGAGGTGGTGGAACAGGGGAAGGTCTTCTGTTTCTCGTCACATGTCCCAGGAGGCTGAAGGCCAAGAGGGGCTAGAATGGGGTGAGGTCCTCCTCATCACCTGTCCTATAAGGCTGCAGGCCAGGAGGGGGTGGGACGGGGTGAGGTCCTCCTTATCACACGTCCCAGGAGGCTGTGGGCCAGGACGGGGTGGGATGGGGTAAGGTCCTCCTCATCACACATCCCAGAAGGCTGCAGGCTAGGAGGGGGTGGGACGGGGGGAAGTACTCCTTATCACATGTCCCAGGATGCTGTGGGCCAGGAAGGGTGGGACAGGGTGAGGTCCTCATCATCATATGTCTCAGAAGGCTGTGGGACAGGAGGGGGTGGGATGGGGTGAGGTCCTCCTCATCACACATCCCAGGAGGCTGTGGGTCAGGAAGGGTGGGATGGGGTGGGGTCCTCCTCGTCACATGTCCCAGGAGACTGCAGGCCAGGGGGGGGGGTTAAAAAGGGCAAAGTCATTCTTTTTTTTAACAAGAAAGGGCAAAGTCATTCTTGCCACACATCACAGGAGCCTGTGGGCCAGGAGGTGGTGGGATGGGCTAAGGCCCTCTTTGTCACGCGTCCTAGGAGGCTGTGATAGTTCCCACACATCCCAGGAGGCTGCGGGCCAGGAGGGGGTGGGACAGGCTAAGGACCTCTTTGTCACATTTCCCAGAAGGCTACAGGCCAGGAGGGGGTGGGACGGGGTGAGGTCCTCCTCATCTCATGTCCCAGAAGGCTGCAGGCCAGGAGGGAGTGATATGGGGTGACATCTTCCTTGTCACACATCCCAGAAGGCTGCAGGCCAGAAGGGGCTGGGACAGGGTGATTTCATCCTCGTCACACATCCCAAGAGGCTGTGGGCCAGGAAGGGTAGGACAGGATGAGGTCCTCCTCATCACATGTCCCAGGAGGACCTGAGCCAGGAGAGGCTGGGATGGGGTGAGGTCTTCCCCGTCACATATCCCAGGAGGATAGGGGCCAGGAGGAGGTGGGATGGGGTGAGATTCTCCTTGTCACACATCCCAGGAGGCTACTGTCCAGGAGGGGCGTGGACAGGATGAGGTCACCCTTGTGCCCATTCCAGGAGGCTGCAGGACCAGGAGGGGGGCTGGACAGTCTGAGGTCATACTTGTCACACATCCCAGGAGGCTGCAGGACCAGGAGGGGGGCTGGACAGTCTGAGATCATACTTGTCACACATCCCAGGAGGCTGCAGGACCAGGAGGGGGGTTGGACAGTCTGAGATCATACTTGTCACACATCCCAGGAGGCTGCAGGACCAGGAGGGGGGTTGGACAGTCTGAGGTCATACTTGTCACACATCCCAGGAGGCTGCAGGACCAGGAGGGGGGCTGGACAGTCTGAGATCATACTTGTCACACATCCCAGGAGGCTGCAGGACCAGGAGGGGGGTTGGACAGTCTGAGATCATACTTGTCACACATCCCAGGAGGCTGCAGGACCAGGAGGGGGGTTGGACAGTCTGAGGTCATACTTGTCACACATCCCAGGAGGCTGCAGGACCAGGAGGGGGGCTGGACAGTCTGAGATCATACTTGTCACACATCCCAGGAGGCTGCAGGACCAGGAGGGGGGTTGGACAGTCTGAGATCATACTTGTCACACATCCCAGGAGGCTGCAGGACCAGGAGGGGGGTTTGGACGGGGTGGGGTTATCCTTGTCACACATAACAGGAGGCTGCAGGACCAGAAGGGGGTTTGGACGGGGTGGGGTTATCCTTGTCACACATAACAGGAGGCTGCAGGATCAGGGCCGCCACACAGCGGGGGGCTGGCTGTGATTCATCAGGAAGTCATAGCTGGCTCCCGAATCCAACATGGCAGCATTGGTGATCCAGCATCAGCGAGAAGAACCGGCAGTGGGAAAACAGAGCTGGACTCCACTGCTGCTCCAGTATTTGTAACCGCATTTTGGAGTTTTTATAAAACTGGGTGAAGTTCCTCTTTAAAATGCGTCACAATTAAATTTTTTTATGAATACAAAGCCGGACCAAATGGTGGATTTTTAATATCTGTCTGGAGTGGGCTCCAGTGAACCCCCCCCCCCCCCCTGAAATATATTACATTAACATGCAGACATCCTCGGGTAATGGCGTTTTTTTTTTTTTTTTTTTTTCCCCGTGCAGCTGGTGGAGGTGAGATGGTGTTACAGAGAAGTGCATTAGGAACCTGTAGAAAGTACAAGTAAATTAGATGTAGTAACAGCACTAATCCCCCATAATAACCCGCTCTAAAATGGGAGCCCGTGGGCTGCAGCGGCAGGAGAAGTCTTGGCAGGAGACCAGCGTGACGAGAAAAAAAAAAAACACGATTGTGTTCCCATTGGCCCATTTTTTTTTTTTCCTTTCCCAACGTTTTTTTTTTTTTTTTTTTCGGGCCTGCTTTCCCCTGCTGTTCTGCGGACAAATTAGGAGCACGAAAATATCACCAGCAAACCTTACGGGAATGCAGCGTCACCTTTCCATCTGTACAAATTAAGTGCCCGGCAAAAAAAAAAAAAAAAAAACGAACAAAGAAAGTTTTGTGCGGATGACCCGCCGGCCAAGGTGAAAAGGTGGGCGGGGCTTTTCAGAGACACTCCTGGATTACGGCCTGCAAAGTCTCAAAGTAAATACATTGTTTTCCCTCGCCGAATGATTAGCTACAAACTCGTTACAAAGTAAACTTTGTCTTTTTTTTTTTTTTTTTTCCCTGTGATTCTGAATCGTGATTAATGTGTTTGGCTTCGCCGGGTTTAAATGTATATTTTTATTTTTTTATGCTCCGGGAAAGTGCTTTTTAACATTTTTTTTTTTTTTTCTTTGGTCCTGCTAATGTATTTTGATTTAGACGCGTCCCGTGACCTGAAAGACGTCATGTGTGTTTTTTAATAGCGTGCTGGTGTCGATGTGTCAGCGAGTTCACATTAAAGGAGCGCTCCGGGGCGCACAATCTTGTTTTTATTTTTTTCTAACAATAGGTTCCTGCCTGATGCGCCATTCTGTATAATATATGTTGGTGAAACCTTTTCAAAGCTGATTTCCTGGCAGAAATAACAAAACATTATTTAAAGTGGTACTCAACCCCCCCCCCCCCCCCCCGTGCATTTTGTTCCCCCTCCCTCTTACCTGTAGTCAGGGGCATTGCTAGGTCTACAAAAGATCTGGGGCTAGAGCCCATAGCAGCGTAGTAAAGAAAGTCATACGCTTGGGTGGGCATACACATGTATATACAGTACTATACGTATGTATATATCCCCAGAGAGCCCCCCACTTACATCAGAGTCCCCAGAGAGCCTCCCCTGACATCAGGGTCTCCAGAGAGCCCTCCCCTTACACCAGGGTCTCCAGAGAGCCTCCCCTTACATCAGGGTCTCCAGAGAGCCCCCCACTTACATCAGGGTCTCCAGAAAGCCTCCTCCTTGCATCAGGGTCTCCAGAGAGCCTCCCCCTTACATCAGGGTCTCCAGAGAGCCCCCCACACTTACATCAGGGTCTCCAGAGAGCCTCCCCTTACATCAGGGTTTCCAGAGAGCCTCCCCCTTACATCAGGGTCTCCAGAGAGCCTCCCCTTACATCAGGGTCCCCAGAGAGCCCCCCCCCCCCTTACATCAGGGTCTCCAGGGAGCCTCCTCCTTACATCAGAGTCCCCAGAGAGCCCCCCCCCCTTACATCAGGGTCTCCAGAGAGCCTCCTCCTTACATCAGAGTCCCCAGAGAACCCCCCACTTACATCAGGGTCTCCAGAGAGCCTCCTCCTTACATCAGGGTCCCCAGAGAGCCTCCTTCTTACATCAGAGTACCCAGAGAACCCCCCACTTACATCAGAGTCTCCAGAGAGCCCCCCTTACATCAGGGTCCCCAGAGAGCCTCCTTCTTACATCAGAGTCCCCAGAGAACCCCCCACTTACATCAGAGTCTCCAGAGAGCCCCCCTTACATCAGGGTCTCCAGAGAGCCTCCTCCTTACATCAGAGTCCCCAGAGAGCCTCCCCTTACATCAGGGTCTCCAGAGAGCCCCCCTTACATCAGGGTCTCCAGAGAGCCTCCTCCTTACATCAGAGTCTCCAGAGAGCCCCCCACTTACATCAGGGTCTCCAGAGAGCCCCCCACTTACATCAGGGTCTCCAGAGAGCCCCCTCCTTACATCAGAGCCCCCAGAGAGCCTCCCCCTTACATCAGGGTCTCCAGAGAGCCCCCCACTTACATCAATGTCTCCAGAGAGCCTCCTCCTTACATCAGAGTCCCAAGAGAACCCCCCACTTACATCAGGGTCCCCAGAGAGCTCCCCTTACATCAGGGTCTCCAGAGAGCCTCCTCCTTACATCAGGGTCCCCAGAGAACCCCCCTCTTACATCAGGGTCCCCTGCAGAGACTCAGGGCTATGGGCCCCAGATTCGGGGCTATAGCCCCAAAAGCCACCCGCTAGCGACAGGCCTGTAGTACTGCGTTTCCTTCGAAACGCATATCTGTACAGCGAATACAGCTCTGTCCCATTGCGATTCACTTTTCAGGTGGCGGTCCCACGATGTTATCTTGCTCCTCTTCAGTAGACACGTGCGCTACCAAAAAGTTTGTTTCGTTTTATTTACGTTTCATTCGTTTATCTTTTTGTTTTTTTTTATCGGATCATTCGTTACTTCGAATCATTCACAACTTCGGATGCATTCGTATTCGCTCCGTTCCATGCAATTAGATGCGGCATTCGGTACTTAGGATAATTCGTGTTCGTTACGTTCACTTAAGCCCTGTACACGCGATCGGACATTCCGACAACAAAATCCTTCGGATTTTTTCTGACGGATGTTGGTTCAAACTTGTCTTGCATACACACGGTCGCACAAAGTTGTCGGAAAATCCGATTGTTCAGAACGCGGTGACGTACAACGCGTACGTCGGGACTATAAACGGGCCAGTAGCCAATAGGTTTCGTCTCGTAATTTATTCTGAGCATGCGTGGCACTTTGTGCGTCGGATTTGTCTACACACGATCGGAAATTTACGGATTTTGTTGTCGGAAAACTTAAGATCCAGATCTCAAATTTTGTTTGTCGGAAATTCCGATGGAAAATGTCTGATGGAGCCCACACACGATCGCAATTTCCAACAACAAGCTTCAATCGAACATTGCCGTCGGAAAATCCGAGTTACTTTAGCCAAATTTGAAATTAAATTGCAATAAAAATGTAACTCCAATTTATCCCAAATTAGCTGCTATGGCGCAGAGACCTGAATAGAAGAATTACTGACTTCAGTTGTTTTACCTATAATTCAATAGTTTATAATAATAATAATAATAATAAAAATGATAACAATAGTTAATAATTGAATTACAATAGAAAATACGAAAAAAATGTATTATCCGAATGTAATTGATCCATAAAACTCAATCGTTGAATAGTTTTTCGTTATTTCGGGTTTTCAGATTTTCGTTCTTTCTGACATATCATTATCGTATGCATTTGTCAAAAGAGACTTTCGTTCATTCGGATGCTTCTGGATGAATCATAATGCCGCATTTCTTCCGAAAACGAATTCGTAACGAAATGAATTGCACATGTCTACTCCTCAGCTGGCTCCCTCTTCTGTGTGCAGGCAGCCCCGGGTCTCTGAGCTTCTCTCTGCAAAGCAGGCAGATCATAACTGGTGGAAGGGGCTGGCAGGTTGTTGTACCGGTGATGGCCCTTCCATACGGGGCGCACAGGCGCCGCCCCCCCCCCCATCTATGCATACTGCCCCCTAATCTAGCAACGTGATGGTGCCCCAAGCTCGGACTTACGCGTTTCGTCATCAGACGCCATGATTGGTCTAACTTTTTTTGGGTTTTTTTTTATATTGTTTGCAAATTTTTCCTCTCCGCCATCAGCCATCAGGCAAGTATGTACTATCCACCTGAACTCTGAGCAAGTTTTATGTTTAGCTTAAAGTGCATCTAAACCCAAAATATTAACCCCCCCTCCATCAGATACACTTGTCAATGGAACATCTAGTAGCAGTGGTGGCCCATCCATAGGAGGCACCAGGGCGCCGCCCCCGCCTATCCATGCGTCCGGTCCCTAGTCCGGTTCGTCTTTGGAGGTTAGCCCATTACTGCAGAATGTTGAGGAGAGGATCTGTGGCCCTCAGGTCTTTTTCCTCCTCCCAACTGGGGGTATCTCTTTGGGAAGGCCCTCACCAAGTACTTGGTGGATCAGCTTTGGCAAGTCCCTAAGGAGTGGGAACCATTTGGTTTTCGGCCTTGGTAGACCATAGAGTGCCGTTCCCCTGTCCGAAACCTTGCACCTCAGAAGGTTCAGGGATTGAGACCCTTCCTCTTTGGAGGTTAGCCCATTACTTCAGAATGTTGAGGAGAGGATCTGTGGCCCTCAGGTCTTTTTACTCCTCCAAACTGGGGGTATCTCTTTGGGAAGGCCCTCACCGAATACTTGGCGGATCAGCTATGGCAAGTCCCTAAGGAGTGGGAACCATTTGGTTTCGGCCTTGGTAGACCATAGAGTGTTGTGCCCCTGTCAGAGGCCTTGAACCTCGGAAGGTTCAGGGATTGAGGCCCTTTCTCTTTGGAGGTTGTCCCATTACTGCACCCTTGTGCAATTTTTTGTGTGCTGTGATTTCACAGTTCACTTTTTTGTTCACTGGGGATCAACTTAGCACCGAACCGCGGAGCTTCTGTGCACATTGAGGCTATGCTACTTACCTTCGCTGGGGGCCAGATACAATTTTGAAGTGGGCTGGATGTGGCCTGTGGCCAGTAGTTTGGAGACCCCAAGGTTAGAACTGAAAGCTTTATTGGTGCCTGTGTCTTCCTGTCCAGGTGACATAAGCACCCCCATTTTCTGTGACGTCAGCACCCTCTGTGACGTCAGCACCCTCCTCACCACTCGCACCGCGCTGCGGTCCACCCCGGATCCCAAAACTGCTCGAGGGCTCCAGAGGATACTATCCGGTTACAACTCCACTCCCCTACAGCGCGAGACACCCAGCTGCCCGCCGCATGAGGATTGGATGGACAGACCCCCCCCCCAGAGTTATTCTTTATTGAGGAGCCTCTACACTGCCTATGTCTTGTGAGTAACCCATCATGGGGTCCATAATAAATTGCATGTAAATACTACACTTAGTGGCGCTTTTTTTCTCTCTTTCTTGTCTGTTTACTACAGAGTGGGCTGCGCTCATGACACAAGTGTATGGACTTCCTCTATGAGAATTTTATCACGAATAGTTCTGATCAATATTCGTGTGTTTGCCTTTGCGCCTACTACCCAGTTTAATTGTTCTGTATAGGGGTGACAAGGCCAGGATTTGAGGAAAATCTCCCCCAATGGGCTCACAGAGAGAGAAAAAAAAACCTAAAAATATCAAATTCTTCCTCTTTGAAGACCAGCCTAAAAAAACAGAAACCATAACGAGCGGGGCATCTCCATTCCCTTGAGTGAGTCTGACGGGAGTGTCCCTTTAAGAGCAAATTAACCACTTGGCATCCCAGCTATTGTCAAATGACATCCACAGGAGGGATCTCCCATCCTGGGTGGGCATCATATGATGTCCTCGGCTTCCCGCCGTCTAGGGGGCGCACGCACCACGTCAGTCGGGAGCCGATGCACGTGCTCGGTGGCTGTGATGTCCGCCAGGCCCCCCCGCCATTGCCGGTAACAGAGCCGGGACATGGATCTGTGTGTCTAAACACACAGATCCACGTCCTGTCAGGGGAGAGGAGACCGATCGTGTGTTCCCAGTACAGAGGAACACCGATCGGTCTCCTCCCCTTGTGAGTCCCCCCCCCTACAGTTAGAATCACTCCCCAGGTAACACATTTAACCCCTTGATCGCCCCCTAGTGTTAACCCCTTCCCTGTCAGTGGCATTTATACAGTAATCAGTGAATTTTTATAGCACTGTATAAATGTGAATGGTCCCAAAATAGTGTCCGATGTTTCCGCCGCAATGTCACAGTCATGATAAAAATCGCAGATCACCGCCATTACTAGTAAAAAAAAAAATATATAATAAAAAAAGCTATAAATCTGTCCCCTATTTTGTAGACGCTATAACTTTTGCGCAAAGCAATCAATATACGCTTATTGCGATCTTTTTTTACCAAAAATATGTCGAAGAATACGTATCGGCCTAAACTGAGGAAAAAAAATTTTTTTTGAAAAAAAATTGGGATATTTATTATAGCAAAAAGTAAAAAATATTGTGTTTTTTTTCAAACTTGTCGCTCTTCTTTTGTTTATAGCGCAAGAAATTAAAAAACGCAGAGGTGATCAAATATCACCAAAAGAAGCTCTATTTGTGGGGAAAAAATTATAAAAATGTAATTTGGGTACAGTGTTGCATGACCGCGCAATTGTCATTCAAAATGCGACAGCGCTAAAACCTGAAAATTGGCCGGGGCAGGAAGGGGGTTGAAAATGCCCGGTATTGAAGTGGTTAAAAACCAACAACGCCTTTTTTTTTTGTTGTTGTTTGCGCCTTGCAGAGGGACTATCGATGGACAGCAGAGCAGCCGACGTTCGGGGAAAACAAACAGGCCTGTCTGAAGCGGCCAAGGTCACGACAACGTCACCTCCGAGACGCTAACAGGAACCGAAGCCTTTGTGCGCCGCTGAGCTGCCTCTGTGTTTGCTTTGTGTCACAAATGTCCGTTCGCATCAGGCTGAGCCTCCGACGCAACAACAGGCCCGAGTCACGCCACCTGGGCTCGGGTTTCCATTGAAAAATAGAGGGCAGATTAAATATTATTTCCTCTCTCCAGGAAAGCCGATCGAAAATGACCGTTGTGTCCCCAGTACGCCCCCCCCCCCCCCCCCCGGTTCCCTCCGAGGGAGATAAGATCCTAATCTCCCTTTAATATGTCCAATCAATAAAACAAGAAAAAAAAGAAAACAACTAAACGTCGCACAAACAATTCCCGATAAGGCGTTTTGAGTTGCACGGGAATTAATGTAGCGAGCATATTAAGTATTACATCTGTACATAATATATTCCACAGCTGTCAGGATTTATTTAAAAGGCAATATCCTTTCCCTACGTTTCATTTACTGACTGTTTATATCGCAGGCGAGATAGTTAATCCGGCGTGCATGACTCACCGGGATATGATTACATGAAACGGAGCATGTATCGCGTGTACGCAAACTTGTCAGCTGATCGGATACATGCGAAAAGAAAATAAATACGGGGAAAGGGGCATACAGACCTCTTAGAGGAGCTCGGGGAGCACATTTATGGTCTATCAAAAGACAAAACTTTTTTCGTTTTCTACAGAGTCAGGAATGAGTCAAATCTTGTCTCAATTCCCCCCCCCCCCCCCCTTTTTTTTTTTTTTTTTTTGGTGGACTGCGTCTCTTTAAGGAGATTTTCCTTCACTTCCTGTGCTAGAGACACAACAGGAAGTGAAAAAAAATCCCTCCAAAGTGGAATAAAATCCCCCCGTGGACAGTTGGTACCAGCGCAGGTGTCCCCATTGGAAGATTTCTCCTCTATTTCTGTTCTGGTTACCACTGTAAACTTTTGGCTTTCCCATTATTTTTTGTCCTGGTGAACATGGTGACCGGGACAGACTGAGGAGTGAGTCTCCCCCAACGGGGACACAGGCGGCAATAAAAACCTGAAAGGGGTTCTAACTATTCCTTATTCTACTTTTAGATATAATTTAAAGCTGAAGTTTAGGCATGTTTTTGTATAGTTACATTGTAACTTTTTTGCAAATATTGTAACTTTTTTGCATAGCTATATTGTAACTTTTTGTATGGTTATATTGTAACTTTTTGTATGGTTATATTGTAACTTTTTGTATGGTTATATTGTAACTTTTTTTGCACATATTGTAACTTTTTTGCATAGTTATATTGTATTTTTTTTTGCATAGTATAGTGTAACTTTTTGTATAGTTATATTGTAACTTTTGTTGCATAGTATATTGTAACTTTTTTTGCACATATTGTAACTTTTTTGCATAGTTATATTGTAACTTTTTTTGCCTAGTATAGTGTAACATTTTGTATAGTTATATTGTAACTTCTTGTATAGTTATATTGTAACTTTTGTTGCATAGTATATTGTAACTTTTTGTATAGTTATTATCTAACTTTTTTTGCACATATTGTAACATTTTTGCATAGTTATATTGTAACTTTTTTTGCATAGTTATTATGTAACTTTTTTTGCACATATTGTAACTTTTTTTTTTGCATAGTTATATTGTAACTTTTTGTATATTTTGTATAGTTATATTGTAACTTCTTGTATTTTTTGCACATATTGTAACATTTTTGTATTTTTGTATAGTTATTATCTAACTTTTTTTGCACATATTGTAACTTTTTTTGCATAGTTATTATGTAACTTTTTTTGCACATATTGTAACTTTTTTGCACAGTTATATTGTAAC
The DNA here is from genome assembly GCA_028564925.1 of Lithobates sylvaticus. Taxonomy (NCBI): domain Eukaryota; kingdom Metazoa; phylum Chordata; class Amphibia; order Anura; family Ranidae; genus Lithobates; species Lithobates sylvaticus. Next base: position 43,271,716 of record CM053038.1, on the reverse strand, counting down.
TTTTTTTGCATAGTTATTATGTAACTTTTTTTGCACATATTGTAACATTTTTGCACAGTTATATTGTAACTTTTTTGCACAGTTATATTGTAACTTTTTTGCTCAGTTATCTTCACTTCTCTAGGTCCAGCGCTATCACACACTCATGGGGGGTCCTTGGTGTCCTTCTAGTCACATGGCTGAAGGCGTGAAGTGTTGTTAAATCATCAAGGTAGAGACATTCGAAGGATATTATATGCAGCAGGCCGATGGCGTTGAAGGCTCCCTCTTCTGTCCAGGGATTAGTGTTCAAGATTAACATATGTAGCACCCTGGAGTTTAGTCAGGGAGCTCCTCACATATTTACTTGCCAGGAGTAGTTATCCTGGTTGATTGATAGGGCTCTATTGATTTCTCCCTAAGCTTGGCCTTGTTGCACTTTTCTCTGCTACCACTAGGTGGCCGGGTACTTGGTGGTACTAGATATGACAAGGGCAACCCAAGGTCAGGTTATGGGTATGTGGGTGTCCCAGCCAATGCGCAGGGGTTTTCTTTAATCCCTTGGCCTGCCGGGAGAGCCTATATAGTCTGGTGAGGTCAGGTGATCTGTGCCACCCAGACGGACGCGTGTCGTCTGCCCCGGGCTGGTAGGCCGGAGATTGGGCCTATCCTGAGGGCATCTGGCGGCCAGGCTGTGTGAGGGCCTATACAGAAGTAAGAGGGCAGCGCAGGGTTCGAAGTCCAACCACCAGTAACGGTTCTGCCGGCCAGAGAACCTGTCAGTGGTTGGATGTAAACCACTGGTGTACTCTGGTGTAAAAGATTCTCTGGTTACCAGAGCCCCCCGCCCCCCCATTACATCAGAGTTTGCATAGCTCCTCCTTACCTCAGAGTCTGCAGTTTCCCCTTTGCACTGTAAGGGTGAACTCTGCTGACTCTGATGTAAGGAGGAATGCTGGAAACTCTAATGTAAGGAAGGGGGGGGGGCTCTGGTGACTAGAGAATCTCTTACATAAAAAATCACTGAAGTAGGAGGGGAGTAAGGACAATGATATAAATGGGCACTTTATATCAGTAACGCACCTTCCCTTAGGGTCTCCACTCACCCCTTACATCATGACCCCCCCCCCCCCTCCCCATAGAGTGACTAATTGCCCCACAGACTCTGTGTGGCCTGGAGCTGTCCCACACGATCTCCTGTAATTGCCCGCAGGCTTTGGTCTCCCTCTCCTCCCCTCCATCTTCTTGTAGTCGCTTTCAAACTTGCTGGAAAGGCGCCAGGGCACCATGATGTCATCGCACACCTGGCCAGTGACCCACCTACCCCCACTCAAGCCAGGCCCAGCTGAGATCGAGCCCGAGCCCAGCTCAACCTATTACTAATTGGCCGGCTCCGGAACTGCACATGCTAAGTTTGGCGGCTTGGGCGGGGGGGGAGATCTGCTGGTCAGGTGCCCAAGGAGGGAGTGCACAGAGGGGGAGACAAGTGTATTTTTAACAGCCACTTTTCTGCTGATTACTGGCAATACTACACAGTGGCGGAACACCAGGGCCCTGTGGCGACCATGGAAGTTCCGCCACTGATTCGCACCTTGTGAATCAAGGAATTAACATTCATGCAGACTTCCTGACACCAAGGGTGAGATGACGTTCTTGGACAATCCTGTTCTTGGACAATCAACATCTGCCTTGTTACCTGTGTGGATATTAATGGTGGGGTATCTTCCATTAGAACTGAAGAAGAGGTTTGGAGAAGTTACGAAACGCCTTCAACATTACAGAGCAAGGCCAGTTGAATGTGATCGACTGCTACCCTGTTTCCCTGAAAATAATACCTATCATGATTGTCGGTGATGGCTGCAATATAAGCCCTACCCCCCAAATAAGCCCTACCCTGTTTCCCCGAAAATAAGCCCTACCCTGAAAATAAGACCTACAAGGACTTTAACTAGGGCTTATTTGGGGGGGTAGGGCTTATATTGCAGCCATCGCCGACAATCACGCTAGGTCTTATTTTCGGGGAAACAGGGTATTAGACAGTGGTGGCTGGTGCTCCATCGGTCGAGGGGGGGGGGGGGCAGACTGACCTGACCACGGACCCCCCATTGCTCCAGCCCACCTTTTGCACACCATACCCACCTTTGGTCGCTGGCTCACTTACCCTATGCTGCTATCTCCGGATGACACTGCCTTTACCTGTTGGCTCTGGGCTCTCCTCCTTCTCCCGTTCAGCTCCTCATCCCCGCCGCCGGGTGCTGTGCTGGGCTTGCTGCAGATGACCCCACATTCTGCCCCCGGACTGACATATTGGACAGTGCCCACCAGCAGTGGCTTCCCCCCTCCGACTTCTCCTCCCGGCCAATGGGGTCTTAGGACTCCCGGCCAATGGGGTCTCAAAAGCCGCTTTCTGATTGGCCAGGAGGAGAAACAGGAAGACATTTGCGAATATATATTTGCTAATGTCACACAACTGGGTGGCCTTGGGGCGCAGTGCTCTGTGCCCCGAGGCCACACTTTTTTTAAGCCAATTACAGCCTCGGGCTCTAATCATGTGCTTCTAAAAAAATAAAAATACATTGAAATCCATGCGTCTGGCACCCTGCATGTAGATTAGGGACCGGACGCATGGATAGAAGGGGGGTAGCGCCCTGGCTCCCCCTATGGACGGGCCGCCACTGCTACTAGATGTTCCATTGACAAGTGTATCTGATGGAGAGGGGGGGTTTAATATTTTGGGTTTAGATGCACTTTATGCTAAACATAAAATTTGCTCAGAGTTCAGGTGGATTGTACGTACTTGGCTGATGGAGAGGAAAAATTTGCAAACAATATAAAAAAAACACACAAAGCTATGTTAGGCCAATCATGACGTCTGATGACGAAACACGTAAGGACAATGCTTTCCATTCATCCATATGCGTGTTAGGCCAATCAGAACACATTTTGGAGGCAGGGCCACACCTCCAATCAAACACATTCTGATTGGCCTAACAGCGGTGGGCGGCTCCCCAGTTTGACAACTCCGGTTTGATCACCTCCACGCCGAGTAACCCAGCCGGCATCCTCCTGAGGTCTCTCGAGGTTTCAGCTCTCCACTAATACGCGGCGCTCGTGGTTCAATATCCAAGGGATGCTGGACCTGGCCAGCCCCCAACTACTGAGCACTATGTGAGTGCATTTTATACTGTAATAACTTTGCTTTTTTTTAATGCTGCACTAGGATTGGCCGGGCGCTTCTCTTTCTTTTTCCCTTCCGTGGCGTCTCTTGGCAGGCTGGAGATGGCGGCGCTCACAAATCATCTGTAAGCTGGAGATTTGTGCCCTGAGCACCTCTACATGGCTTATTAATCGGGGACAAGGATCGTGAGCGGATTTCATTTTACTTCACGCTAGCAGAGTGCGGCGGCCCCACCAATCCTGTAATCCCGGCACGGATCACCGAGAAGCACAGATAGGAGAATTCAGAACGGCTCAGTGCATAAAATCACATGGAAGAGAACTGACCAGCCTGAAGAGCTTCCACCAGGGAATGTACAGTGGGGTCCTTCCATGTATTTATCGCCTCTCACAGAGATCGCAGTGCTCCCCCTTGACAATGAGCTAATCCACTTTTCTCTCCTGAAGGACAGAGCCATATTTATTCAGGCATCATTCAGAGTCATTATCTACTTCCCAGACAGAGATGTCGGCTCACAATCCTGTAAATCATCCTGGGTGCTTGTGCAGTTCTTGGTTGGGTTCACGAAGGTCTGACACAGATCAGCCAGTGCTGGGACAAGGTCATCCAGTGCCCAGGGCAAAGATGCCAACTGCGCCCACCACATCCCTTAGGGTTAGAGGCAGGGCGCCCCCAGCCCTGCAATAAACCATTGATGGGGCACTGATCCTCCCACTGATACCAATGATGGGACACTATTCCTCCCACTGACACCAGTGATGGGGCACTATTCCTCAAACTGACACTAATGATGGGGCACTATTCCTCCCACTGACACCAATGATGGGGCACTATTACTCCCACTGACACTAATGATCGGGCACTATTCCTCCCACTGACACCAATGATGGGGCACTATTCCTCCCACTGATACCAATGATGGGGCACTATTCCTCCCACTGATACCAATGATGGGGCACTATTCCTCCTACTGATACCAAAGATGGGGCACTATTCCTCCCACTGACACCAATGATGGGGCACTACTTCTCCCACTGACACCAATGATGGGGCACTATTCCTCCCACTGACACCAATGATGGGGCACTATTCCTCCCACTGATAACAATGATGGGGCACTATTCCTCCCACTGATACCAATGATGGGCACTATTCCTCCCACTGATACCAATGATGGGACACTATTCCTCCCACTGATACCAATGATGGGGCACTATTCCTCCCACTGACACCAATGATGGGACACTATTCCTTCTAATGACACCAATGATGGGACACTATTCCTTCTAATGACACCAGTGATGAAGGCACTTTCTACTCTTAATGCTCACAGTCTGGCCCCTCCAAGCCTGAAAAAAGAAAATGTCCCTTTGGAAAGTTTGGAGACCCCTGTTTGCTGAAGAGAAGTAGAGGGGGCGTGTCTGAACAGGTCTGTTACGGACAGCCAATTACTGAGAGCCCTGGGTCCAACTCAGGTGCCTATTGGGCAGTTGAGTCACATTTAGCACAGCTGCTGTAACAAGAACATAGGGTGGCACAGTGGTGTAGTGGTTAGCACTCTCACCTAGCAGTAAGGTCGCTGGTTCAAATCCCAACCACGACACTACCTGCCTGGAGTTTGCATGTTCTCCCTGTGCCTGTGTGGGTTTCCTCCGGGTACTCCGGTTTCCTCCCACAATCCAAAGACATGCAGGTAGATTAATTGGCTTCTGTCCAAAAGTTGTCCCTAATATATGAATGGGGACCTTGGATTGTGGGCTCCTTGAGGGTAGGGACCGATGTGAGTGTGCAATGTACAGGGATAGGGACAATTGTAGACACTCACTCAGGTTGAACTGGATGGACTGGTGTCTTTATTAGACATGTGCACAACAAAAGAAATTGTTTATTTTCGTTTAGTTTTTTTTCGTTTCCGTGGATTCGTAACGATTTGTAAATTTGGAAATCGTCGGTGTTCGTATTCGTAACGATTCGTATTTTCGTAAGAGTTATTTTTTTCGTTGATTCGTTTTTCCCTTAGTTTAATTTTCGTTTATTCGTTTATTCGAAATTCGGACGCATTCGTATTTATTCGTAACATTCGTAACATTCGTAACATTCGTAGATTCGTAATCGGAGCATAATTCATAATTTTATGTAATGTGTATGCTATTATTACATTGTAAGAGACACGGAAAATTACGAATCGAAAAAAAAAAGTTACGAATGTACCAATTTTTTCGTTCAATCCATTCGAAGCACGTTAAGCAGCGCCATTGTAAGAGACACGGAAAATTACGATTCGAAAAAAAAAAAAAAATTACGAATGTACGAATTTTTTCGTTCAATCTATTATAAGCACGTTAAGCAGCGCCATTGTAAGAGACACGGAAATTTACGATTCGAAAAAAAAAAAAATTACGAATGTACGAATTTTTTCGTTCAATCTATTATAAGCACGTTAAGCAGCGCCATTGTAAGAGACACGGAAAATTACCAATTCAACAAAAAAAAAAGTTCCGAATGTAGGAATTTTTTCGTTCAATCTATTCGAAGCACGTTAACCACTTGCCGACCGCCCCCTGTATATATACGTCGGCAGAATGGCACGTACAGGCAGAACCACGTACCTGTACGTGCCATTCTTCCGGCGGGTGGGGGGTCCGATCGGACCCCCCCCGGCCGGCGGGACGGTCGGGATCGCTTCAGGAGCGATCCGGGATGAGGGGACGGCCAGTGGTTTCTGGCCACCCCCTCGCGATCGCTCCTGGCGAATCAGATGCTTCCTCTGTCTGTGTCAATCAAAACACAGGCAGAGGAAGTGATGTCACGCTCGGTGCGCCGGTCTATGTGACCGGAACGCCGAGCTGTGAACATCTAAAGGTTAGTGCACAAACAGTACACTGACACCAGTACACATAGGCACACAAAACACCCCCCTGTCACCCCCTGATCACCCCCCAGATCACCCCCTCCCCCCCCAGTCACAGTGTCACTAATTGCAGTGATCATTTTTTTACTGATCACTGCATTTAGTGTCAGTGTGACTGTATAACTGTCAGGGCAGTTAGTTTTAGGTCCAAGGTAGCCCCCCACCCCCCCCTAATAAAGGTTTAACCCCTTGATTGCCCCCCCAGGTAACCCTTTCACCCCCTTTTGCCAGTGTCACTAAGCGATCGTTTTTCTGATCGCTGTATTAGTGTCACTGCTGTCGCTAGGTAACCATTTTTTTTTTTTAGGTAACCGCCATGTTTATATAGGTTCATAAATAGGTTTATAGGTCAGGTACCCCCATATTACAACCTAAATAAAGGTTTTAACCCCCTGATTGCCCCTAGAGTTAACCCTTTCACCAGTGATCACTGTATAACTGTCACTGGTGACGCTGGTTAGCCAGTTAGTTATTTCGTTATTTAGGTTCCCCGTCAGGTTTTTATATAGCGTCAGGTACCCCCATATATTACCTAATAAAGGTTTTAACCCCCTGATTGCCCCTAGTTAACCCTTTCACCCCCTTTTGCCAGTGTCACTAAGCGATCGTTTTTCTGATCGCTGCATTAGTGTCGCTAGGTAACCATTTTTTTTTTTTAGGTAACCGCCATGTTTATATAGGTTCATAAATAGGTTTATAGGTCAGGTACCCCCATATTACAACCTAAATAAAGGTTTTAACCCCCTGATTGCCCCTAGAGTTAACCCTTTCACCAGTGATCACTGTATAACTGTCACTGGTGACGCTGGTTAGCCAGTTAGTTATTTCGTTATTTAGGTTCCCCGTCAGGTTTTTATATAGCGTCAGGTACCCCCATATATTACCTAATAAAGGTTTAACCCCCTGATTGCCCCTAGTTAACCCTTTCACCCCCTTTTGCCAGTGTCACTAAGCGATCGTTTTTCTGATCGCTGCATTAGTGTCGCTAGGTAACCAGTTTTTTTTTGTATTACTGTTACGGGTGACGCTGGTTAGTTAGCTTGTTTTTTATACTGTCAGGGCACCCGCCATTTATTACCCAATAACGGTTTAACCCCCTGATCGCCCGGCGGGTGATATCAATTAGGTTTTAGGGTCAAATAAGGTCTGCGTCGCCCCAGGTTAGTGCCAGTACCGCAAACACCCACGCACAAAGCATACACCTCCCTTAGTGGCACAGTATCTGAACAGATCAATATCTGATCTGATCAGATCTATACTAGCGTCCCAGCAGTTTAGGGTTCCAAAAAAAAACGCATTGTTAGCGGGATCAGCCCAGATACCTGCTAGCACCTGCGTTTTCCCCCTCCGCCCAGCCCAGCCCACCCAAGTGCAGTATCGATCGATCACTGTCACTTACAAAACACTAAGCACACATAACTGCAGCGTTCGCAGAGTCAGGCCTGATCCCTGCGATCGCTAACATTTTTTTTTGTGGTAGCGTTTTGATTCAGTCGCTTCAGTCAGGAGCTTTTTTACCTGTGAATCTCAAAAAAATAAAAAAAAATAAAATAGTTGTCGTTTTATTGTTCTCTCTCTCACTCTATTCTCTCTCTATTGTTGCTCTTTTTTTACTCCATTCTATTCTGCAATGTTTTATTATGTTTTATTATTTTTTATTATGTTTTATCATGCTTGCTTTTCAGGTATGTAATTTTGTTTACTGTGTGTTTTAGTGTTGAGCATTTTTTTGTTTTCAGGTGCGCCATTCAGTTGCAACGCGGATTTATTTATCTTGACAGCAACAGCGTTTGCTCCCACGATACATAAAGCCGCGACTCCAACGCTGTAGGAGGTGATTTCACCACCACAGTTAAAAAAAAGAGCATATATGCCGAAGCATGGGGGCAGCAGGGGGGGGGAGCGATTGGCTCCTAATGCCACGTACATACGGTCGAAATTCCGACCGTGTGTACACGGCATAACTTTTGCGGGAGGATGCCCCCATGCATCGGCATATATAAATGGTGCATGTATGCCCATCATTAGAAGTGGGTGGATGAAGGGAGGTATTCTAATGGTGGGCATACCCACCAATCAATCTCTTTTTTTTTTTCGTTCAGCCAAGAGGCTGCATGAAAAAAAAAAGATTACAATATATGTCCAGTATGTTGCTGGACTTTGAATGGTTATACCAGAATGATGCCTGCAGGTTTAGGTATCATCTTGGTATCATTCTTTTCAGCCAGTGATCGGCTTTCATGTAAAAGCAATTCTAGCGGGTAATTAGCCTCTAGACTGCTTTTACAAGCAGTGGGAGGGAATGTCCCCCCCTCCCGGATATAAACCGCGCCATTGGGAAATTGGGAAAGCATTTTATCACACCAATCTTGGTGTGGTCAGATGCTTTGAGGGCAGAGGAAAGATCTAGGGTCTAATAGACCCCAATTTTTTCAAAAAAAGAGTACCTGTCACTGCCTATTGCTATCATAGGGGATATTTACATTCCCTGAGATAACAATAAAAATCATAACAAAGAAAAAAAATGGAAGGAACAGTTTAAAAATAAAATAAAAAAGCTAAATAAATAAAAAAAAAACCAAAAAAAAAAAAAAAAAGCACCCCTGCCCCCCCTTCTCTTGCGCAAAGGCGTACACAAGCGTTGGTCTGGCGTCATATGTAAACAGCAATTGCACCATGCATGTGAGGTATCACCGCGAAGGTCAGATCGAGGGCAGTAATTTTAGCAGTAGACCTCCTCCGTGAATCTAATGTGGTATCATGTAAAGGCTTTTAAAGGCTTTTAAAAATGTATGTAGTTTGTCGCCACTGCGTGTTTGTGCGCAATTTTTAAAGCATGTCGTGTTTGGTATCCATGTACTCGGCCTAAGATCATATTTTTTATTTCATCAAAAATTTGAGCAATATAGTGTGTTTTAGTGCATTAAAATAAAAAAAAGTGTATTTTTTCCACAAAAAATGCGTTTGAAAAATCGCTGCGCAAATACTGTGTGGAAAAAAAAAATGCAACACCCACCATTTTAATCTGTAGGGCCTTTGCTTTAACATTATATATAGTGTTTGGGGGTTCAACGTAATTTTCTTGCAAAAAAAAAAATATGTTTCATGTAAACAAAAAGTGTCAGAAAGGGCTTTGTCTACAAGTGGTTAGAAGAGTGGGTGACGTGTGACATAGGCTTCTAAATGTTGTGCATAAAATGCCAGGACAGTTCAAACCCCCCCCAAATGACCCCATTTTGGAAAGTAGACACCCCAAGCTATTTGCTGAGAGCAATGTTGAGCCCATTAAATATTTTTTTTTTTTGTCCCAAGAGATTTAATAATTAAAAAAAAAAAAATATATATATTTTTTTTTACAAAAAAGTTGTCACTAAATGATATATTGCTCAAACATGTCATGGGCATATGTGGAAATACACCCCAAAATACATTCTGTTGCTTCTCCTGAGTACGGGATACCACATGTGTGGGACTTTTTGGGAGCCTAGCTGCGTACGGAACCCCAAAAACCAATCACCGCCTTCAGGCTTTCTAAGGGTGTAATTTTTTTATTTCACTTCTCACTGCCAATCACAGTTTCGGAGGCCATGGAATGCCCAGATGGCATAAAACCCCCCAAAATGACCCCATTTTGGAAAGTAGACACCCCAAGCTATTTGCTGAGAGGTATTGTGAGTATTTTGCAGATCTCGCTTTTTGTCACAAAGTTTTGAAAATTGAAAAAAGAAAAAAATTTTTTTTTTTTTTACTTTACTTTCTTCATTTTCAAAAACAAATGAGAGCTCTAAAATACTCACCATGCCTCTCAACAAATAGCTTGGGGTGTCTACTTTCAAAATTGGGGTCATTTGGGGGGTTTTTGTGCTATTTTGGCATTTTATGGCCTTCGAAACGGTGATAGGTAGTGAGGAGTGAAATCAAAAATTTGCACCCTTAGAAATCCTGAAGGCGGTGCTTGGGTTTCGGGGCCCCGTACGCGGCTAGGCTCCCAAAAAGTCCCACACATGTGGTATCCCCATACTCAGGAGAAGCAGCAAAATGTATTTTGGGGTGCAATTCCACATATAACTATGGCATGTGTGAGCAATATATCATTTAGTGACAACTTTTTGAAAAAAAAAAAAATCTTTTTTATTTTTGTCTTTATTCAATCACTTGGGACTAAAAAAAAAAATATTCAATGGGCTCAACATGCCTCTCAGCAAATAGCTTGGGGTGTCTACTTTCCAAAATGGGGTCATTTGGGGGGGGTTTTGTACTTCTCTGCCATTTTAGCACCTCAAGAAATGAAATAGGCAGTCATAAATTAAAAGCGGTGTAAATTCCAGAAAATGTACTCTAGTTTTGTAGACGCTATAACTTTTGCGCAAACCAATAAATATACGCTTATTGGCATTTTTTTTACTAAAGACATGTGGCTGAATACATTTTTGGCCCAAATGTTTGACTAAAATTGAGTTTATTAGATTTTTTTTATAACAAAAAGTAGAAAATCTCTTTTTTTTTCAAAATTTTCGCTCTTTTTCCGTTTATATCGCAAAAAAATAAAAATCACAGAGGCAATCAAATACCATCAAAAGAAAGCTCTATTTGTGGGAAGAAAAGGACGCAAATTTCGTTTGGTTACAAAATTGCATGACCGCGCAATTACCAGTTAAAGTAGTGCAGTGCGAAATTGAAAAAAGACCTCTGGTCCTTTGGCTGCCAAATGGTCCGGGGCTGAAGTGGTTAAGCAGCGCCATTGTAAGAGACACGGAAAATGACCAATTCAACAAAATCAAAAAAAGTTACGAATGTACGAATTTTTTCGTTCATTTTCATTTTCGTTGTTCCTGTTTTCGTTTTTCGGATTTTCTTCATTCGTAGATTCGTTGTTTCTAATTTGTTTTTTTTTTTTTCGGATTTTCGTTATTTTTGGATTCGTTCGATTCATTCGATTCGTTAAAATTTTTAGCGAATCGTTCGTTCATTCGTACGATAACGAATGAACGAAAATACCAAAAAAAAAAAAAACGAAAAAAAAAAACGAAACTAATAGCACATGTCTAGTCTTTATTCACCCTTACTAACTATAAGAAATAGGGGGAAGACTATAAAGATAGAGGTTGGCGGATAACGGGCATCTGACGGCACACCTATTTCTGTGACGTTCCAGTGGCCTTTTTTTCTATTGGTTGAATTAGATGGTGTCTTTTTTTTTCATCCTATGTAACCATCTTATATATTGAAGTGCACATGCAATGAATGAAGATCAGATATGAAGCTATATATGTAATATATGTTGTATAAATGTTCATTTGTTTCCTATAATAGATTTCCTTGACGGGAACTGGGCTGAATTATAGAGCTGCTCCAGACACGGGGATTTCGTCTCCAGGCTGAGGCCAGATCAAGGTTTAGCCGTTATATGAATGAGGAATTTTCTGCTTCACGGGATAAATGTGTATTAGTCAGGTGAGCGCTTCGATCTCTACATCTGTCTGTGTCATCATCATTCGACCCTCAGTTCTGCCCTCAGCCCATCGGATGCAGATACGTTATCTCCAAAGAGACATAAACTGCAATTACAAATTACTTTAATCTCCCGGAGATAAATGATGAAAAATCAGCTATTAGTTATGTAAAGCATTGCGAGCCTGAAATACCTCATTAGGATTGGAAATAACGAACGATCCTAATGAACTGTCAGGAAACAATGTCGAGACGGCAATTTAGGATCTAGTCAACGTTTGACTCCTCTAATCTGGTGGAACTAGACGGCCAAACCAGCTGCTAACAAGACCTGTGCATGTAATCATGGGCGTCCGCAGGTAGAGGCAAGGGGGGGCAAGTGCCCCCCCCCCCCCCTGGAATCGGGGATCGGATCAGAAGTTTGTTCCTCACTCGGTCTTTATCCTAGCGCTGGCGGCCGGCCCTGTCCTCACCCAGAATGAAAACGGGTCTTGCCAGCTGCTGGCCATCATGGACATCCTACTGGCATGTAAGGTACCGTACTGAGCATTACACACACCACTGGGACATAGGGGCACTTGAGGGACTGCAGACAGGGCTAGGGGGTCCCTCTCTCTGGCCCCCCATCACCCCTCTCTCTGTCACCCCCTCTCTCTCTCTGTCACACTCCTCTCTCTCTGTCACCCCCTCTGTCTCTTTCTGTCACCCCCTCTGTCTCTTTCTGTCACCCCCTCTCTCTGTCACACTCCTCTCTCTCTGTCACCCCCTCTGTCTCTTTCTGTCACCCCTCTCTCTGTCACCCCCTCTCTCTGACACCCCCCTCTGTCTCTCTCTGTCATCCCCTCTGTCTCTTTCTGTCACCCCCTATGTGTCTTTCCGTTACCCCTCACTCTGTCACCTCCCGCTCTCTCTGTCACCCCCACATGTATGCAGTCTCTTAGTGTCTCTTGTGTCATGTCCCCAGTCTCTTATAGTCTCTTGAGCCATGTATGCAGTTTCTGACAGTCTCTTGGGCCATGTATGCAGTCTCTGGTCATCTCTTGTGCCATGTCTGCAGTCTCTTACAGTCTCTTGAGCCATGTATGCAGTCACTGGCAGTCTTTTGGGCCATGTATGCAGTCTCTTGGGCCATGTATGCAGTCACTGGCAGTCTCTTGGGCCATGTATGCAGTCACTGGCAGTCTCTTGGGCCATGTATGCAGTCACTGGCAGTCTCTTGGGCCATGTATGCAGTCACTGGCAGTCTCTTGGGCCATGTCTGCAGTCTCTGGTCATCTCTTGTGCCATGTCTGCAGTCTCTTACAGTCTCTTGAGCCATGTATGCAGTCTCTGACAGTCTCTTGGGCCATGTATGCAGTCTCTGGTCATCTCTTGGGCCATGTATGCAGTCTCTTACAGTCTCTTGGGCCATGTATGCAGTCTCTGACAGTCTCTTGGGCCATGTATGCAGTTTCTGACAGTCTCTTGTGCCATGTCTCTCCTGTACTACGTCTGCAGTCTCTGACCGTGATAATGACATTGTCGAAAAGGGTCAGAGCATGGGTGACCTTAAAATTATGCCCCCCCCCCCCCCTGAAAAAAGTTCTGCGGACGCCCATGCATGTAATCATACTGGAAGAAATACTATTATGCCGCGTACACGCGGCCAGACTCGCCAGCGGGATCCGTCGGCATTTCCGCCGGAAAAATTTAGAACACGTTCTCTATCTAAGTCCGTTGGAAATTCCGACAGAAAAAGTCCGATGGGGCATGCCGCGTACCGACGACCGGACTTTTCGACAGCAAAGGTCCGACGGAACGAATCCGTCGGACAATTTGGTCGTGTGTGGGCTCCATCAGATTTTTGCTGTCGAAAAATCCGACAGACTTTTTATAGCCATTTGGGAAGTTCCTCAAACGTTCTACCCTTGTAGCCACACAAGAAGTGAAAGGGAGATCGCCACACTCACTACAATTTAATCTCATCTACTCAATACCAAAGCTGTGAAAGTGGGGTCAGACTTTTTTTCACCAGCTCCGAGAAAAAAGGGGTTGTCCATGTTTTACTAATGGACCATCGTTTTTGACGCAAGGTTCTTTTTGAAGCAGATCCTCAGCCCAAAACCTTTAATTTCGATAGAGTTGGAGAGTACTAGAACTTCTAATGGGATTTTATAGCCATTTGGGAAGTTCCTCAAGCGTTCTACCTCGGTAGCCACACAAGAAGTGAAAGGGAGATCACCACACTCACTACAATTCCATCTCATCTACTCAATACCAAAGCTGTGAAAGTGGGGTTTTTACACCAGCGCTGCAATAAAAGGGGTTGTCCATGTTTTACCATTGGACCATAATTTTTGAAGCAAGGTTTTTTTTTGAAGAAGATCCTCAGCCCAAACCTTTATTTTCGATAGAAGTTCTAGTGCTCTCCAGCTCTATCGAAAATAAAGGTGTGGGCTGAGGATCTGCTTCAAAAAGAACCTTGCGTCAAAAATAATGGTCCAATAGTGAAACATGGACAACCCAATTTTTCTCGGAGCTGGGGTAAAAAGTCTGACCCCACTTTCACAGCTTTGGTATTGAGTAGATGAGATGAAATTGTAGTCAATGTGGCGATCTCCCTTTCACTTCTTGTGTGGCTACCGGGGCAGAAAGTTTGAGGAACTTCCCAAATGGTTATAAAAACCCAGTTCTAGTGCTCTCCAACTCTAATTGTTTTTTTATAGCCATTTGGGAAGTTCCTCAAACGTTCTGCCCCGGTAGCCACACAAGAAGTGAAATAGAAATCACCACACTCACTACATTTTCATCTCATTTACTCAATACCAAAGCTGTGAAAGTGGGGTCAGATTTTTTACACCAGCTCCAAGAAAAAAGGGGTTATACATGTTCCACTATTGGACCATAATTTTTGACGCAAGTTTTTTTTTGAAGACGATCCTCAGACCAAACCTTTATTTTCGATAGAAGTTCTAGTGCTCTCCAGCTCTACCGAAAATAAAGGTTTGGGCTGAGGATCTGCTTCAAAAAGAACCTTGTGTCAAAAATTATGGTCCAATAGTGGAACATGGACAACTTATTTTTTTTCAGAAAGTTTGAGGAACTTCCCAAATGGCTATAAAAAAACAATTATAAGTTCTAGTGCTCTCCAGTTCTAATTGTTTTTTTATAGCCATTTGGGAAGTTCCTCAAACGTTCTACCCCGGTAGCCACACAAGAAGTGAAAGGGAGATCACCACACTCACTACAATTTAATCTAATCTACTCAATACCAAAGCTGTGAAAGTGGGGTCAGATTTTTTTTCACCAGCTCCGAGAAAAAATGGGTTGTCCATGTTTCACTATTGGACCATCATTTTTGACGCAAGGTTCTTTTTGAAGCAGATCCTCAGCCCAAAACCTTTAATTTCGATAGAGCTGGAAAGTACTAGAACTTCTAATGGGATTTTATAGCCATTTGGGAAGTTCCTCAAGTGTTCTACCCCGGTAGCCACACAAGAAGTGAAAGGGAGATCACCACACTCACTACAATTCCATCTCATCTACTTAATACCAAAGCTGTGAAAGTGGGGTTTTTACACCAGCGCTGCAATAAAAGGGGTTGTCCATTGGACCATCAGTTTTGACGCAAGGTTCTTTTTCAAGCAGATCCTCAGCCCAAACCTTTATTTTCGATAGAGCTGGAGAGCGCTAGAACTTCTAAGCCCCCGTACACACGGTCGGAAATTCCGACCACAAAAGCCATCGGATTTTTTCCGACGGATTTTGTCCGAAACTGGTGTTGCATACACACGATCGGACAAAGTTGTCTGAAAATCTGATCATTCCGAACGTGGTGACGTTCGCTGCACACAACGGAACTACGTAGAGGCTAGTAGCCAATAGCTTTGGTCTCGTAATTTGATCTGAGCATGCGTGGCACTTTGTCCCTCGGAATTCTCGACACACGATCGGAAAAAGTCCGATCGGATTTTGTTGACGGAAAATTTGAGATCCTGCTCTCGAATTTTTTCCGGCGGAAATTCCGACGGAAAAAAGTCCGATGGAGCCCACACACGGGCGGATTTTCCGACAACATGGTCCGATCGGACATTTTCCGTGCGTGGCACTTTGTCCCTCGGAATTCTCGACACACGATCGGAAAAAGTCCGATCGGATTTTATTGTCGGAAAATTTGAGATCTTGCTCTCAAATTTTTTCCGGCGGAAATTCCAACGGAAAAAAGTCCGATGGAGCCCACACACGGGCGGATTTTCCGACAACATGGTCCGATCGGACATTTTCCGTTGGAAATTCCGACCGTATGTACGGGGCATTAGAAGTTCTAGTGCTCTCCAGCTCTAATTGTTTTTTATAGCCATTTGGGAAGCTCCTCAAATGTTCTGTCCCGGTAGCCACACAAGAAGTGAAAGGGAGATCACCACACTCACTACAATTTCATCTCATCTACTCAACTTTTTACACCAGCTCCGAGAAAAAAGGGGTTGTCCATGTTTCACTAATGGACCGTCATTTTTGACGCAAGGTTCTTTTTGAAGCAGGTCCTCAGACCAAACCTTAATTTTCGATAGAGCTGGAAAGTACTAGAACTTCTAATTGTTTTTTTGTTTTTTTTAGACATTTGGGAATCTCCTCTAGACATGGGAGCCCTCAAAAAAATTGTTTTGTTTCGTTCCGTTTCGTATAAAAAAAAATTTGTAATTCGTAATTCGCGTACGAAATTTAATTCGGATTCGTACGAAATACGAATTACGTACGAATCGTTACGAATCGTTAATATCGTTACGAATCTTTACGAATCGTTACGAATATCGACACTCTACGAATAATAACAAATTATCCGAAAACGTATTAAGGTTACATAACACAAGTCTATAATGTCTATTGTTCACCAATCACTCAGAGGAAGTACGAAATACGAAATTTTGTTTACGAATACGATATTTCGTATTTCGTACTTCCTCTGAGTGATTGGTGAACAATAGACAATAGAATTATGTGTTATGTAACGTTAATACGTTTTCGGATAATTTGTTATTATTCGTAGAGTGTCGATATTCGTTATACTGAATCTCAAATTCATTCGAATCATTCGTTATATCCGCTATAATTTCTTTCATATTAGTTGAAATTCGTAATTTGGTAGTTTGGATTCGGATAATTCGGATCCGAAATTCGTAAACGGAATTTCGTATTTTGTACAGAATTCGTATTCGTAAAAATTTGTAATTCGGATTCGTATGAATGTACGAATTTCAAAAAATTTGTACGAATTTCCAATTCGTACGAAACTAATCGCACATGTCTAATCTCCTCTAACTTTCTTCCCCAGTAACCACACAGTGAAGAGGAATCACCCCATTTTGGTTCCAGCAAACCAAAGGTTTCAAACTTTTGCCTGCTCTATTGACTGTTTAACCGCTTCCCGACCGCCTCACGCAGATATACTGCGGCAGAATGGCACAGGCAGGCAAAATCACGTACTTGTACGTGG
Organism: Lithobates sylvaticus; assembly: GCA_028564925.1. Classification (NCBI taxonomy): domain Eukaryota; kingdom Metazoa; phylum Chordata; class Amphibia; order Anura; family Ranidae; genus Lithobates; species Lithobates sylvaticus. Next base: position 43,254,724 of record CM053038.1, on the reverse strand, counting down.
CCCTTTAATTGCCTGCCCGTGGGTCGCGCGTTCGCCGCTAGCGGCGCGCGCGCGACCCGGTCGGGAGCTCCGTGACCCCGGCCGCGGGACCAGCGGACCCGATCGCTCCTGGTGTCCCGCGATCGGGTCACGGAGCTGAAGAACGGGGAGAGGTCTGTGTAAACAAACCTCTCCCCGCGCTTCCTACACTGCCTGTCATTGATCGGCTGTTCCCGGTCATCGGGAAAGCCGATCAATGACGTCAGATGTCAGCCCCGCCCCCTAATGTAAAAAAAACACACACACGTCACAGCCCATAACCCCTCCCCGCCCCCTAGTGGTTAACTCTTTCACTACCACTGTCATTTATACAGGAATCAGTGCATTTAAATAGCATCGATTGCTGTATAAATGACAATGGTCCCAAAAATGTGTCAAAAATGTCCGATGTGTCCGCCATAATGTCGCAGTCACAAAATCGCTGATCGCCGCCATTACTAGTAAAAAAAAAATATTAATAAAAATGCTATAAAACTATCCCCTATTTTGTAGACGCTATAACTTTTGCGCAAACCAATCAATAATCGCTAATTGCGATTTTTTTTTACCAAAAATATGTAGAAGAATACGTATCGGCCTAAACTGAGAAAAAAAATGTTTTTTTATATATTGTTTTGGGGATATTTATTATAGCAAAAAAAAAAAAAAAAATATTGCATTTTTTTTCAAAATTGGCGCTCTATTTTTGTTTATAGCGCAAAAAATAAAAACCGCAGGGGCGATCAAATACCACCAAAAGAAAGCTCTATTTGTGGGACGCCGATTTTGTTTGGGAGCCACGTCGCAAGACCGCGCAATTGTCAGTTAAAGCGACGCAGTGCCGAATCGCAAAAAGGGCCTGGTCCTTTGGCTGCCAATTGGTCCGGGGCTGAAAGTGGTTAAAAAAAAGTTTTGGCTGGAGTTCTGGTTTAAATATTCAGGAATATAAAGCTCAGAAAATACAGAAAATACTGCGAGCCAGAAGAGGCTTTTTTTGGGGGGGGGGGGGGGGGGATTTACAACGAGCAGCAAGTCCCCAAACACTGGCATAGTGGAAATCATTGAAGGGGTTGGTGCACGTTGAGGGCTTTCAGTGCATTATGAGTATTACAGCAGACTAGTTTTACAGGCCTCAATGGTGTCTCTTACACTGTTGCTCTGTTTTTAGTAAAAAAAAAAAAAAAAAAATATTCAGCAACAGAAACCTTTTTTTTTTTTTTTTTTTATTAAAACCACCTGCCATGCATTGTTAGAGGACATTGATGCTGTCAAATAACTTAGCCTCTTAAGCCAAAACAAGTCATTAAGTAGACGGTGAATTAGAGAGTTAGACATGGTCGATAGGAGCTCCTCGATGATCAATTGGTCTTTTCCTCTGATAAAAAAAAAAAAAAGAAAAATAAAAAAAAATAAAAAAGTTCCTTGGACGACCTTTTGAATCTCTCGACCCGGAGTCACTCACTGAATCTAATTAAGGCTGAAGAATAGCAGGCCCCGCTTAGTGCTGAAAGGACATCGCTAGATCTATCCATTAATAATTCTCCGGTGCGCTGCGCATTGTAATTGTCAGCTTGCAATTTACAGTAATCCTTAGACGCAAAGAAAAAAAAAAAAAAAAAAAAAAATTTGAAATTCATACAAGCAGTTGAAAGAGAGAAAAACAAGGTCCACACCGGGGTCGGAGGGCACGTTGCGTTTAGCGTGTACGCTGAGTGACAGACGTTTTAGTACTAGCAAGGGACCGAATTTTAAGAGGTCACCAAAAACTTTTGGCTCTGGAAGCCCCCCCCTCCCCTTACGACAAACAATGAACTTTCCATATATTTATTTGCCATGTCTTTGTTTTTACAGCGAGCGTTATAAATGAGTTAAATGACGTTGCGGAGGTCTGCACATCGTCAGCGCAGGTTATAAGTCACTATTAAACCCCGTCACTTCAGCCCCCAACTTTCGGTCTCGGCAACAAAAAAAAAAGGAGGCTAAGAGTTATTTGCATTCTGCATGTCATAAAAAATCATATCCTCTTACCCAAGGCTTGTTTCTTTATTAAACGCAGCCACAGGAGTATTGGACTCTGGCAAAAAAATAAAAAATAAAAAAATAAAACTCCTCTGTAGAACTAAGCAACTGTGAACCAAAACCTCCCTAAAAAAAAAAAAAAAAAATCGAAAAAAATATAAAAAAATATAAAATGGAATAACAAATGGTCCCAGTTGTACGAATCTGGGCTTTAACTCAAGAAACACATATTACTTTTAAATAAGATTAGCCGTTATATTTTGCTGCTTAAGTTTAAACTTCTCAAAGTCCAACCTAATGCTGTTTTTCTCCAAGATATTTCAGACAAATAAAAAAAAATAAAAAAAAAAACCTCAAAGTAGATTGGAGCTCCAAACAAAAGATTTCCTGCAGCTCAGTGATAATGTTCTGTGTTCGTAAAATTTTTTTTTTTTTTTTTAGCTTTATTATTTTCGAGGTTGAAGTTGAAGTTTTGCACATTACGTTGGGTAGGGGAAGGTTTTTTTTTTTTTTTTTTAATGGGTTTTCCCTTGGTTGTAGTTGGGGGTGTTTTTATGAAAGGGCTAATAAAACGTAAAATACAAGCTGTCTTATGTAAAGGAGCAACTAATAACTTTCACAAATATGTATGTAAAAGTTTCCGTAGCTTTCAAAAAAAAAAAGAAAGTTGACTGACGCATTTGAACGTTGGCTGTTGTCTGCGTTTTCTTTTTCACAGCAAACATTTCGTTACGATAAAGTCCCCGAAGCGTCTTCAGTAATAAAATCCTGTTGACCTGAACCTTTAAAGCTTTACCTTTTTTATTTTTTCCCCACACTTGTGTTCGCTTTTTATATACACTCACCGGACACTCTATTAGGTACCCCTTTGCTAAGTTAACCGGGTTGGACTGGGTTTTCCTTCAGAACGGCCTCAAGTCTTGGTGGCCTAGATTCAACAAGGTGTTGGAAATGTTCCTCAGAGATGTGGTGAGTGTGGAGGCCCTTGGAGGACAGGGACCTCATTGTCCAGTGGTGAGATGATCGGAGCTTTGTGACATGGTACAGTATCCTGCTGGGAGGAGCCATCAGAAGATGGGGACACCATGATGCTAATCTTCCACCGCATCCCAAAGGTGCTCTATTGGATGAGATGTGGTGAGTGTCGAGGCCCTTGGAGGACAGGGACCTCATTGTCCAGTGGTGAGATGGTCGGAGCTTTGTGACATGGTGCATTATCCTACTGGGAGGAACCATCAGAAGATGGGGACACCATGATGCCAATCTTCCACCACATCCTAAAGGCGCTCTATTGGATGAGATGCGGTGAGTGTGGAGGCCATTGGAGTACAGTGACCTCATTGTCCAGTGGTGAGATGGTTGGAGCTTTGTGACATGGTGCATCATCCTGCTGGGAGGAGCCATCAGAAGATGGGGACACCATGATGCTAATCTTCCACCACATCCCAAAGGCACTCTATTGGATGAGATGCGGTGAGTGTGGAGGCCACTGGAGGACAGTGACCTCATTGTCCAGTGGTGAGATGGTTGGAGCTTTGTGACATGGTGCATTATCCTACTGGGAGGAGCCATCAGAAGATGGGGACACCATGATGCTAATCTTCCACCACATCCCAAAGGCGCTCTATTGGATGAGATGTGGTGAGTGTGGAGGCCATTGGAGGACAGTGACCTCATTGTCCAGTGGTGAGATGGTTGGAGCTTTGTGACATGGTGCCTTATCCTGCTGGGAGGAGCCATCAGAAGATGGGGACACCATGATGCCAATCTTCCACCACATCCCAAAGGCGCTCTATTGGATGAGATGTGGTGAGTGTGGAGGCCATTGGAGGACAGGGACCTCATTGTCCAGTGGTGAGATGGTTGGAGCTTTGGGATATGGTGCATTATCCTGCTGGGAGGAGCCATCAGAAGATGGGGACACCATAATGCCAATCTTCCACCACATCCCAAAGGCGCTCTATTGGATGAGATGTGGTGAGACTGTAGTCATAAAGGGATGGACATGGTCAGCAACAATACTCGGGTAGGTCTTGACATTTAATCAATGCTCAATTGGTACTAAGGGGTCAAAAGTGTGCCAAATTCCCCCCCCCCCCACACCATTACACCCCCACCACCAGCCTGAACCGGTGATACAAGGCAGTATGGAACAATGCGCCAAATTCTGACCCCACCATCTGAATGTCGCAGCTGAAATCCAGACTCATCAGACCAGACAACGTTTCTCCAATCTTCTATTGTCCAATTTTGGAGATCCTGTGCCAATTGTAGCCTCAGTTTCCTGTTCTTAGCTGACAGCAGTGACACCCGGTGTGGTCTTCTGCTGCTGTAGCCCACATGCTTCAAGGTTGGATGTGTTGTGCATTCAGAGATGGTATTCTGCATACCTTGGATGTAACGAGAGGTTATTTGAGTAATGCCCCATACACACGGTCGGATATTCCGATGGAAAAAGTCCGATAGGATTATGTTGTCGGAAAATCCAACCATGTGTGGGCTCCAGCAGGCTTTTTCCGTCAGAATTTCCGTCTAAAATTTTCCAAATACAAAATCCGATCGGACTTTTTCTGATCATGTGTCGAGAATTCCTGACGCACAAAGTGGCACGCATGCTCAGAAGAAATTTGGTGAAGAAAGCTATTGGTTACTGGCCTCTACGTTGTCCCGTCGTACATTTTATACGTCACCTCGTTCCGAAGGATCGGGTTTTCCGACAACTTTTTTCCGACCGTATGTGGGCAACACAAGCTTCGGACAAAATCCGTCGGAAAAAATCAGACGGATTTTGTGGTCGGAATGTCCGACCGTGTGTACAAGGCATTACTGTTGCCTTTCTATGCTGCACCATTCTCCTCTGACGTGAACAAGGCATTTTCCTCCACACAACTGCCGCTCACTGGATATTTTCTCTTTTTGCCACCATTCTCTGTAAACCCTGAGAGATGGTTATGCATGAAAATGCCAGAAATCCCACGTCTGCCACCAACAACCATGCCACGTTCAAAGTCACTTAAATCCCATTTCTTCCCCCATTCTGATGCTCGGTTTGAACTTCAGCAAGTCGCCTTCATCACGTCTAGATGCCTAAATGCATTGAGTTGCTGCCATGTGATTGGCTGATGAGCAATTTGTGTTACCAAGCGATTGAACAGGTGTACCTAACAAAGTGTCCGGTGAGTGGATATGGTTTGACAATTGTTGTTCTTCCATTGGGCTACATGTGAACCCCCCCCCCCCCCCCCCCCCTATCGTTTTCAGCCAAGGAAGCCGCCATCTTTGCCTCTGTTAATCTACAACTGCCATGATGCTGCACATGTGATCAGTTATGACACCAGCCGTTGGATAGTTTGACAGTTTGGTTGAGAGCACAACCAATGGGAGTGTTACATTTCCGGCACGTGCCGGAAATGAAACCGTTTTATGGATGGGTTTACTTCCGCTTTAATGAACCCCCGACCGCCCACCTTAACCCAACACGGCACCGAAGGGGGAGGTAACACCAGCAAAGATTAGACCACAGGTGACCTCAAATGGGCACAAGGCTGCTAGATGATTGTGAAGGACAAACAACTTGTTATGCCCCGTACACACGGTGGGAAATTCCGACCACAAAATCCGTCTGATTTTTTCCGACGGATTTTGTCCGACACTGGTGTTGCATACACACGGTCGGACAGAGTTGTCGGAAAATCCGATCATTCTGAACGTGGTGACGTTCGTTGCGTACGACGGGACTACGTAGAGGCTAGTAGCCAATAGCTTTGGTCTTGTAATGTGATCTGAGCATGCGTGGCACTTTGCCCGTCGGAATTCGCTACACACGATCGGAAAAAGTCCGATCGGATTTTGTTGTCGGAAAATTTGAGAGCAGGAGATAAAACTTTGTCCGCCGGAAAATCCGACGGAAAAAGTCCGATGGAGCCCACACACGGTCGGAATTTCCGACAACATGGTCCGATAGGACATTTTCCGTCGGAAAATCCGACCGTGTGTATGGGGCATTAGTCTTCCTTCATGGAGACCGGAAGAATCCCGAGGACAGCGGACGCTCTGGAAAGGTCTGTGCGGTTTTGGGAGCCCTAAAAGAGCCACTGGGGACAGCAACTCTTAAAAGGTGCAGACTGATCCTCAAGCTCGTGGTAGTAGGCATCAGTGGCGTCCCATGCTTTGTGGGCGCACGGGGTGCCGCCCCCCCTATCCCTGCTGCCGCCTCCCTATCCATGCGTCTGGCCCCTTTCAGGACGCCGGACGCATGGATTCCTATGGCGAGAGTGGGACGGTGCTAATAGGCTTCAAAAAAAAAAAAGGTGGGGTTGGGATGCAGAGAGTGCGCCCTGATCCCACCCAATTGTGTGGCCATACCGAATTAATATTCGCTATTTTCACACCGCATTGCCTCCCCGCCAATCTGGAGGCAGGTCAGTGAGACCTGTTTCCTGATTGGCCAAAGCGCCAGGCGCCCCTATTGGATGCTAGGCGCTTTGGCGGAAGTGGGACAGAGCGGAGGAAACTGACTGGAGAGGAGACGCCGGAGAAGAGGACACCCGATAAGCGCGAGTCCTCCTGCACGGGGGTGTCCCACTATCCATGTGCGGGGGGGGGGGGGGGGTAGTGTGAGCGGGGTGTCCCGCGATCTATCTGCGGGGGAGTGTTCAGGGAGGGACACTGGCAGCATTTGATGGCACACTGGCAGCGTTTGATGGGCACAGTGGCAGCATTTGAGAGCACAGTGGCAGTGTTTGATGGGCACAGTGGATGCGTTTGATGGGCACAGTGGATGCGTTTGATGGGCACAGTGGCAGCATTTGAGGGCACAGTTGCAGCGTTTGATGGGCACAGTGGGAGTGGGTGAGGTGTCCCGGGAGTGACACTGGCAGCATTTGAGAGCACAGTGGCAGTGTTTGATGGGCACAGTGGCTGCGTTTTATGGCACAGTGGCGTTTGATGGGCACAGTGGCAGCATTTGAGGGCACAGTTGCAGCGTTTGATGGGCACAGTGGGTGTGGGTGAGGTGTCCCGGGAGTGACACTGGCAGCATTTGAGAGCACAGTGGCAGTGTTTGATGGGCACAGTGGCTGCGTTTTATGGCACAGTGGCGTTTGATGGGCACAGTGGCAGCATTTGAGGGCACAGTTGCAGCGTTTGATGGGCACAGTGGGTGTGGGTGAGGTGTCCCGGGAGTGACACTGACAGCGTTTGATGGGCACACTGGCAGCGATTGATGGGCACAGTGGCTGCGTTTGATGGCACAGTGGCGTTTGATAGGCACAGTGGCAGCATTTGAGGGCACAGTGGCAGCGTTTGATGGGCACAGTGGCAGCATTTTAGGGCACAGTGGCAGCGTTTGATGGGCACAGTGGCATTTGAAGGCACAGTGGCTGCGTTTGATGAGCACAGTGGCAGCGTTTGATGGGCACAGTGGCAGCGTTTGAGAGCACAGTGGCAGTGTTTGATGGGCACAGTGGCTGCGTTTTATGGCACAGTGGCATTTGATGGGCACAGTGGCAGCGTTTGATGAGCACAGTGGGTGTGGGTGAGGTGTACCGGGTGGGACACTGGCAGCATTTGATGGCACACTGACAGTGTTTGGTGGGCACACTGGCAGCATTTGGTGGGCACAGTGGCATTTGATGGGCACAGTGGCATTTGATGGCACAGTGGCTGTGTTTGATGGGCACAGTGGCATTCGATGGCACAGTGGCTGCAATTGACCCTACGGCCTAAGACTGGGATGTCATTAAAGTTCGTTGTGGGTGTAAAGGGAGGCGTCGGATCATCACAGTTTGTTTGTGATGTGCGTTGCCCCTCCATGTGCACCTTACTGCAAAGGCCAGTTATAGAGTTGGACGGTTGCCATCTTCCTGTAGACCAGCGTCTGATCGCAGCGTCCTGTACAAACAGAACATTTGGGTCCCTTCGGGTAGAAAGGTGTATTAGCCAAAGCAATCCAATCAGACCGGCTGAACTCCGGTAACGGGAAGGTGGGGGGGGGGGGAGGGGGGTTACAACGCCAAGCACACCTCTCTTTTCCCGGCCGGTGACAATATCCACATGTAATCCCGAAATGTGATAACTCGCTGTCTGCAGTATTTTCCATGTCAGAGTTCTGAGATTTATTGGCACAGAGAAGCCGTAAGACGGAATCGCTGCGTCTGAATTCTCATCCGGCCAAAAGAGGAGGAGGAAGGAGGCGGTGCGGATTCTCTCCGGCCATCACACGTTGGAGAAGCCGGATTGTTGGGACGTTTGTCTCACGTTACCGACTTTAAACTCCGACCGGGTCAGGCCTTCGAAAAAAGGAAGCGATGACAGTTTTCTGATCCACAACACCGGCAGCAGCAGCAACACCATATATAAAAAAACAAAAACAAAAGCTTTAATAACAAACATCTTATACTTACCTGCTCTGTAATGGTTTTGCACAGAGCAGCCCCGATCCTCCCCTTTTTGGGCACTCCTGGCTCCTCCCCCTCGAGCAATGCCCCCCCCCCCCGAGAAAGCAGCTTTCCCTGGGGGCACCGATGCATGCTCGCTCCCGAGCCGCTGCTCTGTGTGTCCAAAAGACCTCAGCCCCGCCTCCCCTCGTTGGCTGTGGTTGACAGCAGTGGGAGCCAATGGGCGCTCGCCTCTGTCGCAGCCAATAAAGAGAGGAGGCTCACCTGGGCCTCCTCTCGATCCAGCGATGTGCACGAGAGCCTCGGCTGTTCCCGGGACTACGATCGCAACTACGATCTCGGTAAAGAGTCTCCGACGGAGATCAGCGTGATCAGCCGTGTCCAATCACGGCTGATCACAGTGTAAATAGGAATAGCTGTTGATCGGCTTCTCCTCACTCGCGTCTGTCAGACACGAGTAGAGGAGAGCCGATCGGCTGGGCAGCACTGATTGGCATGCATTATTGTTTGGCACCGATTGGCATCCATCAGTACAATACATTACACTGCAATGCCGCCTATCCGTGCCCATCCGCGCCAGCACAGCCTGATGAAGGGGCACGCATGCCCCGAAGCGCCGCCCATGTGACCCGTACCCGGAAGTGAATTCTGAACAACACCACCGCTGCCTAGAAGGAAGCAGCCCACTGTCTCCATAGCCTGTTCCTCAGCAATCCCAAACGCTGAGAGCCCCACAGCGCCACCGGACCTTTACTGGACCACACAGCCAGGTCTGAGACAGCATGCCTGATGACATCTACCACTTCACCCGGGACCCAAACCGGATGACTCTCTAAATTCCTGATATGCCCTCATGACACATCCATCTTGTGAGTGTTCTTAATACTGTTTGATAATAAATTGATTTTATTTGCTGCACTTAGAGGGCGCCGTCTCTCTCTCTTTCTGTATGCCCATCCACGCCGCCTGTCCATGCCACCTGTCACTGCCCATCCGTGTCGCCCATCCGTGCCACCTATCACTGCCCATCCGTGCCACCTATCACTGCCCATCCATGTCGCCCATCAGTGCCACCTATTAGTGCCACATATCAGTGCCCATCAATACCACTTCATTGGTGCCTGTCAGTGCAGCCCCATCAGTGCCCATCAATGAAGGAGAAAACTTACTTATTTACAAAGTTTTGAAACTGAAACAAAAAACAAAACAACTTGGCTTATTCTTCATGGAGTGTTTTTTTGCATCACCTTCAAATTGGGCCGGATTTCCTCGGTTTTAAGAACAGGGATGACCGAAACCAAAAGAGCCGCGTTCTCAGGACGTGCGCAAATGTCCTTTAGGCCGGGTTCTCCGCATAACAGGAGATTGTGAGCGGCTCTCTATGGGAGTTCTCTATGGGGTTCTCTAAGGAGCTCTCTATGGAGTTCTCTATGGAGCTCTCTATGGAGCTCTCTATGGAGTTCTCTATGAAGTTCTCTATGGGGTTCTCTATGGAGCTCTCTATGAAGTTCTCTATGGGGTTCTCTATGGGGCTCTCTATGGAGTTCTCTATGGAGTTCTCTATGGAGCTCTCTATGGGGTTCTCTATGGGGTTCTCTATGGGGTTCTCTATGGGGTTCTCTATGGAGCTCTCTATGGAGCTCTCTATGGAGCTCTCTATGGAGCTCTCTATGAAGTTCTCTATGGGGTTCTCTTTGGAGCTCTCTATGGAGCTCTCTATGGAGCTCTCTATGGGGTTCTCTATGGAGCTCTCTATGGAGTTCTCTAAGGAGCTCTCTATGGAGTTCTCTATGGAGTTCTCTATGGAGTTCTCTATGGAGCTCTCTATGGAGCTCTCTGTGGAGCTCTCTGTGGAGTTCTCTATGGAGTTCTCTATGGAGTTCTCTATGAAGCTCTCTATGGAGTTCTCTATGGGGTTCTCTGTGGGGTTCTCTGTGGGGTTCTCTGTGGAGCTCTCTGTGGAGCTCTCTGTGGAGTTCTCTATGGAGTTCTCTATGAAGCTCTCTATGGAGTTCTCTATGGGGTTCTCTATGGGGTTCTCTATGGGGTTCTCTATGGAGCTCTCTATGGAGCTCTCTATGGGGTTCTCTATGGGGTTCTCTTTGGAGCTCTCTATGGAGCTCTCTATGGAGCTCTCTATGGAGCTCTCTATGGGGTTCTCTATGGAGCTCTCTATGGAGTTCTCTGTGGAGTTCTCTGTGGAGTTCTCTGTGGAGTTCTCTGTGGAGTTCTCTGTGGAGTTCTCTGTGGAGTTCTCTGTGGAGTTCTCTGTGGAGCTCTCTGTGGAGCTCTCTGTGGGGTTCTCTGTGGGGTTCTCTGTGGAGCTCTCTGTGGAGCTCTCTGTGGAGCTCTCTGTGGGGCTCTCTGTGGGGCTCTCTGTGGGGCTCTCTGTGGGGCTCTCTATGGAGCTCTCTATGGAGCTTTCTATGGAGTTCTCTATGGGGTTTCTCTATGGGGCTCTCTATGGGGTTTTCTATGGGGTTTTCTATGGGGTTTTCTATGGGGTTTCTCTATGGGGGCTCTCTATGGGGCTCTCTATGGGGCTCTCTATGGGGTTCTCTTTGGGGCTCTCTATGGGGTTCTCTTTGGCGCTCTCTTTGGCGCTCTCTATGGAGCTCTCTATGGGGTTTTCTATGGGGTTTCTCTATGGGGCTTTTCTATGGAGCTCTCTATGGGGCTCTCTATGGGGCTTCTCTATGGGGCTTCTCTATGGAGCTCTCTATGGGGTTCTCTAAGGAGCTCTCTATGGGGTTTCTCTATGGCGCTCTCTATGGGGTTTCTCTATGGAGCTCTCTATGGGGTTTCTCTATGGAGCTTTCTAAGGAGCTCTCTATGGGGTTTCTCTATGGAGAGCTCTATGGGGCTCTCTATGGAGTTCTCTATGGGGCTCTCTATGGAGTTCTCTATGGGGCTCTCTATGGGGTTTCTCTATGGAGCTCTCTATGGGGTTTCTCTATGGGGCTCTCTATGGGGTTTTCTATGGAGCTCTCTTTGGTGCTCTCTATGGGGCTCTCTTTGGCGCTCTCTATGGGGTTTCTCTATGGAGCTCTCTATGGGGTTCTCTAAGGAGCTCTCTATGGGGTTTCTCTATGGGGCTCTCTATGGGGTTTCTCTATGGGGATCTCTATGGGGCTCTCTTTGGCGCTCTCTATGGGGTTTTCTAAGGAGCTCTCTATGGGGTTTCTCTATGGAGAGCTCTATGGGGCTCTCTATGGAGAGCTCTATGGGGCTCTCTATGGAGTTCTCTATGGGGCTCTCTATCGAGCCGTTCACTCGACCAATGAAACTGCACTGATGGCAGAACTGATTGACACTTTTGAGACAGAACTGATGAGATGGCGCTGAAGGCGACACTGATGAGGCGACAGAGGGCAGCATGATGGGCACAGCTGAGACAACACTGAAGGCAGCACTGCTGAGACTGCACTGATGGACACTGCTGAGGCGACAGAGGGCAGCACAGAAGGCAGCCCCAATGGGGCGGCACTGAAGGCAGCCCCAATGGGGCGGCACTGAAGGCAGCCCCAATGGGGCGGCACTGAAGGCAGCCCCAATGGGGCGGCACTGAAGGCAGCCCCAATGGGGCGGCACTGAAGGCAGCCCTAATGGGGCGGCACTGAAGGCCACCAATGGGGCGGCACTGAAGGCCACCAATGGGGCGGCACTGAAGGCCACCAATGGGGCGGCACTGAAGGACACCAATGGGGCGGCACTGAAGGCCACCAATGGGGCGGCACTGAAGGCAGCCTTAATGGGGCGGCACTGAAGGCAGCCCTAATGGGGCGGCACTGAAGGCAGCCCTAATGGGGCGGCACTGAAGGCAGCCCCAATGGGGCGGCACTGAAGGACACCAATGGGGCGGCACTGAAGGACACCAATGGGGCGGCACTGAAGGACACCAATGGGGCGGCACTGAAGGACACCAATGGGGCGGCACTGAAGGACACCAATGGGGCGGCACTGAAGGACACCAATGGGGCGGCACTGAAGGACACCAATGGGGCGGCACTGAAGGACACCAATGGGGCGGCACTGAAGGCACCAATGGGGCGGCACTGATAAGCAATGCCCTGAGTAGCTGTACAGGTCTCTGTCGATGCTCAGCTCTCCTCTCACGCTGTCAGTGTGAGAAGAGGAAAGCCGATAACCGGCATTTCTTTGTTTACACGAGATCAGATGTGATTGGACGCAGCTGATCACATCGGTAAAAAAAAAAAAAGTCATCTGCCCTTTACAGAGATGGGGGATGCACCATGTTCCGGAAACATGCAGCAAGAATGCAACGACATCATATGACGTCTACCCAGAACAGACCCCACCCCCCACAGCCGTCATTTCCCTATACGGCGAGCAGGAGGTGGTTAAAGTGTCACTAAACCCACCACGTAAAAAAACGATCAATATATTCCATGCTGTTCATTCTCAGTCAGTCAATACGAGATTCCTTTTCTGTATTCTGAAAAAAATCCTGGTTGATCCTGCTGGTTGATCTCTCATCTCCCCCTTCTGTCCATGTCCCCAATGCACCAGCAGGGATTTTGCAGAGCTGTGGTGGCAGCTCCGCACATGCTCAGTTTTCAGTGAGTTTATATGCTAAGCATTTCCTCCCCATCACATCTCAGCAGCACATGTGTGTGTATACACAGCGGTAAATGACAGCCCACTCCCTCCTTGCTCCTCCACCAGGAAAACACAATGGGGGGGGGCGGGATATTACATGTAGATTGCTGGAGGCTTCACCTCCCTCCTTATCCAAGACACAGGCTGGAGGGGGAGTGACACACCCTGTGACTGGCAGAAATCCACCCCCACGCCATTGTATTTCCACAAAATAATAAAAGATTTGATTTCAAATATATTTTTGTATGACAATTTAAAACTGTTTATTAATGAACCCGAGGTATTGTAAATTAAATTTGTAATAAAATGATGTGACCCAGGGGGGAGGTTTAATTGTAGCTTTTTTTTTTTTTTTCTTGGGAGGGCGGTGGGTGGTAAGGGTTTTATATAATGGGCTACAATCGTGTTGTACGGTGTTGTGATAAATAGTCATGGTATTTGAGGAAAAAAATAAATAAAATCAAGCTAAAATATAAAAATATTATTATTATTATTATATAAAAATAAAAAATAATAACAATAATATAAAATAAAAATAGAAATAAAAATATTATTTTTATTATTAAATAAAAATAATAATAAAAATAAATAGAAATAAAAATATTATTTAATAAAATAAAAATAATAATAATAATAACATAAAAAAATAATAATAATAAGAAGTAAAAATAAATAATAATAAGAAATAAAAAAAATATATATATATTTATTGAAAAGTAAAAAAATTAAATAAAGTGTTTGCTATTACTCTGAATCCTAAAAGGATTTTAATTGTATTAATCTTTTTTGAACATGTGACCAGCAACAGAGGATTAGAAGCTCCTCCTGCTTATGTTTCCCTGCAGCAGGCTGGGAGAGAGCCGGGTCATGTGACAGCTGGATATCCATTAGGAAAAAAGGTACTTGAATTATTATTATTTTTTTTAATTAAAATAATTAGAGCCGTCAGCCACATACAGAAATAGAAAGGACCATGTAATATACACAGTGTGTGTGTTTAGTATCACCTAAAAAAAAAAAAATAAAAAAAAATAAAAAAGAGAACCTTCAAGTAAATAAAGACCGACAACCTTTCAACAACCAGAACATAACTTTATTGAAGATATATTCAGCTACAGTTATTACAAAAAAAAAAAAAAACTATTAAAGGTATTTGTGATCCATAAGGTGCAGACTGCATATTCCTGCAGTACGATTTTACAGTATGAAAAGTCATTTGAGACATCTGCAGCATGTGACGACGACAACTTAATGTCTAGATTCCACTTTCACGCTCTCTCTCTCCGACCCCCTCCCCCCCCTCCCGACCCCTCCCCCCACCTCCAAACATTATGTACAATAGGACTGCCTGCAAATTTTCATTGTCTTGCTTGGAAACTTTTCACGGTCAGGTTGACGCAGCAGTGGAAAAAAAAAAAAAATTGGGCAAGTGCAGTTTGGCTAGTCTGTGGACAAATTGTACAAAAGTCTCAGATATTCTTTAAAAATATATAAAAAATGTAAAATATTTTTTTTTTACATTTTTGTATTCAGAGGAAAAAAAAAAAAAGAGGAAAAGTGGTTTCCAGAAAAGGGGGGAGGGGGGGGGGGAGGGGGCAGTATTTTTTCATGCAAACATCTTACCAAGACTTACTACATTCTATGAAAACTTTATTTAAAAACAATCCCCGACACAAAAACAAGTTACATTGATAACGCACAATGTTGCAAGACGACGCGGCATGGGAAAAAAAGAAAAAAGTGTGTTGCGTTTTTTGCATACATGGTTATTTGAAGGGAAGCGTAGAGGCTTTGCTACGTTTTTTTTTTGGAGGGCGCCAATGCGAACTTGTTTTATAGGCGCCCTCAAAATTTTTTTTTAATAAAATGTTTGCTGTAAATCTGATCAATGGATATTAAAGTATTAAAATCACTGCTTATTTATTTAACCGCTTGCCGACCAGCGCACGACGATGTACGTCGGCACAATGGCACGGCCGTGTAAATGGGCCTACCCGTACGTCCCCTTTAAGAGGCGGCATTGTGGGCGTGCCCGCCGCGCACTCCGTGATCGTGCCCCGTGGGCTTGAAATCCGCCGCCGGTCGTGTCTCGGAGCGGCAGAACAGGGAGATGTCTATGTAAAGAAGGCTTTTCCCTGTTCTGCCTAGCAACATGACAGATTACCGCTCCCTGTCATCAGGAGCAGTGATCGCTGTCATGTCAGTGGTAGCCCCTCCCCCCTCCACAGTTAGAATCATTCTTAAGGACACACTTAACCCCTTAATCGCCCCCTAGTGTTAGCCCCTTCCCTGCCAGTGTCATTTACACAGTAATCAGTGCATTTTTATAGCACTGATCGCTGTATAAATGACAATGGTCCCAAAATAGTGTCAAAAGCGTCCGATGTGTTCGCCATGTCGTCGCAGTTCCGATAAAAAAAAAAAATTTAAAAATTTAAAACAATTAAAAGAGAAGAAGAATAAAATAAAGAATAAAAAAAAAAATAAAAAAAAAAAAAAAATAAATAAAAATCGCAGATCACCGCCATTACTAATAAAAACGAAAAAATGCCATAAATCTATCCCCTATTTTGTAGACACTATAACTTTTTCGTAAACAATCTATAAACGCTTATTGTGATTTTATTTACCAAAAATATGTAGAAGAATACGTATCGGCCTAAACTGAGGAAAAAAAAAATGTTTTAATATATATTTTTGGGGATATTTATTATAGCAAAAAAATAGCTTTTTTTTTTCAAACTTGTCACTCTTTTTGTTTATAGTGAAAAAAATAAAAACCGCAGAGATGATCAAATACCACCAAAAGAAAGCCCTATTTGTGGAGGAAAAGGACGTCAATTTCGTTTGGGTGCAGCATCGCACGGCCGCGCAACTGTCAGTTAAAGCGACGCAGTGCCGAATCGCAAAAAAAGTGCTCTGGTCAGGAAGGGGGTAAAATCTTCCGGGGCTGAAGTGGTTAACAGGTATAGAGGGGAGCGGCCATATTGGATTGTTTTACAGAAACTGCTTCCTAGTGCTGTTCATTGGTTGTGCTTTGTTGTTATTTTCCTTGAATTCTCAGACCCGCCTCCCCGATAACCCCGCCCCCGTTGTGTCTTAACTGCTCCACCCCCCCCCCCAGGCCTTTTCTAACCGATATCCCTGCCCCCCCCCCCCCCCAAAGGCCTTTTCTGCTACTTTATATTAACAGAAAAAAAATTTATATATATATACATACACACATATACATATATATATATATATATATATAATCAGAGCTGCAAAATTAATCGTCAAGAATCATTATTGCGATCTTGACTAAAGTGTTTCACAATTCTTTCTATGCAAAGAATTCTCTCTGCTCTGGGCAGTCGGCCGAGAATCACAACATTCTTTAGCAGTTGAACTGAAGTATAAACATTGTAACAATCTGTCAATGGAATAAACTTCAGTGTGTAAATAAGGAAAGTTTAACCACTAAACCTTTTTCTGACATTTGTTGGTTTCAAGATAAAATTATTATTTTTTTGCTAGAAAATTACTTAGAACCCCCAAAAATGTGTATATATATATATATATATATATATATAATTTATATTTTATTTTTAGTTTTTTTAGTAGAGACCCTAGAGAATAAAATGGTTGTTGCAATATTTTTGCAACACTGTATTTGCGCAGCAGTCTTTCAAATGCAAAAAAAAAAAAAAAAAAAAAAATGTAAAGTTAGCCCAATTTTTTTTTTGTATAATGTGAAAAATTTTACGTTGCGAGAAATGTGATCTTTTTATTCTAAGCAAAAAAAATAAAACGCAATTCTCATTTTGGCCAGAATCGTGCAGCACTATATATTATATATATATATATATATATATATATATATATATATATATATATATATATATATATATATATATATATATATATATATAATATTTATTTTTATTTTTTTCCCCCCAAGCAGAGGTCCTACAGAATAAATTGGTGGGCAATTTTTTGTTTCACGCGGTATTTGCGCAGCGTTTTTTTTCAAATGCAATTTTTTCAAAAATTTGCTTTTTTTTTTTTGTTTGTAGCTCAAAAAATAAAAACCGCAGAGGTGATCAAATACCACCAAAAGAAAGCTCTATTTGTGGGGGGGGGGATATCTATTTGTGTACAACGTCACACGACCATGCAATTGTCAGTTAAAGTAACACAAAAAATGGCCTGGTCATTAAAAAGGGGGAAAAGCCTTCCGCTGCTGAAGTGGTTAAAATTGCGCGCACACACACCCGCTACAACCACTTCCCGTCTACAGGCACTCCTCACCCCCCAGCTTGAATAGGACACCAAAAAAAAAAAAACAGCGCGTCAACTGCCTGGCTGTTTGAATCTCAGAACTGGATAAAAAAAATATATATATATTTTTTTTTAAATACAATATATATTAAAAAAAAAAAAAAATTATAAATATATTTAATTTCATATATTTTTTTTTTAATATATATTGTATTTAAAAAAAAAAATTATATAATTATATATATATATATATATATATTTATATTATATTTTATCCAGTTCTGAGATTCAAACAGCCAGGCAATTTTTTTTTTTTTTTTTTTTATCAGTGTCCTATTCTCACCCCCCAGCCTGCTGACTGATGGAGGTCATCACTCTGCTCTCTCCTCCTAACAAGCAATATATAAAATATATAAATCAGCTGACCCTAGTTGAGCTACAAGAACCGAAATATGAAACAGCAAAAAAAATGTAAAATCTGAACAAGTGTTCAATAAATTAGCACTACAGCTTCCCTTAAATGATGTCGCGCAACAACACTGGCAAGAAAAAAAAAATGAAATGATCGAAGAGACGGGATAGACGGAGAGAATGTCGCGGTGGCTCGCTATGAAGCAGAAATCTACCTTAGACGATCGTTTGCGGTGCAAGAACATGACACAATGCAGGCAACACAAATCCTGTCCTATTCTTCAGATCACAATGACAGCAACACCCCAACCTTATCATTCCCCTCCCCCCATCACTCTGAAATGAGGTAAAGCACGGTACAAGTGCAACGCTTCGATTTTTGTGCTACATAAACAGGAAAAAAAAAAGAAAAAGAAAAAAAAAAAAAGAAAGAAAAAAAAAAATGATATATATATATATATATATATATATATATATATATAAAAGCTTTCATACAGACATATATAATGCAGCATAGATCGGCCTCTTCCTGTATTGTGAATGCAGACTTGGTAAAATGAACGCCGAGACGCTGCGGCGCCCTCCCTGGGGGTGCGGCGGGGATACAATATATCCTTTAGAATATTGGAGGGAAAGCAGCATTCCCGGGTTCTGGTTTCATGTTTTTGGGGAGCACAGGAACAAAATAAATAAAAACATGTCCTCACCATTGAGCGCTTTGGATCTACAGTGATGAGGAAAAAATGGGGGTGAAACCAAAAAATAAATAAAATAAAACGATCGCCATCAGATCTGGTGGGCAGAATAAGTGCTGCAGAGAATGCACTTTAACCACTTCAGCCCCGGACCAATTGTCAGCTTAAGGACCAGAGGTCTTTTTTCAATTTCGCACTGCACTACTTTAACTGGTAATTGCGCGGTCATGCAATTTTGTAACGAAACGAAATTTGCGTCCTTTTCTCCCACAAATAGAGCTTTCTTTTGATGGTATTTGATTGCCTCTGTGATTTTTATTTTTTGCGATATAAACGGAAAAAGAGCGAAAATTTTGAAAAAAAAAGAGATTTTCTACTTTTTGTTATAAAAAAAATCTAATAAACTCAATTTTAGTCAAACATTTGGGCCAAAATGTATTCAGCCACATGTCTTTAGTAAAAAAAATGCCAATAAGCGTATTTTTATTGGTTTGCGCAAAAGTTATAGCGTCTACAAACTAGAGTACATTTTCTGGAATTTACACCGCTTTAATTTATGACTGCCTATTTCATTTCTTGAGGTGCTAAAATGGCAGAGAAGTACAAAACCCCCCCAAATGACCCCATTTTGGAAAGTAGACACCCCCAAGCTATTTGCTGAGAGGCATGTTGAGCCCATTGAATATTTTTTTTTTTAGTCCCAAGTGATTGAATAAAGACAAAAATAAAAAATAATTTTTTTTTTCTTCAAAAAGTTGTCACTAAATGATATATTGCTCACACATGCCATAGTTATATGTGGAATTGCACCCCAAAATACATTTTGCTGCTTCTCCTGAGTATGGGGATACCACATGTGTGGGACTTTTTGGGAGCCTAGCCGCGTACGGGCCCCGAAACCCAAGCACCGCCTTCAGGATTTCTAAGGGTGCAAATTTTTGATTTCACTCCTCACTACCTATCACAGTTTCGAAGGCCATAAAATGCCAAATAGCACAAAACCCCCCCAAATGACCCCATTTTGGAAAGTAGACACCCCAAGCTATTTGTTGAGAGGCATGGTGAGTATTTTACAGCTCTCATTTGTTTTTGAAAATGAAGAAAGTAAAGAAAAAAAATTTTTTTTTTTCTTTTTTCAATTTTCAAAACTTTGTGACAAAAAGCGACATCTGCAAAATACTCACAATACCTCTCAGCAAATAGCTTGGGGTGTCTACTTTCCAAAATGGGGTCATTTTGGGGGGTTTTATGCCATCTGGGCATTCCATGGCCTCCGAAACTGTGATTGGCAGTGAGAAGTGAAATAAAAAAATTACTCCCTTAGAAAGCCTGAAGGCGGTGCTTGGTTTTTGGGGTTCCGTACGCAGCTAGGCTCCCAAAAAGTCCCACACATGTGGTATCCCCGTACTCAGGAGAAGCAACAGAATGTATTTTGGGGTGTATTTCCACATATGCCCATGACATGTTTGAGCAATATATCATTTAGTGACAACTTTTTGTAAAAAAAATATATATATTTTTTTTTTTTCATTATTCAATCTCTTGGGACAAAAAAAAAAAATATTTAATGGGCTCAACATTGCTCTCAGCAAATAGCTTGGGGTGTCTACTTTCCAAAATGGGGTCATTTGGGGGGGGTTTGAACTGTCCTGGCATTTTATGCACAACATTTAGAAGCCTATGTCACACGTCACCCACTCTTCTAACCACTTGAAGACAAAGCCCTTTCTGACACTTTTTGTTTACATGAAAACATATTTTTTTTTTGCAAGAAAATTACGTTGAACCCCCAAACACTATATATATTGTTAAAGCAAAGGCCCTACAGATTAAAATGGTGGGTGTTGCATTTTTTTTTTCCACACAGTATTTGCGCAGCGATTTTTCAAACGCATTTTTTGTGGAAAAAATACACTTTTTTTTTATTTTAATGCACTAAAACACACTATATTGCTCAAATTTTTGATGAAATAAAAAATATGATCTTAGGCCGAGTACATGGATACCAAACACGACATGCTTTAAAATTGCGCACAAACACGCAGTGGCGACAAACTACATACATTTTTAAAAGCCTTTAAAAGCCTTTACATGATACCACATTAGATTCACGGAGGAGGTCTACTGCTAAAATTACTGCCCTCGATCTGACCTTCGCGGTGATACCTCACATGCATGCTGCAATTGCTGTTTACATATGACGCCAGACCAACGCTTGTGTACGCCTTTGCGCAAGAGAAGGGGGGGCAGGGGTGCTTTTTTTTTTTTTTTTTAGTTTTTTTTTTTTTATTTAGCTTTTTTATTCTATTTTTAAACTGTTCCTTCCATTTTTTTTCTTTGTTATGATTTTTATTGTTATCTCAGGGAATGTAAATATCCCCTATGATAGCAATAGGCAGTGACAGGTACTCTTTTTTTGAAAAAATTGGGGTCTATTAGACCCTAGATCTTTCCTCTGCCCTCAAAGCATCTGACCACACCAAGATTGGTGTGATAAAATGCTTTCCCAATTTCCCAATGGCGCGGTTTATATCCGGGAGGGGGGACATTCCCTCCTACTGCTTGTAAAAGCAGTCTAGAGGCTAATTACCCGCTAGAATTGCTTTTACATGAAAGCCGATCACTGGCTGAAAAGAATGATACCAAGATGATACCTAAACCTGCAGGCATCATTCTGGTATAACCATTCAAAGTCCAGCAACATACTGGACATATATTGTAATCTTTTTTTTTTTCATGCAGCCTCTTGGCTGAACGAAAAAAAGAGATTGATTGGTGGGTATGCCCACCATTAGAATACCTCCCTTCATCCACCCACTTCTAATGATGGGCATACATGCACCATTTATATATGCCGATGCATGGGGGCATCCTCCCGCAAAAGTTATGCCGTGTACACACGGTCGGAATTTCGACCGTATGTACGTGGCATTAGGAGCCAATCGCTCCTCCCCGCCCCCTGCTGCCCCCATGCTTCGGCATATATGCTCTTTTTTTTTAACTGTGGTGGTGAAATCACCTCCTACAGCGTTGGAGTCGCGGCTTTATGTATCGTGGGAGCAAACGCTGTTGCTGTCAAGATAAATAAATCCGCGCTGCAACTGAATGGCGCACCTGAAAACAAAAAAATGCTTACACTAAAACACAGTAAACAAAATTACATACCTGAAAAGCAAGCATGATAAAACATGATAAAACATAATAAAACATTGCAGAATAGAATGGAGTAAAAAAAGAGCAACAATAGAGAGAGAGAGAGAACAATAAAACGACAACTATTTTTGTTTTTTTTATTTTTTTGAGATTCACAGGTAAAAAAGCTCCTGACTGTTAGCGACTGAATCAAAACGCTACCACAAAAAAAATGTTAGCGATCGCAGGGATCAGGCCTGACTCTGCGAACACTGCAGTTATGTGTGCTTAGTGTTTTGTAAGTGACAGTGATCGATCGATACTGCACTTGGGTGGGCTGGGGGGGGCGGAGGGGGAAAACGCAGGTGCTAGCAGGTATCTGGGCTGATCCCGCTAACAATGCGTTTTTTTGGAACCCTAAACTGCTGGGACGCTAGTATAGATCTGATCAGATCAGATATTGATCTGTTCAGATACTATACCACTAAGGGAGGTGTATGCTTTGCGCGTGGGTGTTTGCGGTACTGGCACTAACCTGGGGCGACGCAGACCTTATTTGACCCTAAAACCTAATTGATATCACCCGCCGGGCGATCAGGGGTTAAACCGTTATTGGGTAATAAATGGCGGGTGCCCTGACAGTATAAAAAACAAGCTAACTAACCAGCGTCACCCGTAACAGTAATACAAAAAAAAAAAAACTGGTTACCTAGCGACACTAATGCAGGGATCAGAAAAACGATCGCTTAGTGACACTGGCAAAAGGGGGTGAAAGGGTTAACTAGGGGCAATCAGGGGGTTAAACCTTTATTAGGTAATATATGGGGGTACCTGACGCTATATAAAAACCTGACGGGGAACCTAAATAACGAAATAACTAACTGGCTAACCAGCGTCACCAGTGACATTTTATACGGTGATCACTGGTGAAAGGGTTAACTCTAGGGGCAATCAGGGGGTTAAAACCTTTATTTAGGTTGTAATATGGGGGTACCTGACCTATAAACCTATTTATGAACCTATATAAACATGGCGGTTAACCTAAAAAAAAACTGGTTACCTAGCGACACTAATGCAGCGATCAGAAAAACGATCGCTTAGTGACACTGGCAAAAGGGGGTGAAAGGGTTAACTAGGGGCAATCAGGGGGTTAAACCTTTATTAGGTAATATATGGGGGGTACCTGACGCTATATAAAAACCTGACGGGGAACCTAAATAACGAAATAACTAACTGGCTAACCAGCGTCACCAGTGACAGTTATACGGTGATTACTGGTGAAAGGGTTAACTCTAGGGGCAATCAGGGGGTTAAAACCTTTATTTAGGTTGTAATATGGGGGTACCTGACCTATAAAACTATTTATGAACCTATATAAAACATGGCGGTTAAAATAAAAAAAAAATGGTTACCTAGCGACACAATGCAGCGATCAGAAAAAACGATCGCTTAGTGACACTGGCAAAAGGGGGTGAAGGGGTTAACTAGGGGCAATCAGGGGGTTAAACCTTTATTAGGGGGGGGTAGGGGGCTACCTAGGACCTAAAACTAACTGCCCTGACAGTTATTACAGTCACACTGACACTAAATGCAGTGATCAGTAAATAAATGATCACTGCAATTAGTGACACTGTGACTGGGGGGGGAGGGGGTGATCTGGGGGGTGATCAGGGGGTGACAGGGGGTGTTTTGTGTGCCTAACTGTACTGGTGTCAGTGTAGTGTTGTGCACTAACCTTAACATGTTCGCCGCTCGGCGTCTCCGGTCACATAGACCGGCGCACCGAGCGTGACATCACTTCCGCCTTCCTGTCTATACAATAGACAGGAAGGGGAAGTTTCTCATTGGCCAGGAGCGATCGCGAGGGGGTGGCCAGAAACCACTGGCCGTCCCCTCGTCCCGGATCGCTCCTGAAGCGATGCCGACCGTCCCCGCCGGCGGAGGGGGTCCGATCGGACCCCCCAACCGCCTAAAGAATGGCACGTACAGGTACGTGGTTCTGCCTGTACGTGCCATTCTGCCGACGTATATCTACATGGGGCGGTCGGCAAGTGGTTAAAAGGGAAATTATTGTATCTTTTTTTTTTGCAATTTAAAAAGGGAAACTATTCTTTTCTTCCAACTTTTTCCAAGGAAAACTATTATTTAGTTTTTTTTTCTGTAATTTAAAGGGGAACTATTGTATCTTTTAGGAAGGTAACGGGAAATGACTGCATCTTTTTTTTGCCATTCACCAGGAAACTATTGTATCTTTTCTTCCAAGGAAAACTATTGTATTTTTATTTTTTTTTGTAATGTAAAGGGAAACTATTGCATCTTTTTTTTTTTGCAATTAAAAAAAAAAAAAAAAAAAAAAAGGGAAACTTTTGAATCTTTTTTTCCCCAACTTAAAAAGGGAAATTTTTTTTTTTCTTATGAATTTTAAAAAAGGGAAACTATTGCAATTTAAAAATGGAAACTTTTAAATCTTTTTTTTTTTTTTTGCAATTTAAAAAAGGGAAACTATTGCATCTTTCCTTCCAACTTTTCCAAGAAAAACGATTATTTCGTTTTTTTTTTCTGTAATTTAAACTATTGCATCTTATCTTTTTGGAATGTAAAGGGGAATGACTGCATCTTTTTCTTGCTATTTACCAGGAAACTATTGTATCTTTTTTTTTTTTCAACTTAAAGGGAAAACTAGTGCATCTTTCTTTTTTTTTTTTATTTTGCAATTTAAAAAGGGAAACTATTGCATCTTTTTTTCCCCAACTTAAAAGGGAAATTATAGTTTTGTTTTTTGCAATTTAAAGGGGAACTATTGTATCTTTTTGGAATGTAAAGGGAAATTACTGCATCTTTCTTTTGCCATTTACCAGGAAAATATTGTATTTTTTTTTATTTTTTTGGAATTTAAAACTATTGTATCTTTTTTTTTAAAGAAACTGATATTTGAGTCATTGTGATTTACATGCCGTATACTTTAAAGAAAACTTGTAGTCTCCATTGCAGGAGCTAGTGACATCACAGGAGCGCCGTTTGGAGGCGTGGCCACCTTAGAACAGGAAGTGCCGGAGCGAGGGCCTTCCGAAAAGGATATCCCGGGATTATTTTAAATTTTGTTTTAAGGAGCAAATTTAAAAAAAATAAAAAAGTACTTTTGAAATGACATGGAACATGTTGAAGACTATATGAAATTTTAGAGATGGGGATCTATTATAAAGGGAAGAAAATTACACATTATGACCACTAGAGGCGTATTTACTAATCTGTATATGATGGTTCAGATACAAAAGAGTTAAACAAAAAATATGACTTTGGGGGGGTGAAGGTTTCGGGAATTCTTGTCTTCCTTTAAAAGAAATGTGAAGGACGTAGAATCTACTTCAAGAAAAGCAGCAACTGAGGACTGATGGAGACGTCCTTCAAGTCAGAGGTCCCCAACCCCCGGAGCTTGTGCGGGTCCAGAGCCCGCTGGGGGATGGGCGGGGAGCGAGGCTCCAACTTCACTGGAGGCCAATCGCACTTCCACCTGGGCTCGCCCCGTGGGGTGCACATGTGGGGGATCGGACTCCTTGTGTGGAGTGCACTGCCTCCCTCCCACCACCAGAGGGCCCCCCTTCTCCCAGCAATACCACCCCCCTCCCCTCTCTGTGGTCAGGTCACTCAGTGGCTGCGTCGTAAATCAAATATATAAATATATATATCTCTATAGATAATTTTATGTATTTTTTATACACATAGTTAGTATTAGCACACATATACATTATATATATATATATATATATATATAAACTATTTGTATCTTTTTCGCTGACCACATGAGCTGAATGTATTATAGAAAAAAAATATTAAAATTTAATTTGAATAGGTTTGGCTGACCAGATTAGCTCAATCTATAATTATTATAGAAAAAAAAATATTAAATTAAAAAAATGTTTTTTAATCTTTATTTGTATCTGTTTGGCTGACCATATGAGCTCAATCTATAAATTTTATTGAAAACTAATATTAAAATTGAAAAACATTTTTTTAAATCTTTATTTGCATCTGTTTGGCTGACCACATGAGATCAATCTAAAATTATTATAGAAAATTATTATAGAAAATTATTATTTTTTTATTTGGATCGGTTTGGCTGACCATATATGAGCTCAAATCTATAATTATTATTATAGAAAAAAATATTAAAATTAAAAGACTATTTTTTAATCTTTATTTGTATCTGTTTGGCTGACAAGATGAGCTCAATCTATAATAATTTTTATTGAAACTAATATTAAATTGAAAAACATTTTTTTAAATCTTTATTTGTATCTGTTTGGCTGACCACATGAGAGCAATCTAAAATTTTTATAGAACAAAAAAAAAATGTAATAGAAATAAAGATTTAAAAAAATAAATGTTTTTTTTCCAATCTGTAAACAGAAATAAGGAGATTATATATATATTTATTACACACTCGCATCTTTATTTGTAGCTGTTTTATGAAAAATAATGAAATTATTGAAACAAAAAACATTATATATAAATATTTTTTGTTTCAAAAATTTCTCATTATTTTTCATAAAAATAATAGATACAAATAAAAGATGCGAGCGGCAGTTGAGGGGGGAGGCTGCAAACCCCCTCTTGTGCGGAGGGGGGGGGGGGGGGGCGTCTTCCATGGGGCCGGTCCCTGGTTCTGGGAGGTTGGGGACTGCTGCTTTAAGTGACACACAAAGCTTTATTGTTCTGACGACGCAAAAACCAGAAGATGACAGATTTCTAATTTTTAAATCCATAAACCGGAGCTGAACAATTATTTGGAAAACTTTTGCATTTTTGTTTAATTTTTTTTTTTTAAACCTAAATGCCTCACCATTATATCGTCTGGTTATATCATACGTCTCCTGTATATAACACTTTATTTAATCGCATATTAACAAACACTGACAGATCTCATTAATACACACTGTGCGCATATTGGGTGACCTTCCATTAAATAGTGCCATCTTTGCTAAGGGTACCATTTGCTCCAAAAAAAATAAAATAAATGTAATAATAAAAAAAAAAAAAGTTTGTATTTATATTTTTGAAGTAACTGACCAAAAAAAAAAAAAAAACCATGACTTGTTCTTAAATATATAAATAGGTTTATATTTAATCTGCGGTGTTCTTGATAAAGAGGACTGCCTCTGAAATTTGCTACCAATACCTAAAAAAATAAATAAAAATAAAATACTCCCTCAGCTAGTATTGTTTTTCTTGGAAGTGTCACAAGTTGACCTGAGTTTTAAGACGATCACAAATGATGCAAAATGGAATGAACAATATTGTCCCATTAAACAAAAAAAAAAAAAAAGGACAAAATAAAAGGAAAAGAAAATAAAAAAAAAAAAAAAAATTATATATATATAAAAAAAAAGGAGAAAATAAAGAAAAGAAAAAAAAACTTTTTTTTAATGACGTTCACAATATCAGTAGTTTGGTAAAACAAAAGAAAAAAACAAAAAGAAAAAAAAAAAAAAGTATACTATGGTGACCAAATTATTTTACAGTGAAAAGTGAGGCAGTCCGAACCTACGATTTACCAAATAAATCTTAGTACATTAACTTGAACAAAATAACTTTTGCTTAATTAGCACACACAGTATCACAAGTACAAGACTTGAAATGACAACAGGTTAACGAGGTCACATCATATTTAAAAAATAAAATAAAGTTTCTGCAAAACTGTATGGAAAGCGCGTTATGGCAGTTGATGTTCTTAATAGCTTATGTAACAATTTTGGGTGGCATTAAGAGCAAAAATATTTGAATTTTTAGCTTCACTAAACTGACATCTTGAAAAATGCAAAAAAAAAAAAAAAAATATTTAATTAAAAAACAAAAACAAACATAGCCTAGTCAGCGACTGCTAACCCAAATAGTGGGAAAAAAGATGATTTCATGATTTACAAAAAAAAAAAAAAAAAAAAAATGCAACCTACATTTTTGGAGGTGGGGGGAAGTGCAGCAGAACAGACACCATCTTTAAAAAAAAAAAAAAAAAAAAAAAAACCCTGGATTAACATCACAACCTTTAATCTGCCCTGTAAAAATAATAATTTCTTTGTTTCGGCAGAAGGAATGAAATCCTCCAATTCTGTCCAAACCATACATTTTTTTTTTTAGGGTTCAAGCATTAGTGGAAGCAGTTGAAGCAAACCTTTAAAACAATTAAATTGCCCGTTGCAATTTTTTTCTCAATTTTTTTTTTTTTCTTAAAGGAATTAAAGAGGTATTATAGTTACAGTGCAAATAAAATACGCATTTCAAGCATAATACGGAAAAAAAAAAAAAAAGAAAAAAAAAAAAAAAAAACACATAGCACCAAAAATTAGAAAGCATGCAGAGATGGAGAGGGGAAAAAATGAGGTATTCAAGTGAAGACTGCCTACATTAACTAATTGTAGAAAAGGTATACAACACCCTCCGCTCCCCCCCCCCCCAAAAAAAACAAAAAATAATAAAACACCCCCCACAAAAAAAAAAAAACAAAATAATAAAAAACAAAAAAAAAAACAAACACAGGATGATAAACAATACAGCAGTCTCACCTACATCATTTTTTTACACTTGTGTTCCTATTCAAAAAGAGAACCCCGGGTTGTATTTGACTGAAATAAATGAAGAGCAACTAAAGCGGCATAAAGTGGTGAGACTGAAAAAATAAAAAATAAAAAAAAAGGTGCTAAATCTGTTAGGTCACCGATAAAAACAGAAATTCTGCAGCATATTTTATCTGTGATATGTCATACGTTTACAGCGACACACAAATACACCCTCCCAAAAAAAAATAAGCTTTCCAGATTACGCAGCATTCAATTAAATCTTTTCCCGTTAGAAAAGCATCAATTTTTTTTTCCTTTCCTCCTTTACATAGAAACGTTCTTAAAATCTGTCGCCACCCACAAAAAAAAAAAAAAAAAAGTAATAATTCTGAAATAATTTAAAGTCACAGCCTTGAAAAAAAAAAAACATAAAAAATATATATCAATAGGTACTGCATGCATATTGCGTGGAGGAGTCAAGGTTGGACCTGTTTGAATAAAGAGGGAGTGATATTCCTGTCTATAAAAGGCAGTAAAATTCTATTAAATAGGAACTTTGTGGCATAAAATTGTCCTTCTGATTAACATTCTTTTTTTTTTTTTTTTTTTAATACATAATACAAAGTAATATTCACTCACCCCTCGACACAAAAACAGTGCCCCTGTAAGTGCAATATTTTAGAATTTTACTTTTTTGCATGAAAAAACAGAAAAAAAAAAAATTGTGCATGAAAACCAGGACAAAAAAAAATAAAAAAATTATGGTAATTACGAGCACCAAAAAAAAAAAAAAAAAAAAAAAAATTTTTTTTTTGTGCATGAAAAAAGGACAAAAAAAAATAATTAATGGTAATTACGAGCACCCCATTGGTTCAGATTTATCCGAAACAGCTTATAAAAACAGCTCTCAAACAAAAAAAAAAACAAAAAAAACACGAAGAAAAAAATAAAAAATGTGAACGGGACAAAAATACATAATTTACATGATTTTCCATTCACAGGTTGATATAATTTTTTTTCCCTCTCCCTCAGCAACCCCTTAAAAAAAAAAAAACTGAGATCGGATGGATGCTGCCTTCTGGATGTGCTATAAATTTGTGGATTTAGAAGACTTGTGATAAACAATGGAGTAAAAAAACAAAACAAAAAAAAAAAACAAAAAACAAAAAATAAACACCATCTTGTCCCATATTGGTTTGCAAAGAGCTTGACGTGGCGCCTACACCACCGCACCACACGTGGTTACCGAT
Source organism: Lithobates sylvaticus (assembly GCA_028564925.1). Lineage (NCBI taxonomy): Eukaryota > Metazoa > Chordata > Amphibia > Anura > Ranidae > Lithobates > Lithobates sylvaticus. Next base: position 43,225,367 of record CM053038.1, on the reverse strand, counting down.
CCGATCCGCGCTTTTCAAGCGTTACTTTCCTCCGTAATTTGCTCCTCTCAACGTCAGTTAACAGGTATGTCGAACTCTCTCCTCGGTGGATGGACTTTTTTTTTTTTTTTTTTTGCATTGACCAATCATTTTTCTCAGCTTGATACGACCTGAGGTTGATTTGCTTTGAGGCTTCTAAGGGCCCTTCTGGCAGCGGCGGATTTGGCAATTCTGTAGCTCCGGCCGACGCCTTTAAATTTTCCTTTGCCTACGACTTCCACGGTGACTCGGACTTTGCCGTCGTAGGTTCTTTCCGCCGGGCTGCCGAAAGAAATGCGATTTATCAGAACAAAAGACGAGTATAAAAATGTTACAGGTAAAAGGAAAAAAAAAAAAAAAAAAAAAAGAACAAAAAAATAATAACAATAAAATAAAAAATAAAAAAATTATATTATATATATATATATATATATAAAAAAAAAAATAGGGCACCACCCAAGTGTAGTTAATTGCAATAAAAGCAGATATTTATAAATATGCACATGAAAAACCGGCATATCAAATGACGAGTCGAGTGGAGTGCGCCCTGGGAAATGTAGTCTGTTGGAAAAGAAAGGGCAGGTGTCTATCTGCAGAGTTAGGCAGGGGCGTGGTCAAGCAGAGAGGAGCAGAAAGGCAGCTGAATAGATAACGGCGTGCTCAGTCCTCCAGCTGAGCTGGGCTGGGAAGCATCAGAATCTCTGTAGCAGGAGGTGTCATTGGAATCCACCCTGGTATAAGTAGTCTGTTGGAGGAGAAAGGGCAGGTGTCTATCTGCAGAGTTAGGCAGGGGCGTGGCTAAGCAGAGGCACAGAAAGGCAGCTGAATAGATAACGGCGTGCTCGGTCCTCCAGCTGTGACCAGCTGAGCTGGGCTGGAAAGCATCCGAATCTGTTGCAGGAGGTGGCATTGGAATCCACCCTGGTATAAGTAGTCTGTTGGAGGAGAAAGGGCAGGTGTCTATCTGCAGAGTTAGGCAGGGGCGTGGCCAGACGAAGCAGAGTGGAGAAGGACGGCGGCTGGGTAGATAAACCACGCGATCGGTTTCCATCAGCTCTGACAAGCAGAACTGGGCAGGAAGGCGTCTGCTCTCTATAGCAGGAGGTGGCATTGGAATCCACCCTGGGAAATGTAGTCTGTTGGAGGAGAAAGGGCAGGTGTCTATCTGCAGAGTTAGGCAGGGGCGTGGCCAAGCAGAGAGGAGCAGAAAGGCTGCTGAATAGATAACCACCTGCCCGGTCCTCCAGCTGTGACCAGCTGAGCAGGAAAGCATCCGAATCTCTGTAGCAGGAGAAGGCAGTGAAATCCACCCTGGGATAAGTAGTCTGTTGGAGGAGAAAGGGCAGGTGTCTATCTGCAGAGTTAGGCAGGGGCGTGGGCAGGCTTGGAGTGGAGCAGAAAGGCAACTGGGTAGAAAACAAAAAAAAACACGAGCTCGGTCTTCTCCAGCTGTGACAAGCAGAGCTGGGCAGGAACAGATCTGGATCTCTGTAACAGCCAAACGTTGCATCCGTAGAGGCGTGGCTACGCGTTTCAGGATACAACGGTCCCTTTTTCAAGCCTGCTAACATCCTATTTTTAACGCTTCCCACATAGGATGTTAAGCAGGCTTGAGAAGGAGGCTGATCACGCGGCGTTCATTCATCCAGCCGCCATCCTGCTCCACTTTGCTCGGCAACGCCCCTGCCTAACTCTGCAGATAGACACCTGCCCTTTCTCCTCCAAAAGACTACTAATCCCAGGGTGGATTCCAATGCCACCTCCTGCTACGGAGATCTAAATGCTTTCCTGCATAGCTGTGCTGGTCAAAGCTGGAGAACAAGTGCATTTTTATTTATCTACCCAGCTGCCATCCTGCGCCTCTCTGCTTGGCTTAGCCACGCCCCTGCCTAACTCTGCCGGTAGACATTGGCCCTTTCTGCTCCAACAGACTACTTCTTCCAGAGTGGACTCCACTGCCTCCTCCTGCCCAGCTCTGCTTGTCACAACTGTTGAAGAACGAGTGCGCGGTTTTCATCTACCCAGCCGCCATCCTGCTCCTCTCTGCTTGGCCTGGCCATGCCCCTGCCTAACTCTGCTGGCAGACATTGGCTCTCTTTCGCCTCCAACAGACTAAATATCCCAAGGACTTCACTATCTTTTTCTGCTACGGAGATCAAGACACTTTCCTTTCCAGCTCTGCTTGTCACAGCTGGAGAAGAACGAGTGTGGTCTTTATCTACCCAACCGGCATCCTGCTTAATCTGGCCACGCCCCTGCCTAACTCTGCAGATCAACATCAGTGCTTTCTGCTGCAACAGACTACTTATGGCAAGGGTTGACTCCACTGCCTTTTCCTGCTAAGGAGATCCAGACAGACACTTTCCTGCCCAGCTCTGCTGGAGAAGAAAGAGTGTGGTTTTTATCTACCTAGCCGGCATCCTGCTTAGTCTGGCCACGCCCCTGCCTAACTCAGCAGATCCACATCAGTCCTTTCTGCTGCAACATACTTACGCCAGGGGTTGAACCCACTGCCTTTTCCTGCTACGGAGATCCAGATGCTTTCCTGCCCAGCTCTGCTGGTCACAACCAGAGGAGACCGAGCATGCGGGTTTTATCTACCCAGCCACCATCCTGCTTGGCCACGCCCCTGCCCAACTGCAGCTAGCCATTGGCCCTTTGTTCAACAGACTACTTATCCCAGGGTGGACTCCACTGGACCTGTCATTTGATATGCCAGTTTTTTGTGTTACACAGTGAGTGCATACCTATAGATTTGATTTTAATCGCTATTCAAATAAACTACACTTGGAAAGTGGGGCCCTTTTTTTTTTTTACCTATACACACTTCATAGGAATAACCCTGGTGGTCCGGCAGCCATACTAAGTGCTTATAAAATCCACCACTATATAATTTAAACTGACTTACCAAGACCATCACCACCAGGGTACTACGAGAACAATCTTTATTTTTGTGCCATGTCTCTACCATATACTATAGAAAAAATAAAAATAAGTCCCAGTACCAGGTATGCAGCAAAAAAAATAAAAAATTTGTTTGGCATTTGTATTAAAAATAGTTTTTCAATACACGATTTGCAAATATATGTGGAAGGTTTCACCAAACAGTAGCCAAAGCTCACGGTTACCGGCCCGGCATCCAGGATCGCCCCCGAAAGCGCCCTCCTCTATAATCCAACCTCCAAACTCACCTGAACTTGGCCGTCTCCGGCTCCATCTCCAATAATTCTCTCACCGGGGAACGAGGAACATTGGCCGAAAATTTCTCTGTAATGGAAATAAAAAAAAGTTTTGGTTACAGATTTCCAAAATGTACTAAAAAAATAAATAAAATTCTGTGTGGTTAACTTTGACCCCCCCACCCCCCGGCTTTTCCTGGCACTTTTTGTTTACAAGTTTAACCGCTTCCCGCCCGCCGCACGTCATACGTCGCCCTTGACTTTGAGATCTAAATTATTGGTGCAACCACAGTTAGACTTCATCTTTTTCAGCCGGCGATTCCCTGCACTGTTCAGTCGCTTTGTCGTTCTTACGGGCGGTGGGGACCCCCCCCACGCCGTTGCTGCTTCTCCGGACTCGTCACTGCCATCGGCAAACTGGAGAAGGGATCCGCCGGCCCTGGACGCTGACCACGAGAGATTTCCCCGGGATGATGGTCTCTGGAGTCGCTATGATCATTCAGTGGCTCGGCGCGATGTTATGATGGAGCAGCCTTGGCTGGGAAGCCGAGATTGTTTTTTTGTTTTTTTTTTACTCAGGCAAACCGGTAGAAAAACAGTAAGATCGAGAAAAAAACGGCGAGCAGCGGGAGAGGGTTGGGGTTAGAGCTGGGCGATTTTCTCCCAAAAAAACAACAACTTGCGATTCAAATTTTTTTTTCTTTCAAAGACACTGCGCCGGTCCTGAGCAGCTGCGGGCAGGAGTTTTTAGGCGAGGCCGCGGCTTCGGCCTAGTCCACGACGTCCGGCCTCGTGGACTAGGCCGAAGCCGCGGCCTCACCTAAAAAAACTCTTGCCCGCAGCTCCTCAGGACCGGCGCGGTGTCAGCAGTCCCCAGACTTATGCTGGGCAAAAATTGTCCGAACCCACATTAGAAAAACGAACGTTGGGCCGTGAGCGCAAATGATGGTGCCATCATGTAATGACCGATAAATCGTTCAGTGGACATAAATACATTTTATGTTTGTTGTTTACATATACCCAGTGCAGACTTCATCAAATTAAATTCATCAGTCGTTCGGCAGAAAATTTCCAAACTTGTCCTTTATTTTTTTGGCTTAAACACATCCAAACGATTATCGATTTTGTGCCCATTAACTGTCCGAAAAAACGAACGAACTGTCTAATGACCGAATTTCGGCCGATTTTTCGTATAGTGTATGGCCAGCCCTAGTTGGGGGTGGGGCTATTACCCCCGTAAACCGCTGGCAAAGAGCAACATATATACGTATTGCGATGGCACCTATGTCACGTCATATGAAGACCCCCCCCCCTAGTTGCGTGCCTCGTGCTCACCCTTTGGGCCATGCAGCAGCGCAATTTGTGCACCGATATGTCCAGTGGAACACAAATCATTGTAACAGGCTGCTGTGAGCCGCCCTGATACCATGTGATCGCTGTGACCAATGACAACATCCGACGTAAACAATGACTTTCATTCATAGCCATTGAGTACTACTACGGTAGGATGAGCTCTGTGATTGGCCACAGTCATCACATGGTACAGACAGGGCCAATCACAGCTATCACTAATAGCAGAACAGTGTCACCATGGTGAACACAAAATCATTGACTGGTTATACTTCGGGAACACAACCAGTTAACCAATCCATTTACTTTAGATAAAGGTCCTCAACGTGTCGTTTTTTTCGCGGGGCTGAGTGTAGGACGTCTGCGGATGTGCAACTCACCTATCAACGGTCTCATCATCGGGTAATAAACCTGCCAAACAGTTTCCAGGGACATGCCGCTGTCCATGTAGATGGCGCCGGCAAGCGACTCGAATATGTCTCCCATCGCCTTAGGGACTTCTATGTCTTCTTCTTTCTCCTCATCTTCTTCTGATCTTCTCAGCTGAAAATTAAAAAGAAAAAAAAAAAAAAATGATGGGTTTTTGCATTTACAATTCATTATCAGTCTAATTGGGGGGGGTGAATCTTCTAGAGATGAAGTGATTAATGGTAAAGGCTTGGTGTTTCGAGGCGGCCATAACCTCCCCAGTTAGACCCCATTTCACACTGGGGCCGTTCGTGCGCTAGCTGTAAAACAGCGCTCATTTCAGTTGCGCTTTACCGCTGTTTAAGCGGCGCCTTTCCCCTGTTAAAAACGCCCGTGTTGAGCTTCAGGTGTTTTGCTTGAGGTGTGAACAAGTGCCATTGAAATAAATGGGATTTTGCGGTTTTCAGGCGTTTTTTTTCGAGCTGAAACCGCTCAGGCGTGAACGCAGCCTTAAAAAGGGGTTGTAAAGTTAAAAAAAAAAAAATGTTGCCAATATGTGATCTATACGCTATACAGATCAGGAATCTAGCGGTTATTTCTGCCGAAATGTTTTATTTACCCGTTGGATAAATAGGCTTTATCAGCACTTCCTCCTTTCCTCTCTGTATGTTCTCCTCAACTTCTGGGTTTTAGAGTGCGCTCCCCGCAGCAACGTCACGGCTTCAAAAGGAACTACAATTCCCTTGATGCTTAGCGGCATGCGCAGTGCCGCTTTTTCGCTGTGTGACGAACCGGAGCCACACTTTCACTTCAGCAAAAAAAGGGGGCGGGGTAAAGGCGGATCTGTGCTGAGATGGTCATTCGGATTACAATAGCAAGGCACGGGAGGCGGGGCTACAGCATCTTAGACACACGCCCACGGCCCCCCTGCCTGTGAACACACACAGCGTCTCCCAGCAGGGATGTAGTCCCAAGAGAGGGGGGCGAGGAAACGCTGACTAACCCCCAGCCAGAATGGCTCGGATGATGGGGGCAAGCTTCTAGGAGGAGGAGGAACAGGAAGTTGAAAATGCACACAGAAAAAAAAAGCATTTACAAAGGAAAAAGGTAAGTGAACCAAAAATACATTACCTTAAAGGAACATATTTAGAAAATAAAAAACAAACCTTTAGTATCACGAAGGTGCTTCGGAAGCTCTACCCATTCATTGCAATGGGCAGGGGTGGCAGAGAAGCGGTGTATATACCGCTCCCAAAGATGCTGCTTGCAGGACTTTTTCTAACGTCCTGCAAGCGCACCGCCCCAGTGTGAAAGCACCCGATACAAGAGAGATGGTCAGAGACTGAGGACACGATACAAGAGAGATGGTCAGAGACTGAGGACACGATACAAGAGATGGTCAGATACTGAGGACACGATACAAGAGATGGTCAGAGACTGAGGACACGATACAAGAGATGGTCAGATACTGAGGACACGATACAAGAGAGATGGTCAGATACTGAGGACACGATACAAGAGAGATGGTCAGATACTGAGGACACGATACAAGAGAGATGGTCAGAGACTGAGGACACGATACAAGAGAGATGGTCAGAGACTGAGGACACGATACAAGAGAGATGGTCAGATACTGAGGACACGATACAAGAGATGGTCAGATACTGAGGACACGATACAAGAGAGATGGTCCGATACTGAGGACACGATACAAGAGAGATGGTCAGATACTGAGGACACGATACAAGAGATGGTCAGATACTGAGGACACGATACAAGAGAGATGGTCAGAGACTGAGGACACGATACAAGAGAGATGGTCAGATACTGAGGACACGATACAAGAGATGGTCAGATACTGAGGACACGATACAAGAGATGGTCCGATACTGAGGACACGATACAAGAGAGATGGTCCGATACTGAGGACACGATACAAGAGAGATGGTCAGAGACTGAGGACACGATACAAGAGAGATGGTCAGAGACTGAGGACACGATACAAGAGAGATGGTCAGATACTGAGGACACGATACAAGAGATGGTCAGATACTGAGGACACGATACAAGAGATGGTCAGATACTGAGGACACGATACAAGAGATGGTCAGATACTGAAGACACGATACAAGAGAGATGGTCAGATACTGAGGACACGATACAAGAGAGATGGTCAGATACTGAGGACACGATACAAGAGAGATGGTCAGAGACTGAGGACACGATACAAGAGATGGTCAGATACTGAGGACACGATACAAGAGATGGTCAGATACTGAGGACACGATACAAGAGATGGTCAGATACTGAGGACACGATACAAGAGATGGTCAGATACTGAGGACACGATACAAGAGAGATGGTCAGATACTGAGGACACGATACAAGAGAGATGGTCAGATACTGAGGACACGATACAAGAGAGATGGTCAGATACGGAGGACACGATACAAGAGAGATGGTCAGATACTGAGGACACGATACAAGAGAGATGGTCAGATACTGAGGACACGATACAAGAGAGATGGTCAGAGACTGAGGACACGATACAAGAGAGATGGTCAGAGACTGAGGACACGATACAAGAGATGGTCAGATACTGAGGACACGATACAAGAGATGGTCAGATACTGAGGACACGATACAAGAGATGGTCAGAGACTGAGGACACGATACAAGAGAGATGGTCCGATACTGAGGACACGATACAAGAGAGATGGTCAGATACTGAGGACACGATACAAGAGATGGTCAGATACTGAGGACACGATACAAGAGATGGTCAGAGACTGAGGACACGATACAAGAGAGATGGTCAGAGACTGAGGACACGATACAAGAGAGATGGTCAGAGACTGAGGACACGATACAAGAGAGATGGTCAGATACTGAGGACACGATACAAGAGATGGTCAGATACTGAGGACACGATACAAGAGATGGTCAGAGACTGAGGACACGATACAAGAGAGATGGTCCGATACTGAGGACACGATACAAGAGAGATGGTCAGATACTGAGGACACGATACAAGAGAGATGGTCAGATACTGAGGACACGATACAAGAGAGATGGTCAGAGACTGAGGACACGATACAAGAGAGATGGTCAGAGACTGAGGACACGATACAAGAGAGATGGTCAGATACTGAGGACACGATACAAGAGAGATGGTCAGATACTGAGGACACGATACAAGAGATGGTCAGATACTGAGGACACGATACAAGAGAGATGGTCAGATACTGAGGACACGATACAAGAGATGGTCAGATACTGAGGACACGATACAAGAGATGGTCAGATACTGAGGACATGATACAAGAGAGATGGTCAGATACTGAGGACACGATACAAGAGATGGTCAGAGACTGAGGACACGATACAAGAGATGGTCAGTGGCTGCCTTTTTCTTGAGCTTTTCTTGCATTAAAAAGGTGCCAACAATAAATATTAATTGATAATATTAATTAAAAAGTTAAATACTATTATATATAAATGTTTACATAGGTAGACTGCAGTTCTTTCTCTGTGGCCGATGATCGGCGGGTCCCAGCGGACAGCAAGCAGTAGGGCAGTATTCCAACATAACGACCCCAAACACACCTCCAAGACCACCACTGCCTTGCTAAAGAAGCCAAAGGTGATGGACTGGCCAAGCATGTCTCCAGACCTAAACCCTATTGAGCATCTGTGGGGCATCCTCAAACGGAAGGTGGAGGAGCGCAAGGTCTCTAACATCCACCAGCTCCGTGAGTGGAAGAGGACTCCAGTGACAACCTGTGAAGCTCTGGTGAACTCCATGCCCAAGAGGGTTAAGGCAGTGCTGGAAAATAATGGTGGCCACACAAAATACAGAATTCATGCTAATAGGGCCTGCAGTACCGCATTTGGCCTAAGGTGCGGGGGCGCCGGAGCCGAACGATGCCGATTACAGCCGATCGGCGCTGCTCGGCAATGCTCGGAAATACTCAGTTTCCGAGGTCAGCCTTTCCAGCCGTTTGAGGCTCTCTAGTGCCCCCCCGCCTCTGGCCGCATGCGGTATTGCATGCCATTGAAGTGAATTGCGGCACAAATTATTTTTGTTTCCATTGACTTCAATGGCGAAACTCGCTTTGATATGCGAGTACTTTGGATTACGAGCATTCTCCTGGAACAGATTATGCTCGTAATCCGAGGTTCCACTGTATTGCGGTCCGCAAGTGTTTAAAGGGTAGTAATCATGGAAGAGCAGAGACATCATAACCCACCTCAGAGTCCATCCCCTGCATCTCGTTCTTTTCCAGCTGAAACTGCACAAAGTCGTCGATGACGTGGAAGAGTTCGGGGGAGACGGCCTTGAAGTACTTGTGGTAGTCGTATTTCACGGCCAAGGAGGCGAATATGGTGTTGTTGACGAGAGCGGAGCGCAGGTCGGTCAGAACTCCGGGGGAATGCTGCCGAGGGTCTTCGTAAAGGTGCTTAGTAATGAGGTAGTCCAAAATTGCATCTCCAAGGAATTCCAAACGCTGATAGCAGTCTTGGGGGACAGAGAAGAGAGGAGGTTTTAGAAAAAAAAGAAGAAGTCTAAATCTGTACAGAACTAATTTCCCTACATGACGATCGACGGGAACTGGGTAGGAAAGTATTAAAGAGCCATCACTACTCAACTATCTCAAGTTTTGCCTGGTCACCAATGAGATGTCAGGGCAGGAGTTTGGGTCTCCATCACTCACACATGACCAGAATTCAACTTTTACACCTCAACACCACCTTTACTTGTTTATGCTCCTAGTATGGAGAACCCATCGGGGGAGGGGGGAGGAGGACACCACCATTTACCTTCATTATGGCTCGATTATACACCATATGGTGGAAGGTTTGAGGACACAGGATCATCAAACCTTCCAACCTCCCAATTATGGAGTTCAGGTGTTTCCAGACATTGTAGACAATGGTGCTTCTTCCAATTGGCTTGTCAGGCTCTAGTAGACTTCGACAAAATGGTGGCCGTCTGCACACAGATACTCCCCTTCCTGTTGCATAAATGTGAATGAATTTAAAGCATCACTGAACCCCCATCATTAAAAAACGATGAATAAATGGTGTATTCCATGCTGTTCATACATACAGTCACTAGGAGGTTCCTTTTCTGTATTCTGCAAGAAAAAAAAACCTGGTTGATCCTGCTGCTCCCCTCCCCCCTTCTGTCCATGTTACCATGTCAGCTAGGAATTTTGCAGCTGTGGTGGCAGCTCTGCACATGCTCAGTTTTCAGTGAGTTTCTATGTTGAGCATTTCCTATATGATCTGAGCAGCCCATGTGACCATAGAGTCACACACATGGGCGTATACAGAGCGGTAAACGACAGCCCACTCCCTCCCTCCCCACTAACCACAATGGGGGTGGGATATTACATGTAGATTAATGGAGGCTTCACCTCCCTCTCATTCTAAGACACAGGCTGGAGGGGGCGTGACACAGCCTGTGACTGGCAGAAATCCGTCCACATCAGGTTATCAAAAAATAAAAAAGATTTCGTTGTAAAAAATAAATTTGTATGACAATTTAAAACAGTTTATTGGTATTATTTTTACTCTGAATACTAAAAAAAAATATTTTGAACATGTGACCAGCAGCAGGGGACTAGAAGCTCCTCCTGCTTATGTTTCCCTGCAGACAGGCTGAGAGAGAGCCGGGTCATGTGACAGCTGTATATCGATGAATGCAGACGGCCGCCATTTTGTTGAAGTCTACAGTTTGGTGAAGACTATTTTTCCTGTTCCAGAATGCCTTTGCCCCATGTACAAAGCAACCTCCAGAAAGACATGGTTATAGCCACATACGGGGGGAGGGGTTAGAGGCATGGCCACCGCTGTTAACTACTAAAATGTTTACACTGTAAACCTTTTTTGTCTCGGTCTGGGTTGGATTGTGTGCAGTATTATACATGGACATCAGTCTCTGGGAGATGACCACACCTGTTACTGCTCAGGGCTCCTCAGTAAAGAAGAAAACACCTGTGGGATTCCTCTCGGTCACGGGCGAGGCTGGCAGATACAGCAACCTGGGGCCAAAACCCAAGACCATTCAGCTGCAGGAGCTTCATAAACATGAAGGAAATCTGTCCCAAAAAATGAAATTAATTTCTAAACATGTTTCCAATACCTAGAAGACCTTGGACTTTGAAAGGGAACCTCCGTCAGCCTATGGCCAGCCTTAGGCCCAGGAAAGCCCGTCCGATCAAATCTCAGGGACATCTAAAATCTCTTATACAGTTCAACTTTTCAAAGAACGAAACTTAAAATGTAGATCGTATCTGAAAGTAATTTGTCCTTCGCTACACCGAATGAGTGTTTTTATTTAACCCAAAATGAAAACTGTAAATAAAATAAACTTTATTGAAACTTACATCCCATAATAAGATGTGGCTGAACAATAGACCTTCACTTCAGGATCACCATATATCCTTTTAATGAAAGCTGCAGATGTAAAAACCATATAAACTTCTCCTGAATAGGGTTGAGCGAACCCGAACTGTAAAGTTCGGGTTCGTACCGGACTTTTGGGAATTGTCAAAAGCTGTCTCTTGTCATTTTTAACACTTGTCACTTTTTTTGGTGAAATGGTAGGGGTACTTTTGTACCCCCTTACCATTTCACACGGGCGGGATTTGGGGGTCCCCTTGTTAAAGGGGGCTTCCATATTCCAATAAGCCCCCCGCCCGCAGACCCCCCACACAACCACCGGCCAGGGTTGTGGGGATGAGGCCCTTGTCCTCATCAACATGGGGACAAGGTGCTTTGGGGGGTGGACTCCAAAGCACCCTCCCAATGTTGAGGGCATGTGGCCTGGTACGGTTCAGGAGGGGGGGGCGCTCTCGCATCCCCCCCTCTTTTCCTGTGGCCTGCCAGGTTGCGTGCTCGGATAAAGGGTCTGGTATGGATTTTTGGGGGGAACTCCACGCCATTTTTTTTTTAAAATTTGGCGTGGAGTTCCCCTTAAAATCCATACCAGACCTGAAGGGCCTGGTAATTGAATTTAGGGGGAATCCCACGCATTTTTTTTTTTATGAATGACTTTCAATGACTGTTCTCTGTATTACGGGAGCCGACAATTCATTATAGCCGCGAGTGCTTTCAAATTACTTTATTCCTGCAGAAATGACACTTTGTGCAGGGACAGTTCTAAGCACGGGAAACATGCGCCCCTTTACAGGCATACTATACACACCCCCCAGGTACGAAATTTAAAGGAATATTACACTTTTATTACACTTTAATTGTTAACAACATTTTGCTGCCATTTGCAGCCCTCTAGCCCTTTCCATTACTTTTTTAGAGTCATTTTAGTCCTCAAAAGTTCGGGTCCCCATTGACTTCAATGGGGTTCGGGTTCAAGTTCGTTCCCGAACTCAAACTTTTTTTGTGAAGTTCGGCCAAACCAGTCGAACCCGAACATCAGGTTTCCGCTCAACTCTACTCCTGACGCTTTTATGAGACTTTAGTGATTGAGTTTAGATTAAATTTTTCTATTTCTACCATGACCAACTGATCATACATCCTTCACTTTCCTCTGTATAACCCCCCCCCCCCCCCCCCCCCCCCCCCCAAAGAATGTCCTTAGCCGTACATCTTTATAAAAACCAGTGTGAAAACAACCTCAGCCCGGGCTCCATCCAGGCCCCCCCAGCGTGTTTCGTCCCACCCTGGGGCTTAATCAGAGTGTTCGGCCATTAAGATGCTGAACTGAGAAGAAGCTTTCATGTGGGCGGACACCAACTCACCAGGTTCAAGGTCTAGTCATTACCATTGGTACTCACCAGTTATAGTATTGTAGTGGTAGGAGGCATGAGTAAAGGCCTGCAGGAGGTAAGCCTTGTTTTTAAACCGGTAGCTGATCTTCTTCTCAAAGTTTTCAAAACCGGATATCAGGTGATCCAGGGTCTTCTCTGCATCGGGGTGGTCGAACATACAGCGGGGAGGGATTTTTAAATAACCATATTCCACTCCTTTGCAGGAAAGGTCATAACTGGACTTGCAGTCGTCCATCTTATTGCACAGGCTTCTTTTGTTGCCAGGGATGCCATTCTCTGACTTTTTCCCAGGAAGAACCTGGAGGCCCAGAGAGCAGAGGAAGAGCTGAGCGGCCCGTTCACCGCAGCTGGTCAGGTAGCAGCCCAAAAGAGCCTCAACACAATCGGCAATGCTCTTGTCGGCGATACACTGCTCGGTGTGAAGGTCGTAGGATATGGACTGCTTTCCGGCGTCCACGCCGCAGTTTTCCTCCGACGGGTTCCAGAAGCCCACCACAAAGTCGTCTTCCTCTACAGCCTTGCTGGGGTCCAGATAGCACATGGCATCCCAGGAACTGTAATCGAAGTCATCAAAGTCAGACGAGAACTGGACATTTTCCAGAGTCGTTTTTTTCGGGGGTTTCCACTCGTAATTTGGGTCGGGAGCAGAGAACGTAGAGAGGGGAATCTTCTTCACGAACGCTCCAGACCCCATCAACATGCTGTCGATGAACTTGATATGTTCTTGGTCGTACTCCAAAAAATCGTCTTCGAAATCCGCTTCCTCTTTGGGGTTCTGCCACATCAGATCTTCGTCTTCATCGTCATCAAAGTCTTCGTCAGTTTTGCCATTGGCGGTCACCCCTTCGCTGGCCTGTGCATGACAAATACTTTGTTAATCTTCAGAGTAGGTAAAGGTACAAAAAAAATAAAAAAACATAATCAGCAGGCTGGTGCAAATGATATACAAACAAGTCTTTCACAGAGAGCATCAGCTTAAAGTGGGGTTAAAGAAAAAAAAACAAAAAACATTTGGAATTTTTTTTAACTCGCCTCTAAATGGCTGTTGCTAGGGGGTCCCTCGTAGTCTGCCTCCTTCAGTGCCCGGGCTGGTGACATCACTTCCCCTCGGCACAGGAAGGGCTCAGCTCTGCCCCCTCCCTCTTGTCAATCACATGGGACACACACAGGTCCCAGATGATTGCGCAGCCACTTACGGTTACAGTTACAATGCCGACGCCCCCAAACGGAGGGCGGGGGATGAGCGGGGCTTCGTTCCCACGCATCGCTGGACCCTGGAACAGGTAAGTGTCCGATTATTAAAAGTCAGCCGCTGCAGTATTTGTAGCTGCTGACTTTAAATTTTTATATTTTTTTTTTAAATGGGCACCCCACTTAAAAGGCAGACTTTCTCTATCGGGGTTCCATGAAACCTTAGAGCAGGGGAAGGCAACCTGGGGCCCTCCAGCTGTTGTGGAACTACATTTCCCATGAGGCATTGCAAGGCTGGCAGTTACAATTACTCCCAGAGACATGATGGGACTTACTCTGCAACAGCTGGAGGGCCCCAGGTTGCCTACCCATGCCTTAGAGCAGGGATCTCCAAACTACAGCTCTCCAGCTGTTGAGGAACTACACCTCCCATGAGGCATTGTAAAACTGACATTCACAGACATGACCAGGCATGATGGGAATTGTAGTTCCTGAACAACTGGAGGGCCGTAGTTTGGAGATCCCTGCCTTAGAGCAATGAGCAAATTTTGCTTTTCAGATAAGCTTCTACTAACAGACTTTTTCAGGTCATAGGTGAGGTTGAAAAAAAAAAAAAAAAAACACAACACAAGTCCATCCAGTTCAACCTATGTATGCGCTTATGTTAATAGCACATTGTATATCACTGTATGTTGTGATCGTTAAGATACCCATCTAATAGCTTTTTATTAAATTATCTATGCTCCCCGATAATACCACTGTTTGTGGAAGGGAATTCCACATCTTTACCGCTTGGACAGTAAAGAACCCTCTACACAGTTTAAGGTTAAGCCTCTTTTCTTCTAATTTTGGTGAATAACGACGTGTCTTATTAAATTCCCTTTCACTGAAAAGTTCTTTCCTTTATTGTGGGGTCACCACTACGGTATTTCTACATTGGATGATATATGCCCTCTCAAGCGTCTCCTCTCTAGAGAGAATAAGTTCAATGCCTGTAGCCTTTCCCCATAACCAAGGTCCTCCAGACCCTTTATTAGCTTTGTTGCCCTTCTTTGTACTCGCTCCATTTCCAGTACATCCTTCCTGAGGACTGGTGACCAGAACTGGATGGCACACTTAAGTGCGGCCGGACCAGAGTCTTGTAGAGCGGGAGAATTATCGTTTTATCTCTGGAGTTGATCCCCTTTTTAATGCCAATATTCTGTTAGCTTTGCTTGCCACCGCTGGGCCGGTCAGCTACTAGGACCCCCAGGTCCTTTTCCATCCTAGATTCCCCCAGAGGTTCTCCCCCCAGTGTATAGATTGCATTCGCATTTTTGACACCCAAACGCATTATTTTACACTTTAAACCTCATTTGCCATGTAGATGCCCACCACATTAATTAGTTCAGATCTTCTTGCAAGGTTTCCACCTCCTGCGGAGAAGTTATTGCCCTGCTTAGCTTTGTCTTGTCCGCAAATACAGAGATTGAACTGTTTCCCCCATCCCCATCCTCCAGGTCGTTTATGAACAAATTAAATAGGATTGGTCCCAGCTAGGGTTGTCCCGATACCGATACTAGTATCGGTATCGGGACCGATACCGAGCATTTGCGCGAGTACTTGTACTCGCGCAAATGCTCCCGATGCCTTAGCCGATACCTGGAAGTCAGCGGGCGGAGCGGAGGGCGGAGAGAGGGCAGAGCGGAGAGTGGAAAGCGAGTCCTCCGTGTCTACGCGTCCTCAAGCAGGTAGTGCAGGGCTGCATCTGGATAGGCGACCGGAGCCGTCACATTCGGTAATGCAATGACGCTTTGTGTTGCCGTTGTATCATGAAATCCACTATCCTGTGAAAGACGCTATCCCCTGACGCTACTGCGCATGCGCCGGTTTCAGTCAAAAGAAACCAAGCGCAGAGCTGCTCAAAACTAATACAGATGGCTCGGATTAACCCCTCACACGCCGATCGATCGGGGCTCACGGCGGCGGACACAGGCTGTATCACATACACTGGCTGTATCACATACACTGTGCCCCCTGTGATATGCATGGTGTGTGTGTATGTGATACAGCCTGTGTCCATGAGGCGATCGATCAGGGTGTGAGCCACCTGTATTAGTTTTGAGCAGCTCTGCGCTTGGTTTCTTTTGACTGAAACCGGCACATGCGCAGTAGCGTCAGGGGGTAGCGTCTTTCACGGGATAGTGGATTTCATGCTACACCGTTACACATCTCGTCCTCGTCAGTGCTCGATAATCCCGACGCCCATCTTGGTACACCCTGCACTCTGCCACATTAAGCCAGCAGCAGACATCTTGTTACACCCAGCCCATATAGTTCGGGCTGGGTGTAACAAGATGTCCGCTGTTGCTTTTATGCGGCCCAGTCCAGGGTGTACCAAGATGGGCATCACAGGCAGCATAGCAAAATAGTTTAGTTTCCTTTCCTCTCATGTCGTTTATTTCAGTTCCTGCCCATCAGTGCCAGCCACCTGTCAATGCTCATCAGTCAGTGCCATTTGTCAGTGCCATCTATAAGTGCCCATCCAACAGTGCCAGCCATCAATCAGTGCTCGTCAATGCTCATCAGTCAGTGCCC
This sequence comes from Lithobates sylvaticus, assembly GCA_028564925.1. Lineage (NCBI taxonomy): Eukaryota > Metazoa > Chordata > Amphibia > Anura > Ranidae > Lithobates > Lithobates sylvaticus. The sequence goes on along the minus strand of CM053038.1, from coordinate 43,208,848 downwards.
ATCCATCAGTGCCACCTATCAGTGTCATCTATAAGTGCTCATCAGTGCTGCATAATCAGTGCCACCTATCAGTGCACTGCCACCTATCAGTGCTCATCAGTCAGTGCCAGCCATCAGTGGGTGCCATCTATCAGTGCCCCTCAGTCAGTGCCACCTATCAGTTCCCATCCATCACTGCCACTGCCAGCAATCAGTCCCAGACATCAGTCAGTGCCATCTATTAGTGCCAGCCATCAGTACGTTACTGTCACATGACATTAAAAAAAGTATCGGTAATCGGTATCGGCGAGTACTTGAAAAAAAGTATCGGTACTTGTACTCGGTCTTAAAAAAGTGGTATCGGGACAACCCTAGTCCCAGCACAGAACCCTGGGGGACCCCACTACCCACCCCCGACCATTCCGAGTACTCCCCATTTATCACCACCCTCTGAACTCGCCCTTGTAGCCAGTTTTAAATCCATGTACTCACCCTATGGTCCATGCCGATGGACCATAATTTGTACAGTAAACGTTTATGGGGAACTGTATCAAATGCAAAATCCAGATACACCACATCTATGGGCCTTCCTTTATGGGTGTAAGGGTGTCAATTTTCCCGCCAGCCCAGGGAAGCCCTTCTGCCCGCTCACCGCCAGCCCAGGGAAGCCCTTCTGCCCGCTCACCGCCAGCCCAGGGAAGCCCTTCTGCCCGCTCACCGCCAGCCCAGGGAAGCCCTTCTGCCCGCTCACCGCCAGCCCAGGGAAGCCCTTCTGCCCGCTCACCGCCAGCCCAGGGAAGCCCTTCTGCCCGCTCACCGCCAGCCCAGGGAAGCCCTTCTGCCCGCTCACCGCCAGCCCAGGGAAGCCCTTCTGCCCGCTCACCGCCAGCCCAGGGAAGCCCTTCTGCCCGCTCACCGCCAGCCCAGGGAAGCCCTTCTGCCCGCTCACCGCCAGCCCAGGGAAGCCCTTCTGCCCGCTCACCGCCAGCCCAGGGAAGCCCTTCTGCCCGCTCACCGCCAGCCCAGGGAAGCCCTTCTGCCCCCTCACCGTCAGCCCAGGGAAACCTTCTGACCGCCAGCGCAAGGAAGCCTTCTTCCCCCGCTGACCACCAGCCCAAGGAAGCTTCTTCCCTCGCTGACCACCAGCCCAAGGAAGCCTTCCCCTGCTGACCGCCAGCCCAAGGAAGCCACCTTCCCACTGACCGCCAGCCCAAGGAAGCCTTCTTTCCTGCTGCCCATCAGCCAAAGCCCAATAGAGGTCTTGGTCCTAATCAGATAAAAGCATTCCAGATCCAACAAAAATGTTCTCTAGAAACCAGCCAAAGCCCGATTAGAAAAGACTGTCCTCTGCCACAGCATGCTGCAGACAAAGCCCCTTGCTCTGTGTGTAGAAGAAATGGTCTCTCTGAAGAGGCCTGACACACCCCCCTGCTGAGTCAAATCCAGAACTAGGCAGCCAGTGCCGATTGGACAGGACAGCTCTAGCTCAGCAGGGATGTATCTGACCTCTGCAGAGAGACCACTGCTTCTACACAGAAAGCAAGGCTCCTTCTCTGTAGCATGCTGGCCAAGGAGGGACAAGCTTTTCTTCCTTCTAAACTAAGAGTGAACCACCTTTTTGATGCATCTGGAAATTATGTAGCTGGTTTAGTCTTAAGGTATATTTGGGCATCTCCAACGTTAAAAACTTTGACAATAAGAAATGAAACAAGAAAGTTGCGAAACTTCAAAAGATGCAGAGACAGTAACATGTCCCCCGAACTATATGCTGTATAGAGAGACCCAAAAAAATAGGTGCCGTGCCTGTGTGTAAGGCGATCCAAGTCATATTTCACTTTTCAGCTCCGGCATTTAAGAATAAGACGGCAACCACTGGTGACTCACCGTTTCGTTGCTCTCCCACTTATCCGACGCGCTCTTATCTTGGTTCACAACATAACCCGGGGGAAGCCAGTTCACAGGTGGATCGAATATGGAGACGACCATGCGGCTTGGCGAGCCTTTCTTCTTACCAAGACGGTAAAGGTTACAGTTACTGACCTGCAAATCAGACCAGGTTATTGGTATGTAGAGCGGCTACCAGAACACAAACGCTAAAGTTTCACAGGTTATCATTTACCACTAGCGGGTCCTACACCAGGATAAAAGTTATAATTTTATGGAAAAAAAAAATATATATACCGTATTTATTGGCGTATAACACACACCCCAAGTTTAGGAGGGAAGTTTAAGGGAAAAAAAACTTTACATTTAAATGCCCATCAATGCAGCCTTATCAGTGTCCATCTGCAGCCTTACCCATCATTGCAGCCTTGCCCAGTGCCCATCTGCAGCCTTGCCAGTCTCTTTGCAGCCTTTCCCCGATTTAAATTTGGCGCCAATTTCTGCTGACTGTGAGCGGAGCCGAGATACAGAAAGCCGAGATCCAGAAAGCCGAGAATACTTCGGCTTTACTCGGCTCCTCTCGCAGTCCCGCCCACCTCCACCGATTGCGAGAGGAGCGAGCGCCGCCAACATACAGAAAGCCGAATGTACTTCAGCTAGACTCGGCTCTGGTCACAGTCACAGGACTGCGAGAGGAGCCGAGACTAGCCGAAGTACTCTTGGCTTTCTGTATGTCAGTGGTGCTCGCTCCTCTCGCAAATCGGTGGAGGTGGGCGGGACTACGAGAGGAGCCGAGTAAAGCCGAAATACTCTCGGCGCTCTGTATCTCGGCTCCGCTCGCTCCTCTCCGCTCAGTCAGTGGAAATCGGCGCCAAATTTAAAATCGGGGAAATGCTGCAGATGGACACTGGGCAAGGCTGCAGATGGACACTGGGCAAGGCTGCAGATGGACACTGGGCAAGGCTGCAGATGGACACTGGGCAAGGCTGCAGATGGACACTGGGCAAGGCTGCAGATGGACACTGGGCAAGGCTGCAGATGGACACTGGGCAAGGCTGCAGATGGACACTGGGCAAGGCTGCAGATGGACACTGGGCAAGGCTGCAGATGGACACTGGGCAAGGCTGCAGATGGACACTGGGCAAGGCTGCAGATGGACACTGGGCAAGGCTGCAGATGGACACTGGGCAAGGCTGCAGATGGACACTGGGCAAGGCTGCAGATGGACACTGGGCAAGGCTGCAGATGGACACTGGGCAAGGCTGCAGATGGACACTGGGCAAGGCTGCAGATGGACACTGGGCAAGGCTGCAGATGGACACTGGGCAAGGCTGCAGATGGACACTGGGCAAGGCTGCAGATGGACACTGGGCAAGGCTGCAGATGGACACTGGGCAAGGCTGCAGATGGACACTGGGCAAGGCTGCAGATGGACACTGGGCAAGGCTGCAGATGGACACTGGGCAAGGCTGCAGATGGACACTGGGCAAGGCTGCAGATGGACACTGGGCAAGGCTGCAGATGGACACTGGGCAAGGCTGCAGATGGACACTGGGCAAGGCTGCAGATGGACACTGGGCAAGGCTGCAATGATGGAGGTGGGCGGGACTGCGAGAGGAGCCGAGTAAAGCCGAGTGTACTTCGGCTTTCTGTATCTCGGCTCGTCTCGCTCGTTTCCTAACAATCAGCGGGGGATCCGCGTATAACACACACCCACGATTTTTCCCCTGATTTTAAGGGGAAAAAAGTGCGTGTTATACGCCGATAAATACGGTATATGAAAACCGTAGTGAAAGATTAAAAATACAAAAAATACAAAAAATGTACTGAAAGGATGGGAACGCCACAATTCATACAGTCTATAAAAGATTTTATTCTGCAACAAAAGCCAACGTGTTTTAGGGCTTGTAGATCAATAACCGCGGGGTGGCTACAAAGAAGAAAAAAAAAAAACACAGGGTGAAGAATGCTGTCCTGGACTGCAAGTTGAAAACCAACACATTTCAGGGACAAACCACTCCCCCCCTTCTTCAGGGCTTGTAAAACAATAACCATAGAGAGGGATACTATCCTGGACTGTAAGGTGGGGCTGTACAGATCATTGAGGCGCTGTGGACTAAGATAGTTTATTTCTATTCAAGCGCCTGCATGATCTGTACGGGCCTACTTGGATTTCATTGTACAGTCCAAAACGGTAACCCCCACTCTATGGGTATTGCTTCACACGCTCTGATGAAGGGGGGGGGGGGGGGGGGGGGGGGGGGGGAGTGGTTTCTCCCCGAAATGTGTTGGCTTTTGTAGCAGAATAAAATCTTTCATGGACTGTACAAACCTCCCGTCCTTTCATTTGTTTAAGTGATGGCCTCTGAGGGTCCAACAGAACACCATGGTTTGTCGGTGAACAGCCTCCAGAACGCACTACATAGAATGTTACAACACATGTCCAGTTCACAAGGTTCAGGGTGGTTATACCAGAAAAAGAAAACTTGGAGGACCTCAAGTGTACGACTATAGGTTTTCTTCTTTGCCGTAATCCCTCAACTAAAGAAGTTGCTAGACCAAAGAGACATCAGTAAGGGCCACAGCTAAATGGTCTGCTAACTTAAAGTAGAAGTCCAATCAAATACTATTCCCAAACCTTCTCCCACCCCCATTCTAAGCCTACTCTACCTATGCAAAGGACGCTCTGGTCTGGTCACATGATTGGCTCCCAGCGCTGGCTTCAGTGTAGAGGAGGGAAAGCTGACAATGGCTGCCCCATAGTAAGACTATAGGCGACATCAACCACAATGGCTTCCCCTATTGCAAGTTTATGGGTGACATCATCCACAATGGCTTCCCCTATTGCAAGTTTATGGGCAACATCGTTGCCCAAAATGACTTCCGTCCCTGCCCACAATGGCTGCCCTATAGTAAATCTATAGGCAAAATCCACAATGGCTACCCTATAGTAAGTCTATGGGCAACATCATCCCCCACAATGGCCGCCCTATACTAAGTCTATGGGCGACATCATCCACAATGGCTACCCTATAGTAAGTCTATGGGCAACAACGTTGCCCAAAATGACTTCCGTCCCTGCCCACAATGGCTGCCCTATAGTAAGTCTATGGATGACATCCCCCACAATGGATGCCATCCCTGCCCACAATGGCCGCCCTATACTAAGTCTATGGGCGACATCAACCACAATGGCTGCCCCATAGAAAGTCTATGGGCAACATAATTGCCCACAATGGCTGCCCCATAGTAAGTCTATAGGCGACATCAACCACAATGGCTTCCCCTATTGCAAGTTTATGGGCTATATCATCCACAATGGCTACCCTATAGTAAGTCTATGGGCAACATCATTGCCCAAAATGACTTCCGTCCCTGCCCACAATAGCTGCCCTATAGTAAGTCTATGGGTGACATCGCCCACAATGGCTGCCGTCCCTGCCCACAATGGCTGCCCTATAAGTCTATGGGAGGCGACATCAACCACAATGGCTGCCCCATAGAAAGTCTATGGACAACATCATTGCCCACAATGGCTGCCCTATAAGTTTATGGGCAACAATCTCCCACGGTGACTTCCCCTATAGAAGGCCTATGGGTGACGTCATAGCTCACAATGGCTTCCCCCATAGTAAGCCTATGAGTGACGTCATGGCTCAGAATGACTTCCCCTATAGTAAGCCTATGGGTAACGTCATGGCCCACATTGGCCGCCCCATAGCAAGCCTGTGGGTGACGTCCCTGCCCACAATGGCCGCCCCATAGCAAGCCTGTGGGTGACATCCCTGCCCACAATGGCCGCCCCATAGCAAGCCTGTGGGTGATGTCCCTGCCCACAATGGCCGCCCCATAGCAAGCCTGTGGGTGATGTCCCTACCCACAATGGCCGCCCCATAGCAAGCCTGTGGGTGATGTCCCTGCCCACAAATGCTAACCCAAAGCAAACCTATGGGTGACGTCCCTGCCCACAATGGCTAACCCAAAGCAAACCTATGGGTGACGTCCCTGCCCACAATGGCTAACCCAAAGCAAACCTATGGGTGACGTCCCAGTCCACAATGGCTAACCCAGGGCTTGACAAATTTGCTTGGACTCTAGGAGCCAGCTAAAAAAGTTAGGAGCCAGGTTTTTTTTTTTAGTGGGCGTCGGTGCGGGCGACGGGGAAAAAGGGTTAAAACCCCCCGCAAGCGGCGCTTTGCCAGCGGTATTGCCGCGCTGTCACATTGATTTCAATGGGTAGGAGCGGTGAATACACCGCTCCTTTACTGCGCCAAAGATGCTGCTAGCATGACTTTTATTTACCGTCCTGCTAGCGCACCGCTCCAGTGTGAAAGCCCTCGGGCTTTCACACTGGAGTGAAAGGACCCGCTTTTTTTTCAGGCGCTATACAGGCGCTATTTTTAGCGCTGTAGCGCCTGAAAAACGCTTAGGTGTGGAAAGGGGCCTAAGGGTCTGATCAGGTCCGCCTAAAAAACTGACAGGCGAACCTGATCAGACAGCCTGTGTAAAAGGGACCAAGCAGGGAGATTACAAATAATACATTTTTACTTTTAAAAAATAAATCAAAATCAAAGCTATTATAAAAAAAAAAATAAAAAAAAAATAAAAAGGCTATATAAATTCAAACCAGCCCCACCACACTCACCGTTAGACAAAAGGCGCCAGATGATGCCTGCAATCACTTCCTTCTCTTCTCCACTTTAGGAAGGAGATGGGCGGGCAGTGAGAAACAGGCAGGGCTTTGAAGCTCCATTAACATTGCATTAGCAATGTTAGAGGTGTTGCAATATCAACGGCCACCACCAGATGGCGCCATAGTACACATTAGTGCTTCAGAAGGCCGCAAAGCCGCGGCCTAAATTACTGGCCGGCGCGGCCCGATTCGATCGCACGGCGGAGTCGGGGTCCGCAGGAAGACAGGATACCCCAGCTGTGTCGCCCCAGGCGCCAGGACCCCAATTCTAGTCGCCATGGCGCCCTGGCGACCGGGAATTGTCGAGCCCTGGGCTAACCCAAAGCAAACCTATGGGTGACGTCCCTGCCCACAATGGCTAACCCAAAGCAAACCTATGGGTGACGTCCCGGCCCACAATGGCTACCCCATAGCAAGCCTAAGGGTGATGTCCCTGCCCACAATGGCTACCCCATAGCAAGCCTAAGGGTGATGTCCCTGCCCACAATGGCTACCCCATAGCAAGCCTAAGGGTGATGTCCCTGCCCACAATGGCTACCCCATAGCAAGCCTAAGGGTGATGTCCCTGCCCACAATGGTGGCCCCATAGCAAGCCTATGAGTAAGGTCACCACAAAAGCATTGCAGCTGTTGGCAATCCCTCCTCTTCACTGAAGCTGGCCGCTGGAGAAGTCATGTGACCAGACCGGAGCGACTTCAGAATTGGCAAGTATAGACATCCTTCCTTTACAGGGTAGTTAGAATAGGCTTATAATGGGGGGTGGGGGCAGGTTTGAGTATATAGTTAGAATGGACTTCTACTTTAACTAACAAGCTCTGAACTGCAATCTGTAAGAGGAAATCATCTCTACGAATACTTCATGGCTTACATTAATGTAGATGGGATGTTACGAAATAGACCGCTACACCCATCCCGTAGCCCACTCACTAATTTTTAAACATTTCAGTAACTTGTAGAAATAGCATGTGGTTTGCAATCTGTGGTAGGGTGAAGGCTGGGAGGGGGGTGATGGTTGGGTAGAGCCTATGCGTCCCCTTTCAAGCCCCATTCGTATGTCCCCCCCCCCCCACCAACCTTTTTGCTTCTCATGTATGAAAGCCTTCCCTCGTGAGCATCTGGGTAGGTACAGAAAAGGTAGGTGGTGATGGCATGTTTAAGAAAAGAATCCCCCAGCATTTCAAGCCGTTCCAGGTTGAACCCGTCGCTGGCGTTCGACAAAGTCAAAGCTTGTAGGATAAGCCCGGGGTTCGGCCCGAGAGTTCTTGAGGAATACCCGTTGGAAGTCCCGCTTTCACACTTGACACCGTTCGTGACAGGAGGAGCTTCTGGGTTTAACGTAGTTGCCAAAGAGCCGGGGCACCCATCTGAGGTAGGTTTGGTAGCATTCACGTCGTTACACTTTTCACTCACAGTACATTCGTGGTTGGCGATAGGCTGGTTCTCATTAATCGTGTTTTCAACGGGGGATGAGGTAGAGGACTGAGCAGGTATTTCCCCTCTGCAGCTAGCCGGCTGGCTCCTGGGGCAAACGTCGCACCCTCCGTTAGCGAGACCGTTGCAGGAGACGCCATTAACCATTGCGCGGTCACCTAATGCGGGCGCCGCCTGGAGGTTGCTGGGAGATTTCTGACTTTTCTGCTCGGTGCGGTTCACAGACATTTGGTCATGAATTTCTGTTGGGGCCTCTGGCTTAGCAGCACGATCGGGGAAACCTGGGCTACCGGGCTTACAGTTATTTCCGGGGTCAGGAGACGGCAGGTTGAGATTTGAGATGAAAGTCTTGCTGTCAATGGACCGTTTCCATCCAAAATCCAAGTTGGGATACCTGCAACATAAAAAAGGGCAACTTCATGTGAAAAAACAAAAAAACAAAAGATTATTAAAATCGAGGAATCAAAGAAATACACAAGGTGGACCACGGCAACTATTCAGGCTGAAAAATCTAAGGGTCAGTTTTTTGATGCGCTTTTGGAATTTAACCACTTGCCACCGATAGGGCGTCATAGGATGTCCTCGGGTTGAAGTGGTTATAACGGTATGATGCCTGAACCGCCATCAAAATTTTCACCTGGCGATTCTCTTATGTAGAATTGATTCAAGTGGCTATAGAGCCACACCATCACTTCTACAGTAGGTGGAAGGGGGCCCCACCCTCCCACCTTTACCAGGCTCTCCCATCCAATCGGTGAGCCCGGTGAGAATGTGGCCGGCGGCAGCCAGTTCCTGGGACACAGTGAGAAGGACGCATGTTCCTCGGTGTGTATGTGTGTGTGTGTGTGTGTGTGTGTGTGTGTGTGTGTGTGTGTGTGTGTGTGTGTGTGTATATTTACGGAACATCGGAAATGTCCGTAATTGTCGTTCTGCGCATGCGCGGCCGACTTACGAACATTTCCGATTTAAGAACAGGAGGACAGTCCCTAACGAGTTCGTAACTCGGGGACCGTGTGCGTGTATAATAATATATATATATATATATATATATATATATATATATAAATATATATATATATATATATATATATATATATATATATATAATATATATATATATATATATATATATATATATATACACATATACATATACACACACACATACTTTACTGGGGTCCCGCCATGGCGCTCCTGGCTCTTCCTCTTCTTGAGTGCTCCAACGGAGAGCCAACTTCCATGGGGGCACTCTTACGGGATCCCGAATCCTGCTGCTGCATCCACGGACACAGTCCCGCCCCTGTGTCTCTGGCTTTGATTGACAGCAGCGGGAGCCAATGGCTGCTGCTGCTATCAATCTATCCAATGAGGACCAGAGACAGCGGCTGGAGCTGCTGTGCTCGTCCCTGTCGCTGGAACGAATGGGCTCCGGTATGAAAAAAAAAAAAAAAAAGGAAGGGGGGGGGGGGGGGGGGATGCTGTAGCACTAAAGGTTTTTCACCTTAAAGCGGAGTTCCACCCAAAAATTGAACTTTCGCTGACCGGGACCCCACCCCCAGCCCCCTCCCCCCGTGGTCACATTTGGAACATTTCAGGGGGAAGCAGATACCTGTATACAGGTATTTGCTCCCACTTTCGGGCATAGATCGCCAAAGGCTCCGCAGTGATCTACGCCATGTCCGGCCCCTCCCCCCCACTGTCTTCTGGGAGACACACAGGTCCCAGAAGACAGCAGGGACCAGTGAGGATGCTAAGAGCGACTCGCGCATGGGCAGTAGGGTACCAGGCTGTGAAGCCGCAAGGCTTCCCTTACCGAAGATGGCGCCTCCACCCGAGAGAAGAGGGACAGAACGACTTCGGGTGTCGACATCGCAGGTGCGCTGGACAGGTAAGTGCCCATATTTTAAAAGTCAGCAGCTGCAGTATTTGTAGCTGCTGACTTTTAAAACTAAAATTTTCGGTGGAACTCCACTTTAATGAATAGAATGCATTAAGGTGAAAAACCGCGAGGGTTTACAACCCCTTTAACCACTTGCTGACTGGTTCACGCCGATATACGTCATCAAAGTGGCACGTTCCTATGAAACCTCGTATGGGTTCCCTTTCCCCTTTAAGACCCATAGCAGACCACGGACACGAGAGCCAGCATGGGGATTTGTGTGTGTAAACACACAAATCCCTGTTCTGTCAGGGGAGGAGATACAGATCGTAGGAACAATGATCTGGCTCCTCCTCTAGTCAGTCACATCCCTCACAGTTAGAAACACACTTAACCCCCTTGATCGCCCCCTAGTGTTAACCCCTTCCCTGCCAGTGACATTTATACAGTAATCGGCGGCTATTTTTATAGCACTGATCGCTGCCTAAATGTCACTGGTCCCAAAAATGTGTCAAAGGTGTCCACTCTGTCCGCCGCAATGTTGCAGTACCACTAAAAAAATCTCTGATCACCACCATTGCTAGTAAAAAAAAATAAAAAAATAAAAATGCCAAAAACCTAACCCCTATTTTGTAGACGCTATAACTTTTGCGCAAACAAATCAATATACGCTTATTGCGATTTACCAAAAATATGTAAAAGAATATATTGGTCTAAACTGAAAACCTTTTTTTGGGGATGATAGCAAAAAGTAAAAAAAAAAAATAAATAAAAAAATGAAATGTATATCATTTTTTTTTTCACAAATAGAACTTTCTTTTGGTGGTATTTTTAAAACCTCTGCAGTTTTTATTTTTTTGCGCTATAAACAAAAAAGAGCGAAAATATAAATATATATATATATATATATATATATATATATATAAAATAAAAATAGTCGCTCTTTTTTGTTTATAGCGCAAAAAATAAACTGCAGAGGTAATCAAAATACCACCAAAAGAAAGTTCTATTTGTGAAAAAAACTAAAAATAAAAAAGGATGTTAATTTTGTTTGCAATGGATAAAAAATAAATTCCGTTAGTTGATGATTTTCAGCCATTCTCAGGTCAGGTATAATGACAGATGGAATGTTGACATTTCTGGAGGGGATCTCACCGGAAATCCTCAGGTAGAGACTGGATGCCAACACCGGCATCGATTGCTGTCTGAGCCCGGAGTTCCTCCGCTGTCAGGAGGCAATGCATGCGATAGAGAATGCTGGGCAGGCAGACGGCCTTCCTCCACAAGGATGCCGGGATGGGGTGAATGGCGCACAGCTCTGGAACCAGAATCTGAAAAAATGTACAGAATTGTGTCAGCAAAGAAACGGCCGAGGACTTCAATATGGCAGAGCGAGGAGAGACGGGCAGCTGGCCTTCACATCACTGCAAGGTCACGTTATCGTAATTACTAGAATACAAAATAATAATTGCAACAATGGGAAAGAAAAGAATTAAGGAAGATGTGTGCACAGCATCTACTGTCACTTCAGCTTCTTCATTAAATCCTTTACCACATTGACTGAATTTTTTTTTTTTATTGACTGAACTCCCCCGATTCCTCCATCCACACAACCGAGGTAGATAGAGGAATCCTCCTAGCTGGGATATTGTATTCTGACCGCAGGATTCCTCAGCTGTCAGAAAAGCTATACCAACCTTCCGCTTCCCGATGCCGCCCTGACTATACAATCCTCGAGCCTTCCCGATGTCGCCCTGACTATACCATCCTCGAGCCTTCCCGATGCCGTCCTGACTATACCATCCTCGAGCCTTCCCGATGCCGTCCTGACTATACCATCCTCGAGCCTTCCCGATGCCGTCCTGACAAAACCAACCTCGAGCCTTCCTGATGCCGTCCTGACTATACAATCCTCGAGCCTTCCCAATGCCGTCCTGACTAGACCATCCTCGAGCCTTCCCAATGCCGTCCTGACTAGACCATCCTCGAGCCTTCCCGATGCCGTCCTGACTATACCATCCTCGAGCCTTCCCGATGCCGTCCTGACTATACCATCCTCGAGCCTTCCCGATGCCGTCCTGACAAAACCAACCTCGAGCCTTCCTGATGCCGTCCTGACTATACCAACCTCGAGCCTTCCCGATGTCGTCTTGACTATACCAACCTCGAGCCTTCCCGATGTCGTCCTGACAAAACCAACCTCGAGCCTTCCTGATGCCGTCCTGACTATACCAACCTCGAGCCTTCCCGATGTCGTCCTGACTATACCAACCTCGAGCCTTCCCGATGTCGTCTTGACTATACCAACCTCGAGCCTTCCCGATGTCGTCCTGACTATACCATCCTCGAGCCTTCCTGATGCCGTCCTGACTATACAATCCTCGAGCCTTCCCGATGTCGTCTTGACTATACCAACCTCGAGCCTTCCCGATGTCGTCCTGACTATACCATCCTCGAGCCTTCCCGATGTCGTCCTGACTATACCATCCTCGAGCCTTCCCGATGTCGTCCTGACTATACCATCCTCGAGCCTTCCCGATGCCGTCCTGACTATACCATCCTCAAGCCTTCCCGATGCCGTCCTGACTATACCACCCTCGAGCCTTCCCGATGCCGTCCTGACTATACCACCCTCGAGCCTTCCCGATGTCGTCCTGACTATACCATCCTCGAGCCTTCCCGATGCCGTCCTGACAAAACCAACCTCGAGCCTTCCCAATGCCGTCCTGACTATACCATCCTCGAGCCTTCCTGATGCCGTCCTGACTAGACCATCCTCGAGCCTTCCCGATGCCGTCCTGACTAGACCATCCTCGAGCCTTCCCGATGCCGTCCTGACTATACCATCCTCGAGCCTTCCCGATGCCGTCCTGACTATACCATCCTCGAGCCTTCCCGATGCCGTCCTGACTATACCATCCTCGAGCCTTCCCGATGCCGTCCTGACTATACCATCCTCAAGCCTTGCCAATGGCAAATCGGACTATGCCAATGCCATTCTGATTATACCATCCTCGAGCCTTCCCGACGCCGATGTAAAGAAGAAAATCGCTATACATACTTTTTTGAAGCCGATCCGGTCTCCAGCGGCAGAAGCTCTTCAGGAGGACACAGCCGACAATAGCAGTGAAATTAATGGGAAGTGACGTCACCCATAGACTTCCGTTGTCGGCTGTGTCCTTTGCACACCGCCTCCACAGAGAGGCCGCAGCTGACAGCTCAGCGTGGGATCAGCTTCGGAACAGGTATGTATACAGATTTCTACTGTACAGGGATAGGTTAGTGTTAGATGGTGGATGTCTGCAGATGCTGGGATTTCAGTTTTAGGGTGGACTTCTACTTTAACGCGTTTAATATAATTAGTGACAAGAAGCAATGATTACCTGCTTGTTCTGTAAACTTTCCCACTTCGCTTTCCTCTTCTCTGCGCTGCTTAAAGGAAGAGCTTTCCCCTTCTGGTTCAGGTGGCGTGGAGTCAGCAGGTTTAGTCTACAAGATATCATTGGAACACACATTTTAAAATTTCGAAACCGTATAATTAGAGAGGCTGCTGACTCTGCTGGGCCGAAATTCCGAGAATTGGTGTCAGCCCTGCATGACTTCTCTTCTGCTGGATCACAGAATGCCTCTCCTTATGTTAGGGAGGGGGGGGGGGGAAGGGGGGGGGGGTGTTCTGTAGTTCGGCAGATAAGAACTCAGGCAGGGCTGACAACACTGCTTGAGATTTCAGTACAGCAGAGGCCGCGTTGTCCGCTCACTAATCTCTGGCAGGTATTTTTCTTTTGGAAAACCCATTTGAACCACCCACACTGGAGGTGCCCAATACAAAGTCTGAGTACACAGAGGAATCAATCTGCAAGATAAATGAAATTCAAGGCTGCATTGTAATCCTCAGACATTTTCCTACGATTAAAGCTGAAGATTAATCTGCATATATTTTGCCTTTCCTTTTTTATTTTCCTCCTTTTCAACATTCTAATGAAATTTGTAAATACCGGTTTCCATTACATACGTTATTTTAGACCCAATGACACCACTAGGTCTCTCTGCTTCTCTATACAATGCAGACAGATCATGGCTGGTGGGAGGGGCCAGCAGGATGCTGTACATGGCTTCCTGAAAATATCAGGGCACCCAGCCTCAGTACACCTCACCACAGCCCTCCGTCCTGATGCAAAGGTTTGTGGGGGGTATTATGCAAATATAAAAACACCTTATCTAAGTGATTGTAAAGTCTAGCTATAAAAATTACACGTTATACTTGCCTGCTCTGTGTAATGGATTTGAACAGAGCGGCCCGATCCCCCTCTTCTGTGATCCTCCCATTGAGTGCCCCCACAAAAAAAAAACAGCTTGCTATGGGGGGGGGCAGCCGAGCTGCAGCACCGTGTCCATTCAGACTGTGAGCCGCGGTTCAGCCCCGCCCCCTCTCTCCTGATTGGCTGACTTTGAGTGACAGCAGCCAATGGCGTCGCTGCTGTGTCTCAGCCAATCAGGAGGGAGAGTCCTGGATGGCCAAGACACTCGTGGAAATCACTGGACAGAGAGGGGCCTCAGACAAGTGTTGGGGGAGCTGGGGGGGCCCAGCCCCTTCTCTCCTCCGAAGGGAGAACTGATTGACAGGATGGGAGCCAGTGGCATCGCTGCTGTGTCTCAGCCAATCAGGAGGGAGAGTCCCGGAGGGCCGAGGCACTCGTGGACATCGCTGGATATAGATGGGGCTCGGGTAAGTATTGGGGGGGGGGGGCTGCACACAGAAGTCTTTATCTTAATGCATTAAAGTGGTTGCAATACATTCTATAATGCCTTCTGTGTGCAGCCCCCCTAATACTTACCTGAGCCTCCATCTATATCCACGAGTGCCTCGGTCCTCCGAGACTCTCCTTCCAGGTTGGCTGAGACAGCAGCGGCGCCACTGGCTGCCATCCTGTCAAAGTCAGTCAGAGAGAGAGAGAGAGAGAGAGAGAGAGAGAGAGAGAGAGAGAGAGAGAGAGAGAGAGAGAGAGGAGAGAGAGAGAGAGAGAGAGAGAGAGAGAGAGAGCACTGGGCCACAGGGAGCTGTGACTCGACAGGAGGGAGGGGCCAGGAGCACAGAAGAGGGACCTGAGAAGAGGAGGATCGGGGTTGCTCTGTGCAAAAGCAAATGCACAGAGGCGGCAAGTATAACATTTAAAAAAAAAAAAAAATTCTATAAAAAAAACAACGAGATTTTACAATCACTTTAAGATAAAAAAAAAAAAAAAAACCTGACTTTACAACCACTTTAAAGCGGAGGTCCGCCCAAAAACCTTTAACAATCGGCCACTTACCTGTCCAAAAGCCCAGCGATGTCGGCACCGCAGCTGATGTTTCCATCAGCTGTCGGGTGCTGTCGCCGCCATTTGCGGGTAAAGGGTACCCGGCAGTGTACTCTTACAGCTCCCCCAGCGGGAACCCTACCTTGCATGCGCGAGGCCACTGTGACAGGGGAAGGAGGAGGGACCCCCGCGGTGATGTCATAGGCCGTGGCCCGGGACTCCTGGAACTGGGAACCGGATACCTGTCAAAGACAGCAATCCTGTCCCCCCTCCACCCGAAAGGTGCCAAATGTGGCACTGGAAGGGGAGAGGAGACAAAATGAGCGGAAGTCCCACATTTGGGTGGTACTCCGCTTTAATGGAGTAAATGTCAGTCTGGAGGAGTGGCCATTCCTAGGCAGGTTGTATTTGCATGCAGACCACACCCCTAGGTAACGCCCACATGTGATGCTGAGCCGCCATGATTGCAAAGACACATACAATGAACGAAAGGGGCGGGGCCAGGGACAGTCAAGCTGAGAAAAAGTGCGAGACGTGAGACGTCCTCCAGCCAGGAGATGAGGGCGGGGCTCTGACTTGTTGCAGCTTCTGATGCACATTGAGAGATGCTCACAGTGTGCAGTGAAATCAGAGGAAGCCTAAGAAGAGGATCCTGTACAACTGAGCAAGACAATAGTAAAGTGTGGAAGTGGATTCCATCTCAGACCTGCGTCTCCTTCACACTATCCTGAATACCCCCCTCCCCCCAATACCACTCATCTCTCAGCAAGATAAATCGGCCTCTCTGGGGGGGGGGGGGGAAGGGCGCCGCTCGCTCACCTGGACGACGTGTGATCGACATCCAGAAGGGGCTGGTTGAGGTTTGTCAGGTCGAGGTTGTATTTTGTTTTGTAATATTCAGCAAAGGTTTCATATTCTGGGGAAGGGAATTTACTAAGTGGAGTAAGATCAGTGTAGACGTCGGCAACGTAGAATCGATGAGGCTGATCGAAATTGCGATATCTGAGAAGAGAAAAAAAAGAAGTTTGAGGAAGAAGAAAAATAAATAATAAAAAAAAAAAAATAATATATAATATATATATATATATATAATATATATAATATATATATATATATATATAAAAAAAAAAAAAAAAAAAAATCGCACAGACTTTCTTCATACAGAGCAAGTGGTCTTCTACATTCCTACATTCCACACATTCACAGCTGAACTCCAAGCAAATAGAACAAAAAAAAAATCAAAAAAAACCCAATATATTGCAGTTTACAGTCCTTGTATGTGGCGGCTGCATTCGTTTTCTCTTTTTTTTAACCACTTGCTGACCGCCCTATATAGGGGGTGGCAGCTGTGCGCTGGATCACATATACATACATACAATCCTGCACTGTCACCTGCAGGTGGCGCACGCGAGTTGATGGCGGGTGATTATTCACAGCAGAAGCCGATCTGCTGGAGCCGGGCACCCGCCGATCACCAGAGACTCAGAACTGAGATCTGACTGTGTAAACAAGGCAGATCTCCATTCTGACAAGGGGGGGGGGGGGGGGGGGGGGGGGGGGGGGGGGGGGGGGGGGGGGGGGGGGGGGGGGGGGGGGGGGGGGGGGGGGGTGGGGGGGGGGGGGGGGGGGGGGGGGGGGGGGGGGGGGGGGGGTGTGGGGGGGGGGGTGGGGGGGGGGGGGGGGGGGGGGGGGGGGGGGGGGGGGGGGGGGGGGGGGGGGGGGGGGGGGGGGGGGGGGGGGGGGTGGGGGGGGGGGGGGTGGGGGGGGGGGGGGGGGGGGGGGGGGGGGGGGGGGGGGGGGGGGGGGGGGGGGGGGGGGGGGGGGGGGGGGGGGGGGGGGGGGGGGGGGGGGGTGGGGGGGGGGGGGGGGGGGGGGGGGGGGGGGGATTTGTGTTATAAAATCCATGTCTTCTTCTAGGGAAAGCACATTCCACAAACAATGGCTAGGCACACAGTTAACCCATTTATTACCTGTGATGTCATTAATAACGGCTTCCTGACCGGCTCATGCACATATACGTGAGCAGAATGGCACGGGCAGGCAAAATCACGTACCTGTACGTGATCCTTTAAATGCCTGCCCGTGGCCAGCGGCGCGCTCGTGACCCGGTCGGGAGCTCGGTGACCCCGGCTGTGGGACCAGCGGACCCGATCGCCGCTGGTGTCCCGCGATCGGGTCACAGAGCTGAAGAACGGGGAGAGGTCTGTGTAAACAAAACCTCTCCCCGCGCTTCCTACACTGCCTGTCATTGATTGGCTGTTCCCGATCATCGGGAAAGCCGATCAATGACGTCAGACGTACAGCCACGCCCCCTAATGTAAAAAAAACACAACACCTCACAGCCCATAACCCCTCCCCTCCCCCTAGTGGTTAACTCTTTCACTACAACTGTCATTTATACAGGAATCAATGCATTTAAATAGCACTGATTGCTGTATAAATGACAATGGTCCCAAAAATGTGTCAAACATGTCCGATGTGTCCGCCATAATGTCGCAGTCACAATAAAAATCGCTGATCGCCGCCATTACTAGTAAAAAAAATAAAATAATAAAAATGCTATAAAAACTATCCCCTATTTTGTAAACGCTATAACTTTTTGCGCAAACCAATCGCTAATTGCGATTTTTTTTTACCAAAAATATGTAGAAGAATACGTATCGGCCTAAACTGAGGAAAAAAAAATGTTTTTTATATATTTTTTGGGGATATTTATTATAGCAAAAAGCTAAAAATATTGCATTGTTTTCAAAATTGTTGTTCTATTTTTGTTTATAGCGCAAAAAAATAAAAACCGCAGGGGCGATCAAATACCACCAAAAGAAAGCTCTATTTGTGGGAAAAAAAAGGACGCCAATTTTGTTTGCGAGCCACGCCGCACGACCGCGCAATTGTCAGTTAAAGCGACGCAGTGCCGAATCGCAAAAAGGGGCCTGGTCCTTTGGCTGCCAATTGGTCCGGGGCTGAAGTGGATAATACAGTCACTGGACTATCACTGAAATGGTGTCACTGGTTCCGGCAAAGTGTCAAAATTATCAGTTATGCCCCTTTCTCACTGCATCGATTTTTGATGCGACTTTAAGCAATGTCTGTGTAAACATGAGGTCTGTGGACCTCAAATCGCATCAAAGTAGTGCAGGGACTACACTTTGAAGTCGCTGAGACTTGAAGTTGCACAGATCTGAACGGCACACATTGGAAAGCACGGGGAACGACTTGCAGTCCCAAGGCGCACAAGCGTGAAAGAGGCCTTAGCGTTCCAGATGTTCGTTGCGTAAACCAATCCCTTATTGGGATTTTTATTTTATATCAAAGACATGTAGCAGAATATATATTGACCTAAATTAAGAAGGACATTTTTTTTCTTTTTTATTGGATATATTTTATAGCAGAAAGTAAAAAAATATTGTTTTATTTTCAAAAAGTCGGTGCTTTTTTGTTTGTAGCACAAAAAAAAAAAAACCCAAAAAGAAAAACTATTTGTGGGGGAAAAAAATTAAATAAAACAAAAAAAAACAAAAAAAAAAAAAAGGATAAATTTAAATTTGGGTACAGTGTCACAACTGTCAGAGATAGAAATGCAGCGCTGTTATGTATGCTGTTATGCGGCTAGCTATTCCCAGAAGTGGGTGCAGATACCTGGATTATACAGGTACCTGCACCCCCCATCCCCCTGAAAGGTGCCAATTGTGGCGGGGGGGGGGGGGGGGGGAGGGAGGGGTCCGATGAGCGGAACTTCCACTTTAGGGTGGAGCTCCGCTTTAAGCCAAGGAAGCCGCCATCTTGGCCTCTGATCTACAACTGCCATGATGCCGCACATGTGACCAGTAAGGTGACCGGCCATTGGGTGGTCTGACAGTTTGGTTGATAATACAACCAATGTAACGGTTACATTCCCGACACGTGGCGGAAATGTAACTTTTCTAAAACTTAAATCGATGGGATTACTTCTGCTTTAACCACTTCCCACACAGCCAATGTACATATACGGCTGGGTGGGAGCCGTCTACTTCTGAGAGGACGTTCCGGAACGTCCTTCAGAAGTAGAGTGATCGCGCGTGCCCGCGCAGCGGCACGTTCCCGATGCGGCCGTGTCACCCGGACACGGCGCATCTCGGATCGGCAGGAGGGCTCGGTGATTGGCCCTCCTGATCACATGACGGCCGTGTCGAATCACGGCCGTCATGTGATGTAAACAAACAGCCGGTTGCTAGGCAATCGGCCCTCCTCTCCTCACACGGAAGTCGTCGGTGAGGAGAGGAGAGCGGATCGCTGCAGCCGGCTGGTGATCAGTGAGTATTAGCTGTTTTTTTTTTTTACTCACTGATCACCAGTCTAGGGTCCCCACAGTGAAACACACATGTCCCCAAATAATAAAAACACATGTCCCTCACATATGTCCCAGTAAAACAACATGTGCCAATGATTATCTGCACACATATGTCCGTGATCACCTGCACACCCCTTTTACATGATCATTTGCGTACATCTGTCCGTGATCACGCGAACCAATTATTATACACTTAACGGAATTTTTTTTACTAAAAACATGTAGCAGAATACATTTTGGCTTAAATTTTTGACAAAATTTGATTTTATTGGATTTCTTTTAAAAAAAGAAAGGAGAAAATATTTTTTTTTTTTTATAAAATTTCCGCTATGTTTTCGCTTATATCGCAAAAAAAAAAAAAACGGAGTCGCGAATAAATACCAAACTAAAGCTCTATTTGTGCGAACAAAATGATAAAAAATTCATTTGGTTACAGCATTGCATGACCGCGCAATTGTCACTGAAAGTGCGAGAGCGCTGAAAGCTGAAAATTGGTCTGGGCAGGAAGGGAGCGAAAGTGCCCGGTATTGTAGTGGTTAAGGAAGCCTCTTTCTGAAATGTCTAAATACCCAAATGGCATTGTTTATAATATAAAAATAACCCCTCCCCCACTCTCACCTTGGAATGATAACTGCATCTTGGTAGTCTTCTAGCTTGAAGATGAAGGGGCTCTCGGGGGTGTACTGAGTACTGGGGATTCCGGTACGCGCTTCCGATTTTTCAATATCTTCCACAAATGTAAAGTCTATGTCCAAAGTGCCGGAGCCGGTAACTGTGGGAGGAGAATTACAATGTAGAGAGTCATTTTTGTGCTTAAAAGGGATTGTAAACCATCCGATGGATCGAGGTGAAAAGACAGCCGGCATTCACCGCACTAAAAACATAGAAATGAGCGATCGGCGGCGTCTGATCACTCGGATCTCAGTGTTAAAAGGCACCGGGGGATGGATACTGCCTCAACCTAGATCAGTATGAACCAAAAAAAACTACCGTATATACTCAAGAATAAGCCGACCCGAATATAAGCCGAGGCCCCTAATTTTACTACAAAAAAACTGGGAAAACTTATTGACTCGAGTATAAGCCTAGGGTGAGAAATGTGCAGCTACTGTAAGTGGAAAAGAAGATCAACAATGCCCATTTGCAGCCTCACTGTGCCCATTTGCAGCCTCACTGTGCCCATTTGCAGCCTTACTGTGCCCATTTGCATGAAATAGGTCCCCCGAACTTCAAACTCGATAGTCAAGGGTTCCTAGATGCCCCCCTAGCTGCAGACAAAATTTGGGGTCTCTGGACCCAAAGGGTCCCGAAATGACATTGCTGTAAATGGACACAGTTGACCGACTTTGGGGCCCCATATCTCGGGGCCACTTGGTGCTAGGAACCCCCAATTTGGAGCTATCACTACAACATATCCAAATATATGGTTCCTATCACCAAGTGGCCCCGAGATACGGGGGCCCCAAAGTCGGTTCGGAAAATGTCAAGCACTTTTCTGCAGCAGAGAATGAAATTTTTTCCGAACCGACTTTGGGGCCCCGTATCTCAGGGTCACTTAGTGCTAGGAACCCCATCTTTGGATATGTTGTAGTGCTGGTTCCACCGGGTTTGCACACCAAATTTGAGATACGGGGCCCCAAAGTCGGTCAACTGTGTTTATTTGCAGCAATGTCATTTTGGGACCCTTTGAGTCCAGAGACCCCAATTTTGGCTGCAGCTAGGGGGGCATCTAGGCACACCAAATTTGGGGTTCCTAGCACCAAGTGGCCCCCGAGATACGGGGCCCCAAACTCGGGTCAGATTTCATTCTCTGCAGCAGAAAAGTGCTTGACTCCAGTATAAGCCGAGGGGGGCATTTCGGCTTATACTCGAGTATATAGGGTATAGTTAAAACTCGAATTCATTGTGGACAGATCGGGGGAAAGCTTAGATCCAACGTTTTCCCCCCACAGAAAAAAATGGCTGCAGTTCGGCTCTCTTGAATTGGCTATGAACAGAACTGCCTTCGATGATAACAGGGCGGGGGGAAGGGAAGAGCCACTCACCGACATTGAGAGGTAGAACGCAGTAAGCGGCGTCGGCCGCGGTGGGTTTGAATTCTAGTGCAGGTTTCTCCAGGCGAAGGATGTGTGAGAAGATGTACTGGTGGAGCCGGGTGATCAGCTCCAGCTGCTGTAAGGTCAGAGAAAAGCCGGACTTTTTCAGCTCGATCGATATGGTCACCTCCCCGGACCGAGTGTAGACGGGGAAGTGGGGAATCTGCAAGACAGGAAAGCAAAACCTTGAAAGAAGAAATCGCTTTATTCATTAAACAGTTGGCTGAAGAACTTCTGTGAACTATTATTACTCGTTCAACAGATCTGAAAGTGCTTTCAAGTTTGCTCTATCGTGTCTATAAACTATGGCATATTTTTATGGCATTATTTACTAGTAATGGCGGCAATCAGCGATTTTTAGCGGGACTGCAACATTGCGGCGTGCAATAGAGCCGACACCTTCCTGCCCAGACCAATTTTCAACTTTCAGGGCTGTCGCACTTTGAATGACAATTACGCGGTCAAACAAATTTTTTATAATTTTGTTCCACACATAGAGCTTTTTGGTGGCATTTGATCACCTCTGCGATTTTTATTTTTGCGCAAATAAAAAAAGACCGAAAATTTAGAAAAAAAAAAAAAAACAAGTTTTTCTTTGTTTCTGTTAAAAATTTTTGTAAATAATTATGTTTTCTAATGCACCGATGGGCCCTGATAAGGCGGCACCGATGGGCACACACAGGTGGCACCGATGGGTGCTTATGGGTGGCACTGACGACATTAAGTGGCATTGCTGAATTATTTTACATAATGGTGCCCAATCTGATTGGCACATATTGGGCACCGATTTGGCACATGTGGAGGGCCATGGGGGATGTACCTGGCCATCCACATGTTGCCCCCTGCCCTGATGGTCCAGTGTGGGCATCTGAGGGGGGGGCTGCACTGATAAACAATAAGCGCAGACCCCCCGTCAGGAGAGCCGATCAGCTCTCCTCTACTCGTGTCTGTCAGACGCGAGAGGAAAAGCTGATCAACGGCTTCTCCTGTTTACATCGCGATCAGCTGTGATTGGACACGGCTGATCACGTGGTAAAGAGCCTCTGACACACCGCTCCACCGATCGCCGCGATGCGTGGCAGGCAGTGAAAAGGGTTAAAAAGCTAAGGGGCCTTTCCAACCCCCCCAAAAAAAAAGGGGGCTGCGGACCTGCATGCTACAGGGATCTCCAAACTACGGCCCTCCCAGCTGTTGTGGAACTACACGTCCCATGATGCATTGTAAAACTCTGACATTCACAGGCATGACCAGGCATGATGGTAAATTGTAGTTCCTAAACAACTGGAGGGCCGTAGTTTGGAGACCCCCCTGCTGTAGAACAAATATCCAGCGTTACCTGAGGTATGGGTTTCGCAGTCAGGATGCCGAAGCACCTCTCTGTATCTTCAGGAGGGTAAAGCTTCCGTCTCCTGAAGTTCAGTTCATCCGGTAATGGCGTGGTTAACACCATCCCTATCACGTACAGGTAACATGGCTGTCCCGGCCTCGGATAACTGTTCCGAAGACAGTCAGGGATCTAAACGGAAGGGGAAAGAGAAAAAAAAAAAAAGGTTAGTTCATTATAAAGGATTCTCTTCAACGTACATTCACAAAAATACAAAAAAAGGCCAAGAAAAAAAAATGCAATATGTTCCCTCAAACACTTTGACAATTACGCCATCATGTAACACTGTACATGACATTTTTATTCATACAAATAGAGATTTTGGTGGTAGGAGAAGGTAGAGGAGAAGGAGAAGGAGGAGGAAGAGGAAGAGGGAGAAGGAGGAGGAAGAGGAAGAGGAGAAGGAGAAGGAAGAGGAAGAGGAGAAGGAGAAGGAAGAGGAAGAGGAGAAGGAGAAGGAAGAGGAAGAGGAGAAGGAGAAGGAAGAGGAAGAGGAGAAGGAGAAGGAAGAGGAGAAGGAGAAGGAAGAGGAGAAGGAGAAGGAAGAGGAGAAGGAGAAGGAAGAGGAAGAGGAGAAGGAGAAGGAAGAGGAGAAGGAGAAGGAAGAGGAAGAGGAGAAGGAGAAGGAAGAGGAGAAGGAGAAGGAAGAGGAGAAGGAGAAGGAAGAGGAGAAGGAAGAGGAAGAGGAGAAGGAGAAGGAAGAGGAAGAGGAAGAGGGAGAAGGAGAAGGAAGAGAAGAGGAAGAGGAGAAGGAGAAGGAAGAGGAAGAGGAGAAGGAGAAGAGAGGAAGAGGAGAAGGAGAAGGAAGAGGAAGAGGAGAAGGAGAAGGAAAGAGGAGAAGGAGAAGGAGAAGGAAGAGGAGAAGGAGAAGGAAAGAGGAGAGGAGAAGGAGGAGGAAGAAGGAAGAGGAGAAAGAGAAAAGGAAGAGGAGAAGGAGAAGGAAGAGGAGAGGAGAAGGAGAGGAGAGGGAGAAGGAGAAGAGGAAGAAGAAGGAGAAGAAGAGGAGAGGAGAAGGAGAAGGAAGAGGAGAAGGAGAAAGGAGAGAGAGAAGAAGATGAGGAAGAGGAGAAGGAAGAGGAAGAGGAGAAGGAGAAGGAAGAGGAGAAGAAGGAGAAGGAAGAGGAGAAGGAGAAGGAAGAGGAGAAGGAAGAGGAAGAGGAGAAGGAGAAGGAAGAGGAGAAGAAGAAGAAGGAAGAGGAGAAGAGGAGAAGGAGAGGAGAAGGGGAGAAGGAGAAGAAAGGAAGGAGAAGGAAGAAGAGGAAGAGGAGAAGGAGAAAGAAAGGAGGAAGAAGGAGAAGGAAGAGGATAAGGAGAAGGAAGAGGAGAAAGGAGAAGAAGAGGAAGAAAAGACAGGAGAAGGAAGAAGAAGAAGAAGGAAAGTGAAAAGGAGAAGGAAGGAGAAGAGAAGGAAGAGGAGAAGAGGAAGAGATAGTGAGAAGGAAGAGGAGAAGGAGAAGGAAGAGTGAAGAGGATAAGAGAAGGAAGAGGAGAAGGAGGAGAAGGAAGAGGAAGGAAGGAGACAGGAAGAGGAAGAGGAGAAAGAAGCGGAAGGAATAGGAGAAGTGAGAATTCATAAGAGAAGGAAGCGGAGAAGAATAAGTGTCAAGCAGGAAGAAGGTGAAGTAAGAGTAGAATGAGAATGGAAGAGGAAGAGGAAGATAGAAGAGAAGGAAGACGGAAGAGTAGAAGGAGAAGGAAGAGGATAAGGCGAAGGAAGCGGAAAGACAGAAGAGATAGGAAGAGAGAAGGAGAAGGAGAAGAAGAGATAATTAGAAGGAGAGGAAGAGGAGAAGGAGAAGGACTTTGGAAGAGGATAAGGAGAAGGAAGAAGCTCCTTCCTCTTCAGGAAGAGGAAAGCTTTCCTTCTCAAGGTCTCCTCGTCCGGACGACGTCCTCTTCTCGCCTTCGCCCCTTCCTTCTTCTTCCTTCGTCCGTCCCTCTTCCTCCGTCTCCTGCCGTCGTCGCTGTCCTCTTCTCGCTTTCTGCTTCTCCTCTCCTCTTCTCCTTCGTCCTGCCTCTTCTCCGTCTCCTTCCTCTTCTCTCTTCCTCGCGTTCCTTTCTCCGCCCTCGTCCTCTTACTCCTTCTCCTTCCTGTTCCTACTTCCCGTCTCCTCTCCTTCGGTCACCTCCTTCTCCTTCTCCGGTCCTCCGTTCTCTCTTCTCCTTCCTCTTCCTACTCTCCCTTACTCCATTCCTCTTCCTCCTTTCTCCTTCTCCTTCCTCTGTCACCTTCTCCTTCCTCTTCCCTCTTACTCCCTTCTCCTTCCTCTCTCCTTCTTCTCCTTCTCCTACCTGCTTCGTCCTTCTCATTCCATCTTCCTCCTGCTCCTTCCTCTTCCTCTTCTCCTTCATCTCCTTCCTGCTTCTGCACGGTTCTCGTCCTGCTTCGCCTTCTCCTTCCTCTTCCGCTCCTCCTTCTCCGTTCCTCTCTATCCTTCTCCTCTATCTCCTTCTCCTTCCTCTGCGCCATCCTCCTGGCTTCTCCTTCTCCTTCCTCTTCCTACGGCCTCTTCTCCTCTTCCGTTCCTTCGTCTCCCGTCTGCCTCCTCGGCTCCTTCGCCCTTCGCGGCTTTCCTGCGCCTTCCTCTGCACCTCCTCCTCCGGTCCTCTTCTCCGTCTTCTCCTTCTCCTCCTTCGCCGCTCCTTCTCCTCCTGCTCCTCCCCCTCCTCTGCCTCCTCCGCTCATCGCTCCTCCTCCTCCTCGACTCCTCCTCCTCCTCCTCCTCCAGCCTCCGCCTCCTCTATCCTCCTTCTTCGGGCTCCTTATCGACTTCTGCTCCCCTTCTTCTTCTCCTTCTTCGTTGCTTTCTTCTCCTTCTCGTCTCCTTCTCCGCGTCCGTCTCCATCTTTCTCCTTCTCCTCTCTCCTTCTTCTCCTGTCTTCGCCTTCTTCTCCTGTCTTCCCCTTTCTCCTTCTTCTCCTGCTTCTTTCTCCTTTCCTCCCCCTCCTTCCTCTTCTTCCCCCACCATCCTTTTCACCCCCATCATCACCCCAGACCCCACCGGAACAACTATGCAGTCATACCCCAACCCCCACCACCACACACCACCCCTCTATCTTCCCCTGTCCATCCCAACACCCATCCCCTATGATAACCCACTCGAGAAAACTCAAGCTCAATGACCCCCCATCCCCCCATGTACACTCGTCCGCATCCAAGTCGCAATTCACCATACCCCCCCCCCAGTATAACGTCAGTGTCATCCTTGCCACCTCTAACCCATCACGCTCAGCCACCATCGAACTCATGTAGGCGGCCTCCAAACCATCCTCCTATCCCAGTTAACTGCCCTTCTTTAGCTATAGCGCGTACAGCAAGTGGTATTGTGTAAAAAAAATACATTGTTTTTTTTTTTTTTATTTTTTTTTTTTTTTTTTTATTTTTTTTTTTTCTTTTTTTTTTTTTATTTTTTTTTTTTTTTTTTTTTTTTTTGTTTTTTTATTTTTTTTTTTTTTTTTTTTCCCCCGACCGGAAAACAATAGGGATTCCTCACAGCTTTAGGATAGCACTGTCTCCTCTTGGTGGAGCCGGGCCGGCCTGGGACGCTGGTTTCCTCTTCGTCGTGTAGGTCGAGCTCCTCCTCGTATTTAACAGTTTCCTTGCCAACGGGCATCAAATGGTCATCCAGTTCACCTGAGAGGAAGAAAAGGTTGGGATTCTTTATGAATGACCAAATCTAAAAGAGTATTGATTATGAGCATTAAAAAAAGTATTAAACTGTGGAAGCTGCACCCAAAAACGTCAGGCAGTGGATATAGAGACACTAATACTTCATGTTGTTCCTTTGCAGCTGATCTCTTCTCATGCCTTGCTTTGCACTGTGAGTGGAGGCAGCCATCTTGGTATGGGGGCAGGGCTTTGCTTCCTCATGTCAGAGCCTCCAGCAAGGAGAGCAGTGAGCACTTTAAAACAAAGTGCACTTATCCTTTTTGCTACCCCCCCCCCCCCCCCACCTAATTTAACTTACCCCTCTACATATCTCAGACAGTAGCAGTGCGTTTACATCCACTGCAAGTCTTTACGGTTGTGGCTGCCCTGTACATTCCAGCCCGTAGACTTCTACGAGACACCGCCCCCCCCCCCCCCCAACTTCTGCAGTTTGTTTACATCAAACGGTGCAAGTCCTCACTGTCATGGCTGCCCTTTGCATTACAGCCCTGTAGACTTCTATGAGAACCCCCGACCCTCTGGCTTGGGAACACAGACTCATAAAAGTAAGTCTATAGCCCCATACACACGGTCGGACCGTGGACCAACTTTCCCTTGGACTTTTGTCCAAAGGGCGTTGGCCCTCAAGTTGGTACTGCATACACACGGTCGGACTTTTGAGACAACCAACACGAACGTAGTGACGTTTCAACGTACTGATGACACTTCAAAAGAGGACGTTCGAATACTCCAGCGCCACCTTTGGTCAACTTCTATATTGTTGTCTGATCTTTTGCATTGGTTCTGAGCATGCGTGTTTGTACTGTGGACAAAAGTCAGTTGGTACTGCATACACACGTTCGGACTTTTGTCCTTCGGACTTTTGTTGGCAGAAAGTTGGTCCGTTCGCACAGCCAACAAAAGTCCGATGCAACCTGGAAAAAGTTGGTCCGATGGAGCGTACACACGGTCGGATGTTGGTCCAAACCACCTAATTTGCATGTTGGTTGTCAAAAAGTCCGACCGTGTGTACGGGCCTTAAGGGGCACTAATGTACAGGAGCAACCAGGACAAAAGACCTTTGGGTATAAACGTACAGCAAAACCACGGCTGCTGGACAGAAGTATGGAGGAGGAGGGTGGATTAGGTAAGAATAAAAAGGAGCAAAAAAAAAGGATAACAAGTTTTAAAGTGAATCAATCCTTTATTACTTCCCACTATAACCAAAACACCAAAATAAAAATAACCGGTCACAACCAAGCGGTGGGGGGGGGGGGGGGGGGAATAGTCTTCCAGGCATTCAATGATCCAACTTTTAATAATAATCACATTATAAAAAACACACCTGAGGAGGAAAATGCTTACCGATTTCATGCAGCTTCTTACAGCATATGAGGGCCACCGCTCGCTCAGCAAGCCTCGCACAGCTCATGGGAGGACCCTGCGACAACGACACACAATCATACGTTGCTGGTGATCAGTCAAATTAGCTTTGTCTGCTTTATGTCCTCCTCCCCCCTCTTCTGTGCCACATTTAAATACTTAATATTTTTTTTTGTTGGGGGGGGTACCTAGTTTTGATAAGTACACACGCTCCCGCTTTTGTTCAGATCGCCTAGGACAATGGTCTCCAAACTGCAGCCCTTTGCTTGCTTTTATCCAGCCCTTAGGGCACCATTCTGCCAACTGTCAATAGGGCACCATTTCTCCCAATGATGGGGAACTGCTCCTCCCCCTAAAACCAAATGTGGAGAGGTTTACTCCCACTGATGCCACAAAAATTTCCACTTCCACAGGCCATAGATCGCCCCCCCACCCCCCTAAAGGACAAAAAACTGGCCCTTAAATTAAAAAGTTTGGAGACCCCCTGGTCTAGGAGATTCGAGCCCCTCCCTCTTTGCCCGCAGCCTTCGGAGATACATCACAGGTCCCATTCACAAAGCCATTCAGACTTGTTAGGGCCCCCCCCCCCCCCTAACTCTGTCCCCTGCCACCATGTTATTTCGGACGTCAGCGAGAGGCCCGCCGACTCTTTCAGGTTCAGTGGGCGAGCTACTTGATGACACACAGATAGGCCCGCCCCCTCCTCCTGTTCTTGGATGAAAGGCTATGCCATCCTGGGATAAAGGACGTCATTATCCCAGGAGGCACAGCGGGCAGTGTGCGTGTCAATCGCCTAAGGCCAGTGACTCACACAGGGAGGCTGTGCGGCCATGCCTTTGTGTCCTCTCCCGACCCCCCCGTTCATCTGGCCGACAATGTCATCCCATCAGCAGGGGTGGGGGGAGCTGCAGGTCAGAATGGAGAGCGCCTCCTGCCCCGTTGATAGGATGACATGAACCGGGCTAGTGGGGGGGGGGGGAGCTGGGAGAGGACACACAGACTGTTAACAGCCTCTGCCCTGCACGTAGGAGTCCTGATAAGGGGAGGCAGAGATTGATGTTAAAAAGGAAAAAAGAGGGGAGGGGGAAGATTGCAGGGGCATTGTAATGTAAAGGGGGGACTGCACTGTAAAAGGGGCACTGTTATAGTACCTCTTTGCAGTGCAGTCCCTTTACATTACACTCCCCAATACATTGATGTAAAGGGGGGGGGGAATCTGCGGACAGGGTTGTAAATGTAAAGGGGGGGGGGAAATCTGCGGACAGGGTTGTAAATGTAAAGGGGGGGGGGGGGGGGGGGGGGGGGGGGGAAATCTGCGGACAGGGTTGTAAATGTAAAGGGGGGGGGGGGGGGAAAACTGCGGACAGGGATGTAAAGGGGGAATCTGCGGACAGGGATGTAAAGGGGGAATCTGCGGACAGGGATGTAAAGGGGGAATCTGCGGACAGGGATGTAAAGGGGGAATCTGCGGACAGGGATGTAAAGGGGGAATCTGCGGACAGGGATGTAAAGGGGGAATCTGCGGACAGGGATGTAAAGGGGGAATCTGCGGACAGGGATGTAAAGGGGGAATCTGCGGACAGGGATGTAAAGGGGGAATCTGCGGACAGGGATGTAAAGGGGGAATCTGCGGACAGGGATGTAAAGGGGGAATCTGCGGACAGGGATGTAAAGGGGGAATCTGCGGACAGGGATGTAAAGGGGGAATCTGCGGACAGGGATGTAAAGGGGGAATCTGCGGACAGGGATGTAAAGGGGGAATCTGCGGACAGGGATGTAAAGGGGGAATCTGCGGACAGGGATGTAAAGGGGGAATCTGCGGACAGGGATGTAAAGGGGGAATCTGCTGACAGGGATGTAAAGGGGGAATCTGCTGACAGGGATGTAAAGGGGGAATCTGCGGACAGGGATGTAAAGGGGGAATCTGCGGACACGGAGGGCACTGATGTGAAGGGGGGCACTGTCATGTGAAGGGGGGCACTGTCATGTGAAGGGGGGCACTGTCATGTGAAGGGGGGCACTGTCATGTGAAGGGGGGCACTGTCATGTGAAGGGGGGCACTGTCATGTGAAGGGGGGCACTGTTACAGTGCCCCTTTACAGTGCATTCCCTGTTACATTAATGTCAAGAGGACTGTACTGCAATGTAAAAGGGGCTGTGATGTGAAGGGGAACTGAGGACACAGTGGGACAACTTAAAAGGGAGATCTGTGATGTAAAGGGGGACTGTGGACACTGAAATAAAGGGGGGGCGGCATGGTGTGAAGGGGGCTGAGGACAGACTTCCTGAATATCCCATCCTCTGGGCCCGTCCATTAAAACCACCATCCTCCGCCAGTCCCCCCCCCCCCCCCCCATGATACTGTTTGCTGGGGGGCCAAAAAGGTTGGAGGATAACTTCACTAAAAAGGGTCACAAAACAGTATCTGTGCGCACGACAGTATAATCTTACCAGGTACTTACAACAATGGGGGCTCTTAGAGGGGAGTTTATCGGAAGGTAGAGAGTAGCGCGATAGGCGCCTTCGTAACTTTCTCGGGTTTTACATTTCGGAGCGAGGTGGGTGAAAGGGTCGCTGGGTAACCGGGCACAGTAGCTGCAACAAACCCAGAAATATGAAAACAGAGGTCAGTCTATCATGGAACAAACAGTAATAAATATCTGAGAATTTCCAATACATTCTTTATACAGAGTCTGGGGCTGGTGATGATCCTAAAGCTGAAAATATCGTGTGAATACGAGAGCCACGTGGATCCTTCCTTCAATCTTGGGGCAAAAGCAAGAACCAAACGAGGGTCTCTGTGTCGATGGGCTTTAGATTTCCTCAGATGGGTTTTTACATAGGAGGT
Organism: Lithobates sylvaticus; assembly: GCA_028564925.1. Classification (NCBI taxonomy): domain Eukaryota; kingdom Metazoa; phylum Chordata; class Amphibia; order Anura; family Ranidae; genus Lithobates; species Lithobates sylvaticus. The sequence continues at coordinate 43,177,995 of CM053038.1, read as the reverse complement.
GCACCAAATGGAAGTTTTGGTGCCAAAACTGAAAATTCAGGAGGCACTTGTCCGAAACCGAAAAGGACAGTTTTTAAAAACTATATATACATTTTATATATAAAAATTTTATAAAATTCATGCTCTTAATTAAAACGTGGAATATAAGTAAATATTAATTTATTCTTGGCCATCAGCGTAAAAAAAAAATGCATCCCTTTAAATTCTATGTACGTCTTCACACTGGTCCGCTGCGGTGTTAAAAATCTTGCGTGCTGCATTCTTGGTCAGTTAACCACTTGCCGACCTGGCGCACGCCGATATACGTCGGCACAATGGCAGCAGTAGGCAAATAGGCGTACCTGCACGTCCCCTTTAATTGGCGGGGCTAGCGGGCGTGCCCACTGCGTACATCGTGACCGCGGACTCCATATCCGCCGGTATCCCGGCGATCGTGTCACGGAGCCGCAGAACGGGGAGATATCCATGTAAACAAGACATTTCCCCATTCTTCCTTGTGACATGACAGAGATCACCGCTCACCATCATCGGGAGCAGTGATCTCTGTCATGTCAGTGGTAGCCCATCCCCCCCCAGTTAGAATCACTCCCTAGGACACATTTAACCCCTTTATCGCCCCCTAGTGTTTAACCCCTTCCCTGTCAGTGTAATTTACACAGGAATCAGTGGCTATTTATAGCACTGATCGCTGTAAAAATGACAACGGTCCCAAAATAGTGTCAAAGGGGTCCGATGTGTCCGCCATAATGTTGCAGTCCTGATAAAAATTGCAGAAAAAAAAAAAAGCGCCATAAAACTATCCCCCGTTTTGTAGACGCTATAACTTTTGCACAAACCAATATCCGCTTATTGCGATTTTTTTATAACAAAAATATGTAGAAGAATACATAATCGACCTAAACTGAGGAAAAAAAAACTTTATATATTTTTTTTTGGGGATATTTATTATAGCCAAAAGTAAAAAATGTCTTTTTTAATTTCGCTCTTTTTTTGTTTATAGGCGCTAAAAATAAAAACCGCGCAATTGTCAGTTAAAGCAACGCCGCGCCCTATCGGAAAAAGTGCTCTGGTCAGGAAGGGGGTAAAATCTTCGGAGGCCGAAGCGGTTAAACAAACACGCATCTCCCCATTGAATTGCATCAAAAACGCAGCAAGAACACATCAAAAAATGCAGCCAAGTTACATTTTGGATGCAATTTTTTTTATTTATTTTTGTGCCCAGGGTGGGGCTTTAACCACTGATTTCTATCAAAGATCTAGCTATTTATACATCACACAGTACACGTTACGGTCAGAGGTCCACATAACGCTTACCGATTAATGTGGCCAATAGCGGTGTTAATGGTCACCCTTGGGCTCCCATCATCTTGCCGCAACACGTAGGGAGGAATGATCTCGTCGTCATCTACAACGGCTTCCGACTCCGCCTCCCCACAATTCAGGGACTTGGAGCATTTATTTCGCAGTATCTAAAAAAAAAAAAAAAAAAAAAAAAAAACGCAATTTGACGTCAAGATGCAGGAAGATAATTCCTACGACCTCATCATGGAGGTAACGTGGCTACAAACCTTCTCGATGGCCTTATAGGTCTTCAGATCATCCTCGAACCCCTTTATCTTGTCTGTGTCCGCTAGCATGATATAATTTGAGATGGGGGCTCTTGCCCGACCCTTGGACTGGACATAGGACCTGTACTCCGTGGGCAAATCAAAGCGGACCACCAGGTTGCATTTCGGGATGTCCACTCCCTCCTCTACGATGCTGGTAGCAATCAGCAGATTGGTTTCATGCGCTCGGAATTTTCGAAGGACCTGAGAGAAAGATGGAAAGTATGAATTATTTTTTCTACACACAGGTGACTTTTCATCTCTGTTTTCGGATCGTGTGAGGAAACACAGACTGAAGGAGAAAATCTCCATGTAGAGAGTATTTGTGAGGTCCAGTGCTGCACGGCAAGCCTGCTAAACACCAGATGTAGATTACTTTTCTACAGACAAAAAAAAAACTTTTTTTTTTTACAAAATACATTTTTAGAGAATATATATATATTATATATATACATATACATATACATATATATATATATATACACACACATACACATACACATACACACACACACACACATATATATATATACACACACACATACACATACACATACACACACACACACATATATATATACACACACACACACACACACATATACACACACACACACACACGGCTCAAAATTTCAAGTCCTGAGCTACTAGCCAGGCCTTAAGTGTTACTTGCCACCATTTGCCCAACCCAATCCCTACCCTGCCCCGCCCCTAATTCCGTCCATATACACGCCCTCATAAAATGATCTCATGAAATTACACTTAAATGTTCCATGCAGAATTGAGTTGCAAAAATAAATATTACAACTTTATCTGTGCCCACCATTGCAGCCTCCCCTGTGCCCACCATTGCAGCCTCCCCTGTGCCCACCATTGCAGCCTCCCCTGTGCCCACCATTGCAGCCTCCCCTGTGCCCACCATTGCAGCCTCCCCTGTGCCCACCATTGCAGCCTCCCCTGTGCCCACCATTGCAGCCTCCCCTGTGCCCACCATTGCAGCCTCCCCTGTGCCCACCATTGCAGCCTCCCCTGTGCCCACCATTGCAGCCTCCCCTGTGCCCACCATTGCAGCCTCCCCTCACCTCACCTGTGCCCACCAATGCAGCCTCCCCTCACCTCACCTGTGCCCACCAATGCAGCCTCCCCTCACCTCACCTGTGCCCACCATTGCAGCCTCCCCTCACCTCACCTGTGCCCACCATTGCAGCCTCCCCTCACCTCACCTGTGCCCACCATTGCAGTCTCACCTCACCTGTGCCCACCACTGCAGTCTCACCTCACCTGTGCCCACCACTGCAGTCTCCCCTCACCTCACCTGTGCAGAGGATCATCATGGGGAAGAGGAAAGCCGCCGGATCACGATAGCCTGCTGTTACATTGTAATTGCCTCCACAGCTAGGCTGCCAGGGAGTGGGGGGCGAGTACCGCCGGCATGCGGGGTTAAACAGGAGCCGTTCTACCATCGATCGGTCCGGGGGAGAGAGCACAGATCACAGAGCAATAGCCTTCCGTTTACATTTGAATTGCCTCCACTCATGATTACTCACAACCCCGCCCCCTCCTGACCCTGCGCCTGTTAGACACTGATAGACAGAACGCGTCCCAGAATTGTACTGGCGTTCTGTCTATCACAGGCACGGGGTCAGGAGGGGGCGGGGTTTTGAGTAATCATGAGCGGAGGCAATTCAAATGTAATCGGAAGGCTATTGCTCTGTGATCTGTGCTCTCTCCCCCGGACCGATCAATGGTAGAACGGCTCCCGTTTAACCCTGCATGCCGGCGGTACTCGCCCCCCACTCCCTGGCAGCCCAGCTCCTTGCCAGAAACGATTTTCCACTGGCAAAATGCGAGTGGAAAATTTGAGCCCTGTATATATATATATATATATATAATATATATATATATAATATATATATATATATATATATATATATATATATATATACCTAAAGAAAGTTTTAATGTGTGGGAAAATTATATAAATGTAATTTGGGTACGGCATTGCATGACCGCGCAATTACCGGTCAAAGTAGCGCAGTGCTGAATAGCAAAGTGTCAGAAAAAGATTTGGACTTTAAGTGGTTAAACTTCCTGCATTTACACTGGTTTAAAAACTTGGCAGACTGCCTGGATTTTTTTCATTACACACAGAAGTTTCCCTTTGATCTAAGAAGGAAGAGTTAGTTACAATGTTTCATTTTAAAAACTTGGCAGACTGCCTGGATTCTTTATTTTTTTGTCAGCAGATAAGTCTCTCCCCTTGTTATATGAAAGAATCCGCAAACTCTGCAATAGAGATTGTCAGAGGGGTTGAATTGAGATCACGATTTTTTTAACGATTAATTGTGCACGCCGGGTCCCACTGTTTTTATTGCATGACGCAGCAGCAGGGCTCAGGAGCAAGCATACACAAGTTCCCCTGGGAAGCGGCTTTCAGTGGGGGCACTGGACAGGGAGGAGGGGCCAGAAAAGAGGTTTATGGCAGGTAAATATACAGTGCTGTAAAGTATTTATAACCCTTGCAAAATTTCCACATTTTGTCTTGTTGTGATAAACCAACACAAAGTGGCAGATAATTGTGAAGTGGAAGGAAAATGATACAGGGGGTCCCCGGCTTACGAACACCCGACCTACGAACAACCCCTACTTACGAACGGGGTGCTGCGGGGACCCTCCGCCATTTTTCGCTCTTTTTCTGCGTCTTTCGTCCGTTCTGCGCATGCGCGGCCATACGGAGCTTCGGAAAATGCCGGAAATGTCCGTAATTTGCCGCGCATGCGCAGAACGGCAATAGACGGAACATCGGAAATGTCCGGAAATCTCCGTATTTGTCGGTCTGCGCATGCGCGGCCGACTTACGAACATTTCCGACTTCCGTACAGGCGGGCAGTCCCTAATGAGTTCGTAACTCGGGGACCCCCTGTAAATGGTTTTCAATTTTTTTTTTACAAAAAAAATGTGAAAAGTGTGGGGGGGGGGGGGGGGGGGCATTTGTATAGCGCCCCCCCCCCCCCCCCCCCCCCCCGTCAATACTTTGTAGAACCGCCTTTCTCTGCAATTACAGCTGCAAGTCTTTTTGGGGATGTCTTTACCAGCTTTACACATCTAGAGAGGACATTTCTGCCCATTCTTCTTTACAATAAAGTTCAAGTTCTGTCAGATTGGATGGAGAGCGTCTGAACAGCAATTTTCAAGTCTTGCCACAGATTCTCAATGTGATTTAGGTCTGGACTGTGACTGGGCCATTCTAACACATGAATATGCTTTGATCTAAACCATTCCATTGTAGCTCTGGCTGTATGTTTCGGGTCGTTGTCCTGCTGGAAGGCGACCCTCCGCCCCAGTCTCAAGTCTTTTGCCGACTCTAACAGCTTTTCTTTGCCCTGTATTTGGCTCCATCCATCTTCCCATCAACTCTGACCAGCTTCCCTGTCCCTGCTGAAGAAAAGCATCCCCACCACATGATGCTGCCACCACCATGTTTCACGGTGGGGATGGTGTGTTCAGGGGGATGGGCAGTGTTAGTTTTCCCCACACATAACGTTTTGCTTTTAGGCCAAAAAGTTGAATTTTGGTCTCATCTGACCAGATCACCTTCTTCCACATGTTTGCAGTTTGTGAGAAGCCATGTGGGGGAGGGGAGCAAACAGGACTTCTTATGACTTTCTTTCTCCAATGTCTTTCTTCTTGTCACTCTTCCATAAAGGGCAGATTTGTGGAGAACACGACTAATACCGTATATACTCGAGTATAAGCTGAGATTTTCAGCCCTTTTTTTAGGGCTGAAAGTCCCCTCCTCGGCTTATACTCGAGTCAGCACCGTCTGTCTGCATGAACAGCGTGTCATGCAGACAGACGGCAGTGTTCACTATTTAAAAGCCGCGCCTCCTCCTCCTTGTCCGTGATAGGTGGACACTAATTTTCCCAGCAGTAAGTGTTCCGCCTATCACGGATGTCCTGTCATTCTCATCTCATGGACGAGGATGAGAGGATGTCCGTGATAG